>BSBK01005013.1:0-183673 GCA_027943335.1 Chamaecyparis obtusa
ATGTATATAGACATATATATGTATATAGACATATATATGTATATAGACATATATGTATATATATGTATATATATGTATATATATATATATATATATATATATAGACACACATATATATATATATATATATATAGACATATATATATATGTATATATATATAGACATATATATATATGTATATATATATAGACATATATATATATGTATATATATATAGACATATATATATATGTATATATATATAGACATATATATATATATATATATATATATACATATATATATATACATATATATATATATATAGATATATATATAGACATATATATATATAGACATATATATATATATATGTATATATATATATATATAGACATATATATATATATATATATATATATATATATATATATATATATATATATATATATATATATATATATATATATATATATATATATATATATATATATATATGTCTATATATATATATATATATGTCTATATATATAAATATAATCTAGATATAAAATCTTAAAAGACTCTAATTTACTTCATCTTCTGATTTCGAATGGCTTAATGACAATATGCATATGAATATGATTTTTTTAAAATGTAGAGTTCAATGTCCATTCAGGAAAAAAGTGTAACCCACTATTGTGGGTTCACCCTCCTCATAGACTTCATATACCTTCATGGATATATTCATCCAACCACTCTTACACCTTAAAAACTATTTTTTCAAGGATTTAATTCTCTTATATAATTGCATGGAGCTCTGCCAACTACCATTTAAAAATTTCCATATAGGTGTCGATGGTCTTACAAATCTCGTCCATTTTGGCTTGGTGTCCAATAAAAAAGAGAAATTGTGATTTATTAGGTTAAAATACAAAACCATATCCAAGTTAGGGAAGAGATCTTTTGGGGATAAATTGGGGATAATTTCTAATCGGCTATTGTGATGAGGAGAGGTTCCTTGACTAGGAAAATTATGTTAGAGTTGTAGGAGTTGAAGGGTTTGTATTCGGTGTAAAAAAAAACATAGGAGACCTTAGCTGGTTCCAATAATTAAAGTTTCATTAGGCTCCCAATGGGAAAGTTCCACTAGAATATTCTTGGACTCATGGGTGAGTTTAGAAACTTAAAAGCCTAGATTGGGATTGGGGGCCATACTTGGGCTAGAGAAAATGAAGCCCCAAAGAGATGGAAATTTAGGATGGGGATTTCATTTTATGCAAGAATTAAATTAGGGATTAACAATTCTAGGTTGACTATTGAAGTCAATAAAAATGTCCAAATAAAACTAAAAGAGATGCAAAATTAGGCCTTGGTGGACTGGAGGGGTTTTAGCATCATTTACATTTTTTTTACAAACTCTCGTGGCAAATAAAAAATTAAAAATTAAAAATCAATCTTAATATGTTGCATACAGAAATAGAAAAGAATGGAACCTCTTATAATGTCATTCGAGGGTGACATATCTAATGATAACCCTTATAATATTTCCCCAAACCACAAGAAGATCATCTTAGTTAAAGACATTATCAATAAAATTTCCCTTCTCCCCATCTTCTAGGAATCTCTTGGTTGCATCATTGTAATTCTCCTTGGATTTATTTTCCATCTAGATGCCTTGATTGAGAATCCTTTATGCAATAGTTGAAGTGTCGTAAGATACTTGAAACAAAATTCTCTATGTCATTTCCATGCCTTCCTTCCAGAACATGGTGAATTTGATGGATAAGGTATAGTCATATCCTTTCATGGTTTTAATGTAGGATATAAATTTTCTACTAGCTAGAATCTTCCATGGCTACTAGGTTCTTTTGATTAAATCATGGTATTTTGACTCCATCTAATATTTATGTGGATTTGATATACCATCTAATGATTGGGAACTTTTTGAACATCCATAAGATCTATAGAAAGAGGAGAAGAGGCAACCACTTCCTTCACCAAAATTTATACAAATACATGGCTGTCCACCACAACTTCAAGTGAACATAAAAACCATTATTCCTAGAAACATGCTTCAAAACATTAGGAGGACCCCATTCCAAAAGATGAGTCAAGATCCCTCTAGAATAATACTCATTACATTTATTCACATCATTCTCTAATGGGATAGATATGCTAGGAGAGAAAAATAACACTCTCATCCATTTAAACATACCCCTTGTCCAAACAAAGTATATTGATAAGATATTGGTAGATCTATAACTTGATAACAACTATATTAAAGGTTAAATCACCAAAGAGGGTATACAAAACCCTTTTCTCAATCCTACAAACATAGCATTGATTATGAACACTTCTTAAACTTCACAAGTTTGTATATGAATTTCAAATGAGCTTCATTTATGATATCTAAAATGATATCATCCTCATTACCCAACAAAGCTTAAAACTGGGAGATGCCTTGAAAGTATAAAAAAGAGATGTGGGATCTTGTTTCCCACCCACTAGAAAAATATTCTCCTTGTGTTCATAGAACTGAGGCCCATAAGACAAATTTAGGATATTTTGAAGAGAGACCTTCAATTTTAAAGAAATTGAAGCCTATGACAAGTGTTGTTTCCTATGATTGGCCAACTCAGAGTAGCATGCAAAAAGAAAAAAACCATAATTGTCAACTATGAAAATATTCATTCTTTAACAATGTCAAAGAAGGAAGGTTTTCTGCTGAAACTTGATTTGTTCAAAGCTTATGATAGGGTTGACTGGGATTTCTTGATGGCTACTCTTGAGGCTTTTGGTTTTAATAAAAGGAGTAGAGACCTTATCCACTACCTGGTTTCCTCTACCACATTCTCTGTTCTCGTGAATGGTTCTCCTACCCCTTTCTTCAAATCTTCTAGAGGTCTTCGTCAAGGGGACCCCCTATCTCCTATTCTCTTTGTTATTTTGGCAGAATGTTTGGGTAGACACATTGGTAGGTTGGTTAACATAGGTGAATTTAGGGGTCTGAAACCTTCCTCTAAGGATTTGATGTGTTCGCACCAACAGTTCGTTGATGATTCCATAATTATGGGTGAAGCTTCTATCAAAAATGGCAAAACCATTAAAAAATCCCTTGACAACTATGTTGGTGCTATAGGTCAAAGTATTAATTGGAATAAGAGCTCTATATTCTTCATCAATGTACTTGAAAAAAGATAAGAGAGGCTAAAAATAATTCTTGGTTGTGAGGTGGACTATCTCCCCAGGTCCTATCTTGGTTTACCTCTCTGCCTCAATCCTCCGGATTCCTTTTGGAGGGATATGATTGACAAATTTCACAATAGTCTTGCTGGTTGGAAGGGTGCTCTTCTTAGCCATGCTAACAAGATTGTTGTTCTCAAAGCTACCCTTCAAATTATCCCTCTCTATGATTTGCACCTTTTCAAAATACCTAAGAAGTTTGCTGAAAGTATAGAGAAAATCCAAAAGAACTTCCTTTGGTCCGGAGTTGAGAAAAAGAAAAGGATGGCCCTTATTGCATGGGAGAAGGTTTGTAAACTGACTAGGAAAGGGGGTCTTGGTCTATGCACTATAAGAAGTATAAATGAGTATCTCATGGCTAAAATCCTTTGGAGAATGTTTAAGAACACGGGAGAATGGAGCACTATATGGCATAACAAATATAATAGGGATAGCTCTGACTTCTTTAAGTTCTTGAACTCTGATTCTTCCCAAGGTGGATCTTGTATTTGGGGAAATGCTCTTAGAAGAAAGGAGATGATTAAGCAGGGGGTGAAATGAAAGGTTGGTAATGGAAAGAAAATTCTCTTTTGGGATGACATATGGCTACTTGATAAACCCCTAAAAGAGGTTCCTAGCTGGAATGACTTGTCTGCTCTTTGTAAACAGTTCCTGGGTAATCAAGTGGAAAACTATTGGGAGGAGGGTAAATGGACTGACTTGTCTAGGTTTGATCCTTCCCTCAAGGGCTTGAATAACCTTCTGAATGCTATGGTTCTTATTGATGATGTGGACACCCTCATTTGGAGATTTAGTACTAATGGCTTGTTTTCAGTTTCTTCCCTGTATATATAGAACTTTGAAGACAGCCTAGAACCTTGCTAGGCTAAAGCCTGGCTCAAGGGACTAACTCCTAAAATTAATGTTTTCTTTTTGATCTTATTGAAAGATAAAGTTCTCACAATTGATAATCTCAGAAAAAGAGGCCTAGTTATAACTAATAGATGTTGTCTCTGCAAAAATGATGAAAAGAATATCAACCATATGACAATTCATTGTCCTTTCACTAGTCAAATATGGGGAAAATTCTTTGATCTAATGAACATGGAGTGGGTGTTCCCTCAAAATATTCACGAGTTGTTTAAATGTGCTGGAAACCACCGACTAACAATAAGTTTTTAATCTCCTTTTGGAATTTCTTCCTACCCTTTTTGTGCTGGGGGGTGTGGAAAGAAAGGAATGAAAGAATTTTTAGGGATAAGGAGTCCAATTGGGAGAGTATTTTCCACAAGATTAAGAGTGCTCTATTGGAGAACTTGGGGTTGATAAAGAACTATCATGATCTAAAGAATGAGTGGGAGGCCAAAGTTTATAAGAAATGGAAGCTTGAAGGAAGGAAAGTTCTAATCCAAAGAAATCCGAGGGAAGAGGCTAGGTGGGATTGTCCTCCTAATGGATGGGTCAAAATCAATTTTGACGGTGCCTCTAAAGGCAACCCTGGAATTGCTAGTTGTGGAGTGGTTATTAGAGATGAATTTGGGAACTGCAAAGGGGCTATGGCTATTCCTATAGGCTTCAACACCAATCAGGTGGTGGAGGCTAATGCTGCTCTCTATGGGTTGTTACTTGCCAAAAGGAAGAATTATAACAAAGTATGGATTGAAGGGGATTCCCTAAGTATTGTAAATTGTTTAAAGAACACTTTGACCCCTTCGTGGTCCATAGCCAATGTTTTAAGTAAGGAAAAAAAAATTATTGATACCTTTGAAAATTGCACGATATCCCACATTTTCAGGGAGGCAAATTTAGTGGTTGACTGGGCTGCGAATGTGGCTTGTAAAAGCCAGGTGTTAATTGAATGGAATGATGGTTCGGATATCCCCTATGATGGATCATCATTAATTAGTAAGGAGAGGATGAGGAGTAAGCAACACGTTTTGAATGAAGAGATCATTAATGAGTATTGAGAGCAAAAATCTATGTGACTATCATGAAGGACAATGGCCTGATTTTGAGACAATAATTGGATTCCTTTGGCACGATTTGTGGGCTGTGAATAACATTAATAATGTTTATTACAGTTTGAAGGCAAAGTTGCAGAGAGAGGAAATTCATTTGAACTTCAGCTTTCTATTTTTTCACAAAGCCATGGGAGGCAAAAAGAGGAGATGTGAGCTGGCAGACTGTAGTGACTAGAAATAGAATAAGGAAATTTGGAAGATTATCAAGGATGGGGGTTTGGTGAAATATTTGGAGAGATTACATGGAGGGAAAGTGGTGGTGACCAGAAATTTCATCAAAACTTGGAACAAGGGAAGCGTTCTGGTGGGCACGCAAAACATGGAGGTAACGAAGGAAGTGGTTGCTAAAGTGATTGGCTTGATGACTAAGGGCATCAACTTCTACATGGACAGGAAGATTTCGGACAAAGGCTTGGAGGCTTTTGCGCCCAAGAAGTAGGAGAGAGACCGTATGGTTAAGGTGGACTATTTATACTTTATCCCTAAGTTCATTTCCAAGCCCTAGCACCTTGTTTTATTTGTTATCATAGGCTACATTACCCTTGATGGTCGGTATACTAAAATCTACAACCACCATCTTACTCTTTTGAACCATTTTAGGCATGGGGTTAAGATTAATTTTCCTTTCTATTTACTGAGTTCTTTGAATGCTTCCCTCCTTCACTAGCAAAGGGATCTAGAGGGTGATGATGCCTGCCATGAAGAGCTCATGGTCCTCATATATGAGGTGTTGAAGTCAAAGAAGGTGGAAAGATCTCGGCTCAATAGAAAAGCCCTAGAGGACTATGATACTGATGGGAAGGAGTCTGAGGAGCCTTTTATGGAGGAAACGAAAGGTGAAGAGAGGGATTCTGAGGATTACCAAGAGGATAGCCCTAAGGAAATAAAAAAGAAAAGGAAGATGGAGGATTCTACTACTGACATGGAATTAGAGGAAGAAGAGAGCAAGGAGGAGAGGTCCAAGAAGCAGGGAAAGAAGAGACCGGAACCTATTGACAATTTTACCAGAACTAAAACTGGGAAGAAGAAAGTTGCGAAGAGGGTCTTCATATCTTCTAATGAGGGCTCCTCTTCCCAGGGAAAGAATGATTAGGAAATCTATGTGGAAAACAACCCTACTATGGAGGAGAGTGGGGGTATCGGTAATGATGTTTGGGTTGAGGAAAAACTCCTGCAAGAAGTTGCACAGGACGTGACTAATATTGAGAAAGATGGGTTTGAGAAGGAAAAGGCCAACTTGGAGAAGAAGAAGGTGGAGAATCCTAAGGAGAACAGGGAGGAAGAGAATAGGGGTCCTGAGATCAATGAGGAGAGGAACAAGGATTTTGAGAATTTGGGGTGCTTGGCCTTCTTGTCTACCCTTAGCATAATGAAGAACGACATCACTGTGATGAAGTCCAACATCCACCAGCTGCAAAAAGATATGGGGATTCTTAAAAGAATGAACCTGGGGGAGAAAACCTTGGGCCAGACTATTGATGAGCTCACTGACATTGTTGCCAAAGCTAAGGGTGTTGCTAGCTTCAATGATAGACTTAATGCCATGGAGGAGAAAATCCAATACAATAATGTTTTAACTAGAAAAGTTGAGACTATGGAAAAGAGAATTGACAAGTTGGAGAAGACCATGGGGAATATCGTAGAACAGAGCTTTGTTGTCCTCAAGGCTTCAAATGAGCACGTGAAGATCCTGGTTGACAAGTTTGATAATGGGAAAGGGAACCAAGAGATCATAGAGACTAAAGAGGAACAGGGACCTAGCAAGCGTACGAGATCCAGGTCCAGGATGGTGGAAGATGGCAACAAGAATGACATGGAAGAATTGAAGCTGTCTGCTACAAACATGCAGATTCTTGTGGATCAGGCTGCAGAACTGATGAAATGTGTTTAGACAGCAGCTTGCTGTCTTGCTTTCCTTTTTTGTTGTCCTTTGTCTTTTGGCTAGTCTTTGTGTTTAAGGACTTGTTTGTGTTGCTTTTTGTGGTGCTGATGCACTTGAACTATTGGAGCTTAAATGTTTTATCTATTATCTCTTTGTAAAAGGTTTCAGGTCCTTTCAAAACCTATTTTTACGTAATCAAAACTATGACAATTAACCCAGATGGTGACAGAGAAGGGTCCTAACATTATATAGTCATTGAATCTAGGGCCAATCACAAACAAAAAGATGGAATATATCCTAGAAGGAGGTGTGTTTTTTTGCATCAAAAGACTTAAAAGTTCTCTATAGAGCTAACATAGGTTTTCATGCCTTATCTTGCCTCGAATGTTGCACAAGCTCTGATAATTTGCAAAGATAAGAGAAACACCAATCATAATGCATCAAATAATATGTAATTAGTAAATGACATGAAAACCTTGCAACTTAACTCCTTAAACATACAAACAAAAACAAATATTAGAAATGTTGAATTGTGATTGGCCTGATGAAACGTGGATTAATCACTAGTTAAGTGTTGAGGCCTTCACAATAGCACATCCCTATAATTAACCAAACAATTCTTCAAAACAATGCCAAAACTCTGCAGTTGACCTCAAAGAAATGTAATCTCTCTGCAACTCATATAAAATGTAGTCTAAAAGAGCCAAATTCACACAATTAACCTAAAAATACTCAAAAATAGTTCAGGATTTATGCAGTTAACCTAAATAATTCCAAACTTTTGCAAAGCCTTTGTATTCAACTTGATAACATTGATAATTGATACAATATCTTTGAAATAATAATAATAATACTCCATAAATATGAAAATCTCAGTAATCTTCCTAAAAACATGCCTAAATAAAGAGAAATATTTGAAATCAACCTACGAATACTCCTAAACAAAGAAAATCCTATATAATTAATCTAAACCTATTCAAAACTAATGCAATCAATGATTCATTTGAACTACTCCGTAATGAAGAAAAATCTCTTGAATTGGCTTGAAACTATTCAAAGGGAATGAAAATAAATGATGCACTAGAAATAATGTCATAATAATGAAAAATCCCTACAAATAACTTAAAATTATTGCAAAATAGTGCAATGAATGAATTTACTCCACCAACTACCAGTGAATAAATTTAATTCAAAGCACCCCATTAAAATGGAATTTTTTTATAATTAACCTAAACTGATTCTCATAATACAATGAAAGATTTATATGCATACATCAAGAGAGCATCAAATGATAGCGAGGATGGTTAATGTTGTACTGAGATATGAGCATGTAATCATAGGCATTTTCTTGTACCAATCTTCTACTATTTTCTTATCTTTTGCTTATTTTTGGCCGGCGACGAAGCTGTGCAAATGTTGTGATTCAATATTGAAATCCTCTACTACTTGACCATGGAAAGGCCAAAGGATATCAATTTTTTTTAGTTTCTTCTTTTTTAACTTTGATTTAACAAAAATATACAAAAGATATATTCAACGGTCAACAATTGCAAACCCTGATTTGAAAGAAATATATAAAGGATATCTTCAACCTTCAAAATATCAAACCTTAAGTCCGCAATAGGCTCCAATAGAGTACCCAACTCCCTATTTTGTCAGTGTTGGCCGTGTCTAGAAGCATGCAAAATATTGAAGCACAATAAGGCATGTGTAGTGTTAACAAATGTCATCTGGTGCTCGAAACCTCACTATTCAAAAATAACCCTGCAACTTCCTGACACAGATATAGTTTCATATGCGTTCTTTCGCACAGAAATTTGCAAACCCTTTGATTTGGCCAACAAAAATCAGCCAACATCCATTTTGCATAGGCAATTGTTAAACCTCGTTCATTTCCTGCTCATGAACATTGAAGGGAAATGTAACAGTATGAAACTAAAGCAATGTTATTGGATGAGGCGGACATTTTTAATCACCACTTAACGTTTTATCCCTCCGCAATAGTTCTATGGCATGAAAGGAACTAATAATACTACACAAATGTTAAATTTAATTTCTAATTTTTGTATGTTCTTTCCTCGACCTACGCTTATTAGCTTACTGTGCATAGTACTCTATGAAATAGTACTATTCAAGAATACTTCCCCATTGTCCCACCTTTTAAAAATATCATACCCAGTCAAGTGAGCCACACATGTTTTACACTCATGATTATTTAATTTTATTTTCTTTATAATCAGTAGATTGACTTATAAAAGGTTTTCATTAATCTTTCTTTTTAAAATGACACGTGTATTGTGGTGGGTCATCCCCCACCTATTACTTTTTATTATTATTATTATTTTTTATTAAAACTCCCAACCTTTTTCTACATGGGAATAGGGGAAGTTGTTTCCCTTCCCAACTTTTTAGTTATTATTTAAAAAATGAATGCTTTTTAATTCATTTCATATAAATAGTTTTTTTAAAAAAAAATTTCATAAAAATAGTGTTTTAATTTATTTTATATAAATGGATTTCTTTAACATATATAAATTAATTTATATGAATTTTAAAATATTAATATTTATTTAATTAATTTATATTTTAATTTAGTTTTAAAATATAATTAATTAATTTAATTTGTATTTTATATTAGTTTATAGTTAATTTAATTAATTCATGATTTGATTATAATATATTTAAATTATAATTAAATATTATTGATGAAATTTAAATGTGGATATAATTTTTGTATATTAAACTTTTGTTGTTGTGTTAACTTCATTATGTCATATACCTGATAGCATTGATAACATTTTTTACTTAGGGTGGGGGTGGAGTGCTAAGAGACCACATTGGCTCTTGCCTTTTGGCTTATGCTGGGCCGCTCAAAAACAATACTCGTTAATCAAGCTGAAGGCATGACTCTTCTATGGGGTATAAAATTTGTCATCTCCAAGAATATCAAGTTGTTGATGATTGAGGGGGATTCCAAAGTAATTGTAGAGGTTGTCAAATGAAGGTCACACGCAGGATGGCATGTGAACACCATAATAGTGGAAATACGGGAGCTTCTCAACAACTTCCAAAGCACGACCATTTCTCATACCTACAAGGAAGTTAACGGGGTGGTGGATTCTGTGGCTGGCATTGGGTTTAAGCAAACTAGGTTGGTCAAATGGGAGGAGGTTAGTGAGCTACCAAAGGAGACCTAGCGGCTAATCGGGCAGGAAAAACACGACACCAACAATGTTCAAAATGAGCCATGATGTTGATAAAATAGTTGAGGGCCCCACCAAGATTATGTGCTAGCTTAATATGATGATTATAGTCATTATGACTATGTATGCACAAAATCTTATAAAGGTTCATAATTACCTTTTGCGTGATTATGTGTGGAAGGATGGTTGTCTGCATCAGTAGGTAATCTCGATTACCAAGGACACTAATGGAAAAATTGGCTTAACTTCTAATAATTATGCCTCGAGATCTGTTGTATTTCATTGTACGGGGCTTGATTATCCAAAAAACACCCAGTCCCTACCTTGTATGAACAAAATTCATATAAAATAGTTAACTCAAAAGGCCTATTTTATGCCCTGGCATGCAAAGCTTAGCTTTGTAAATTTCAGAAGGCGTCTACGGAGGAAACTAGTTTGGTCAAGATGCATGGAAAAACTTTGTGTATTGAGCCGAAAAAAATTGAAGAGGAGTTCACCTCCGACCCCCTGGTTATTCACTACTGCAAAGACAGTGGCATTTGGGGCTTCATGGAAAGAATGAAGGGTGGCCATGACAAACAAATTTCAAAATAATTTGTGACCTCTTGGAACAACAGAAAGGTGTCGGTAGGGGGCATACACTTCCAAATCAACGAGGAGGTCATCGGTAAAGCAACAAGGCTATCAACAGAGGGAAGGAAGTACAAGAAAACCAACCAGATGTCGGACATTACCAGTCTCAATTAGTTCTTCAGGCCTAGTGAGAAGCCTGTGAAAAAGTCTAGGGGATTCAACCATGAGCTGCTACCTAACTTCTAGCCAAAGATGTGTCATATTATCATGAAATACTTCATTCTTGAGGGAAAATTTACTATGTTTTATTATTATCATCTGTCGTTCCTTAACCACATTAGGAATAGGGACCTTATTTACATCCTATTCTACCTCCTCCACTTGCTGGAAAGTAACATCCTAACATAAAAGAAAACAAGAATCCTAAGAAGTTGGTTCCCATCCTTCACCAGGGCCTCTTGTTCTGTTTGTACAATTTCCATAAAGCCATTTTCCCCCCACCCAAACCCCCACTTATTATTAAGGAGGTCACCTAGGATGTTTCTCCTATGAGAGCCAATAGCCCCTCTCAGTCCCCCTCCCTGTCCATCTAGGAGACTGACCTGGTCCCTCATGATGGTAAAGGCCGCAAGAGATGTGTAAGAAACCCCTTCAAAAGGGCAGAGGATTTAGAGGAATCCCATGTCTCTGAGTCCATGGAAGCTAACAAAAATACGGTGGTTGATAGCACCCCTGAAGCTGAGAGGAACCTCAAAAAAGTGAAAAATTTAGACAGTTAGATGGAGTTGGAAGTTGATTTGGGTGGTACTGTTCAGTGGTCCAACATAATTTCCAAGGAGAAATGCAAAAGAAGACTCAAGGAAATGGCCTCTAAGGACAAGACTCGTTCAGAGGATATGGAGACCTTTGCCTCCTCTGGTTCGATTAAGGGCTCCTTGGATGAGCACTTGAGCTCATCCAGGTCTAGCTACGCTCCTCCTTTGAAACCCCAACTAGTGTTGAATGAAATCCCTAGCAGCAGCACCCCATCACCGCCTTCTCCCCACACTCAGCAGGTCAAATCCCCTTGCACTGAGCACAATACCATGGAGATGGATGAGAATGATAGGTTCAAAGGCTCCCTCAAACAAATGTTCAACGAGTTGGATAATGAGATTCTTGGCCTCAAGCAGGATATGAGGGAAAGCAAAGCCCGCATCGCTGATTCAAACAAATTTTCCCTTAAATTGACGCACGTGTTGGCCGTGACGCTATGTAATATGCATGAGAAGATCGTTGGTGGTAAATTGGAGGCTGATGAGGATAATAGAGACCTCTTCCTATTTCTATAGGAAGAGTGGGCTACTACCTTGATGTCAAAGCGTCTGGGGAGGAGATCTTAACTGTTGCTGCTACCATGGTGATTTTGTTCTGGTTTGGGCCTGTTGGCCTCAGGTTTTTAATTATTCTTTTCTATTTTATGGTTAAGTTTTTAAGACTTTGGATAAGCCCTGCATGGCATATTACTGTTAATATGTTCTATACTTTTTGGTTAAGGTACTCTGGTTCATCTTTTTTGCTTAGGACCTTTAAGTTTGTTTTTGATAGAGGCAACTAGACACTATTTGTTGTTGATGATTATCTGTTGTTAGAGTAGTGCTATTAATGTGTTGTTAATGTGCTCCTAATCTTTCTATTCCATGGGCTAGCACCCTCTTGCTATTTTTTTCTATCAAAAAAATTGATAACATTTTTAAAATATATCCTATAATGAAGAGATATATTGGTTAACCTCATTATGTCATATGCGAGAATACTATGAAGGAATATAAATGTAACAAAATGCAAAAGGATTTGATTCACTCCATGTGTTTGATAAAGAGAGGTAAGAAGAAAGGTAATGACATAAGTAATTGCACACCAATCCAATTTAGAGAGCTCCATGTTAACAAACACAAGTTAAGATCTCAAGATAGGAATGTGGGAACAATAGAATCTACTATGATTCAAAAGAAAAACAAATCAATGCGCACAAAGAAGATCTAACTACTAAATTAGAAAGTATTATGCATAAGCATCGGGTTCACCAAAATGTGATGTGGAAAATGGTGATCAATTGTAGACCACCAAATTCAGCATAAATTGGAATATAAAACCCTTAACAAAGTGAACTCAATTTTCACAATAAAATCAGTAAGGGTGAAAATTTGTGATCTATCCAATGTGGGGTTTTTTGGATTCCTTATAATTTAACGATGTGACTGATATGTAAAAATGATAAATGATTAAGTAAAGTAAATGCAATGAGATAAATGAACTTACCTTAAACTAGGAGAGAACAAGGGAACTTCATATTTGGATTTCACTTTCACAGAGTTGTCAGGAACATAAACTATTTTGGATCTAGAACATTGACGTCTAGATATCCTCTGACTATGAAATTTGTAAATTTCCACGATGATGTCAATTCAAGTCAGCCTTGTCCTGGAGAGCCAAAAAATGATAAAAGCTATGGAGGATCTGTCATTGGTCCTAAAACTCCCAAAATATGGATATGAAGCTCCACCACCTATTGTTGTACACAAAAAAGAAGGGAAATTTTTTTTTGGGAAGGGGCTTGCCTTGATCAAGCCCCTATATAGGAATTAACCTTGAATGAAATAGATATAATTGAAAGAATGTTTTCATGTAGTAGAGATTACATCTAAACAATGGAATATGTCATACCATGTAGATGTAATTGTCTCTAAGTATGTAACCAAGAATGTTGATGCAAGAGCTTTGACTCAACATAAAAATGAAAAGGAATTATGTAAGACAAAACCTCATGTAGTAGATGTTGTCATTCACCTCAATGTTGAAGAGAGAGAAGGAGAAAACTTGATGCATGAATGTGGATCTCGTTCCTAGATGTCAAACTCCTTTTCTTAGCCTCCAATGGGGAAAAAAAATAGATCTATGAAAGGAAATGTCTTGCATGCATGAGTGAACTTGAATGTCTTGGATGTACAATAACTTGCTTGATAATGCTCACATGAAGTCTTGATAATGTCAACTATGTATGGATCATGGATGTGAAAATGAGATGAAGAGCTCTCCTTTTATACAAATTTTGGGGCTCAGATCCCACAAGGTCAATCCCGATTAAGAACCTAGGAGATACAACCCTGCATCAAGCTCAAAGCCCACTAAATGAAAAGGCCCTATGACAAGGCCAACTTAAGTCAGCCTAATCTAGGTATACTTTTGTAAAGTTATCCCAGAACCTAGAATTGTGTGCTAAGAGGGGGATCTAAAAGCCCTAGTTTGTCAAGAAATCAAGGAAAATCTTTAAATGTGAAATGCATGTAAAAGGACCTAAGAGGGAAATGAATTATGAATGGATAAAAATGGAAAATATACATAAAAATTAGAGCCATAGTGGAGAGAAGAATATAGAGTCAGAATAGCCTCACACTAGACATATTTTACAGGAGATCATAGATCATTTAGGACCTAGGAAGAAAAGGATCATGCCGAATGAGTCTCATCATTCTCAGAATGAGGTGAGAGAGAGATCTCAAAGTCCTAGGAGGAGGAACATTGTAGTTGATCATGGTTCTTTTAAATCTAATCACATGAGAGACCTCCTTAGATCACAACCTCCATATTTTAATAGATCTTATACTAGTTTTGGGGAAGAGACTTGGCTTATTGGTTTGGATCAATGTTTTTCTATGTATCCCTTTAGTAGTAATACCAAGGTTAGGTGTGCCATTATGCACCTCAGATATTTTGCATCTACTTGGTGGCAAATTAAGGAACAAAAACATGAGCTAAACATAGATATTATAACTTGGAAAATGTTTGTTGAGAGTTTTTAGGAATGCTTTCTATTAGATCAGTGGAGGTAGTAGTAGGTGGATGAGTTCCAAAATCTATGACAGTTGGACATGTTTGTTCAAGAGTATGAGCATTGATTCTTCGAGCTCAAGAACTATGTAGGTTTTGGTAATAATTGTAATACCCCAAAAATGGGCTATAGGTTCATTAACCTCCTACATCCTCAAATCGAATGAAATCGACATCAAAGTCCTAACCTAAGGCACATCTTCACATCAAATCATCGAATCCTAATTGATTATCCTAAATTCTGCATCAGGGAATATTCCTTGAAATATTCCTATTTTATCCTAATTTAATTATCTTTAATTTAATAATTATTTGGCAATAAATCATATTTATCCTAAAGTTTGATTAATTGAATATTCTGAATATTTAATTAATTAAGTTTAAAATTGCCACTTAATTGTTTAACTAAATTTAATTAATGTTTATTCCTAAATTGTATTATTTAATTTTGACAATAAATCGAAATATCCTATGACTAATTGATTAAATTCTTATTTAATTGATTAATGTCAATTGTCAATATTTAATAATATAGTTTTGAATAAAAGTTTGATTTAATAATTGATTAACCCATCAATCAATTATTTTATTTCAAAATCAATTAAGTTGAAGATAAATCACTTTATTTATTTAATTAATTCATAATTATTATGCACATTCAAAGATCAGTTAAACTTTGAATCAAAAAATCAATTCAAGTTGTTATCTTTTGGAAACTCAACATCTATTTTGAGTTGAAAGTTGATCTAAACTTTTGATTTGAATTAAAAAGTTGTTCTTGCATCTAATTTCTTGTTGACTCAAAAATCAACCTGAGTTCATCAAGAGTGATTTATGGCTTCTCTCAATGAATCCTCAAGCCTTGTATTTCTATAAAATCAAGGCTCTACTCTTCACAAATTATCTCTCGAATTTGTACAATTTCTCTGGCAAAATTGCATAAGAAGAATCAAGCTTTTGCGACAAGCGACTTTGTGAGATCACTTCATTATTTTCATAGCTTTGCATAGTTTTTCATATCATTGTTAGATTAATTTTCATATCATTTCAATTTCATCTAGATTAGATTCATATAGATTTTCATCTTATTGCATATAAAATCCAAAAAAATAGACTAATTTGCATTCATACTGCTTTCATCTTTTTGCATTCAAATCCTTCGTTTAGGTGTTGCATTGTCACCGATCTCGGTCTAATCTAAGAATACCATACTCACACCTACTAGAAGGTAGTAAATCACCTGGTTAGCTTAGTTTCAATTACTTGTCAGATTTGAATTTTTGCTAACCTCTGATGTTTTACTGAAGTGTTGTGTCTGCAGCTAGGTACAATTTTCACACACACATTTCTGGCACCCACCATGGGGCCCTGAAACAAGTTTCCATTTCTTTTCTATCAATTTATATCTATTTTCTATAGTTTTCTGATCAATTCTATGATTTTATTCTCTGTCCATACAATTTTTGTATGAGTTTTGTCAGAAAGTTGTGCCAGGAGCCTCTAAGTGTCATACGACATTTGACATTTTCGAGGCTCATATCAGCAACTACAGATTATTGTTTGGAGACTACTTTGTCATGCGGACAAATACCCAGTGTCGTACGAGTTTTCAGAAAGTCATGTCAGAGGTGACCCACTGTCGTATGAGGTTTGGATTGTCATATGAGAGGTAACCCATTGTCGTACGAGTTTTGATACTAGGATTCAATTGTCATTTCATATTTTTAGGTAGTTTGTCAGATTTGATTTTCAAACTTGGACTAACAACTAACCCTAACACTTCATTTGGGACATAAAAAAAACTCTCACATGTCAAGCGTGTGTGACTTTTCCTGCTCTCATATCATAGACTTCAGTTTTTGGGCTATAAAATGAACATAGATTTGTTTTTTGCATTTCTGTTACACATAGTAAATAGGCCCTATGAACACTATTTATGGATGATCTTGAGAGAGTGGGCTTCATTCACTTATTCACGCATGCGAAGCTCTTCTTGACGAAGGATCCCCTTGTAGGTAGTGAGGATACTGAGATTATCTTGCATTCTACTGGGTTTTCAGTCCTCAGCTTTTGATTGATACATTCTCTCTCTAGAGAGATTGATAGACCATAGGTGTCGACATTGTAAATCTTGGTGAGATAATTTTAGTCTTAGTGTGTTGGATTAATCTGTCTTCTTTGTTTTGGTGAAGTGAAGACGTTAGGGGATTATGCTCTACTTCCTTTTTGGATAGTACCAAAAACCTAGATCCTTGAATCCGATCTAGTCCCCCTGTGGTATCTTTTGTGATTCACCTTTAGAGAGGGTTAACCGTAGTGGACATTCCCTTAATTGGGTCAACCACGTGGACGGAACCTCAAGCGGTAATAGTCATTTTCTCTGTGGTAGTAGCAACCACTATATAAATGTCCTTGTCGAGGAAATCTTCATAGGTGTGGTCTGTTGTTGGGCTATCAGATCTCCCTAGCAGCTCCTGATTGATTAAATTCTTGGACTATGTCAAAACCTCGGTGTGCTTGGATTGGAGTTCACCCTCTTGAGATCATAAAAAATTTGCAGAGTTAAACCATTACTACAAACCCTAGTGAGGCCAATTTTTTATTTTCTAAGACTATGTGCGTTATTGAAAAACTTTTTGGAACATACACAATTAGCATTCCTAGGGATTAGCACATTAAGTCACTTGATTATTCATGCGCAGGGTTGCTTTGTCCCCTGTTCATTGTTTTTAGACGTGCTTGAAATCATTTTCCTATTGTCCTGCATGCTTGTTTATCTACTTGGTTATTAAAAATGAGCAATCCTGAAACAAACTTCACATCTGGACAAAAAACCTTGCAAAACACATTGATTCTAAAAACTAAAAAATTGCAAAATTTGATGCAAATTTCCTTTCTGGAGTGAAAAGTCATCCCATAGGATCAGAAAGTCGTATGAGTTTTGAGCATTTTTCATATCAGAACCCCTGGATTATTGTATGAGAGCTTGTATATTTTCATATGAGTTTTGTCAGAAATCACAAGTAAAAAGTCAAAATCTACTAGCAGCTGTCATATGAGTTTTTACAATTTTTGTACAAGTATTGTCAATTGTCATGTCAGAGCTTACCCACTATGATATGAGCCTGTAGAAAGTCGTATGAGAATTTTTGAAGATTTGCTAGAAAATTGTCAAAATTGTCAGAAATCTAGTTTTTACAGCCTACTTCCAGATTCTATCGAACTAATCATTGTGTCAGGAACAAAGCAGAAACTAGAAATAATTCAATCATTTTCCTAAAGTGGTCTCTTGAGTCTGATCTAGTCTTTTGATTTATCGATTTGAGTCTTTTTCATCTTGTGTCAAAACCTTGTCAAAATTCTCTTCAATTCAATCTTTGTCTAAAAATGACTAAGTGTTGCGAGCTCATGTCTACCATCTTTTGGGCATCTACCCATACTACTAGGGCATAGTATCCTTCATTTACGTCCAATCTAAGCTTCAATCAATCCAATCTTGACAAGGCTACATCATTCAATCTACTTTAATCAATTCATTCTTCAATTGTCTTGATCTTGCTCTCTTGCTTCACCTAAGGTTAATGGTGGAAACTAGAGCTTCATCACGAAAACAAAGAGAAAAACCCAAAATCTCTTCAGAGACATCTTCTATGATTGCTCAGACCATTCATCAATCCTATGACACTAATAAATTTGGAGAAGTCACCCTTGGCAATTTATTCTTGAAAGGTGGTTATGTCACCCCTCCTTCATCAATCCACGTGGGTAATCAACAGACCCCTCCTATATCAATTCATGGAAGCTATCAAACAAATTCACATCAATCCATCCTTGGTAGCTCTCATAACAACAATATGTCTCAAGGAGGGATGAACCAAGGGTCTCAAGGACATCACTCTCAACATGGTGCGGATCAAGAACCCACACCTTCTAAAATTGCTTGATATCAAAATGATGATGAATTCAAGAAAATGATGAGGCCTTTCTTGAAGGAAGACAAAGAAACATATTTCCTAGAGTTAGCTCGTCAAGGGGCTAAACTTCCTCCCAACTTTAATGTTGAAGATATCATTACACATGAGGAAGAAACCCCTATCACAGCTATGATGAAACAGATGCATGCCATGCAAGTCAAACTCAACAAACTCAAAAAAGAGAAGGAACCTAAGGAGTTCTCTATGGAGGCTCTATGCCCTTTTCCATTTGATAAAGACTTGTACATGCCACCATTCCCTAAAAGAGTGGAGATGCCTAAGTATGATAAGTATGATGGATACTCTGATCCTCAAGATCATGTTAGAGAATTTTTTACTCAATCTATGGAGTTCATGCACAAACCAACCTACCTAATGCATCTTTTCCCCCCATCTCTGGGAGGCTCATCCATTCATTGGTTATCAAAAATGCCTCCAACTATCAAAACTTTTGAGGAGTTAATCAAACTATTCTATCAACAATACTCCTACAACATCCAACATCTGGTCACTATGATCGACATCTGCAATCTGAAACAAAACTCAGGAGAACCATTTCTAACTTTTCTCAAGAGATGGAGGAAAAAGTTTTCTCTATATGCTAGACCTATTCCAGAAACTGAGAAGCTAGAAATCTTCATCAACAATCTTGTTCCAAAAATCAACTACCATTTGCAAATGAAAAATCATACATCCTTTAAAAAAATGGTAGAAAATGCAATCAAAATTGAGAAAGTACTTGTGCAAAAAGGGGACATGTCACTTCAAAAGGACAAGTATGAATCTAGATCTAGTTCTAAGGACAAGAACAAAAAGTTGGAACAAGAATAAAGGCATTATAACAGATGGCATTGTTGATATTGTCTGTGCCCCATCTAAGGCACCCGCTTTCAATCTCACTGTTGGCACCCAAGCTATCAAAGCCTCAGAGGCAAAAGCAACAGAATCAAACAAGAATTCATCTGACTATAAACCTTGGGCTACAGATCCTAAACGCAAGTTTACTCCTCTTGGAGAGTCCTTGGAATCTACCATGAAAACTCTGTCGGCCAACATCATCACCTTGCCTGAGATAAAAGTCTTTGATCCTAAACCTAAATCGAAATGGTGGAGAGAGAATGATTTATGTGACTTCCATCGCAATAAGGGTCATAAAACTAATAACTGCATATTCTTGAAACCCATCATTCAAGACAAAATTGATAATGGAGAAATCATAATTGACAATCATAAAAGCAATAATGATCATACGGCATTCACGGAACCATTTCCAAAACATAGTCAAGGAGATTCATCTTCTCAGCCTAATGTGGGTGCTAAAGTTAATTATGCTTACTCTGGAAACAATGTTGTCATAAATATGGTTGAACGATGCCTATCTAAGCATTGCAATATCATCACAATTGTAAGAAAAGATAGAGAAAATCAATCATCAAATGTAGTTACTCGATCACAAGCTTAGACACATCTACAAGGATAAATCCCAGATTCATCAAATGGTCCTAAGATGCATTTCAATCTATCTTTCACTTCTAAATAGAAGGCTACCTCTAAATCATCAAATCCTAAAGACACGAGGCCAATATCACACAGTATTGTCCAACAACTCCAGCATACCAATGCAAAAATATCCATGTTTGAGTTTCTTCAGATATCTCCAGCTCATAGAGCCATTCTAGACAAAGCTCTGCTTAGATCTAATGTTCCTGACAACCTTGATTTAGACAGATTCTAGACTATGGTTGGTCATCTAACATCTCCCCAATATATCTCCTTTTTAGAGGAAGATGATAAATCCTTGAGTCATCTGCATAACCAGCCCTTGCATATTGAAGTCTTGATCCAAAACCATCGTGTCAAACGCGTGTTGATAGATGGAGGTGTTGGTCTCAACATTTGTTCTTACAACTTGATCACACAATTGGGATTATCTGAAGCTGTCATTGATCCTAAAAAGAAGATAACTATGAAGGCATATGATAAATAAGAAAGATCCTCCAAAGGCACAATTTTCTTACCTATCAGAACAGGTCCAGTTATCAGAGATATCACATGTCAAGTTCTTGATCTACCTTTTCCTTACAACATCCTTTTAGGGAGACCCTGGATACATGAAATGAGAGCTATTCCTTCTACATACCATCAATGTGTGAAATTTCCTTATGAAGGAGTAGAGGTGATGATTTTGGCTGATCTATCTACCACTTTCAATGCATTGAAAGAAAGTGTTGATAAACTTGTTCCTAATAACAGAGAATCTTCCACTAAGCACCTAGACATTGCTTTAACATCCAAGATAGAAGAACTTGCTAAAGAGGTCAAAATTAAAGATAATGGTATGGGATAATACACAATCGAACCTGTTTTATCTCTCACATCTCTCCCGTTGTCCCCCAAATCTTATGGACAACCTTCTCACAAAGTGAAACCTACAGCTAAAGAATCCCAGGTCATATTCAATGGAAGCTTTGTCATAGAGAAAATATCTAAACAAGAGTTTGAAGAAGATGAAACCTTTCTTTCATGGTTATACAAGGATGAGTCTCAATCCCAATTAGTCCAGAAACCTGACTCCACTTCAAGAAAAATTCCTTAGAAGTCATATGGACCAGGGGATAAATTAATCACAAAGATGGGATAACTTGGGAAAGAACCTCTAGGACTATAAGTTAAAGGTCTTCTATCACCTCTTGACCATCGTGGCTGACCAAACAAGAATACAACAAGTCTATGATATAAGAAGAAGCCTTTCTATCTTAGCAAGAACTCTCCACATGTCTTAGAAAAAATTGAACCAAAGCAGGAAACAACACAACAATCTGATAGTGATGATTCAGACACCACTGAGGAGCTCATTCCTTATGAGTATTTTCCTAAAGAAATAAAAGACTTTCTTGAAGTGGAGGATGATCCAATCAAAAGAATTAATGTAGTAGACACACAAGAACCTACTATAGAATAAGAGACAGTTACACCACAACAACCAGTTGATCTCAAAGGAAATCAAATAGACAAAGAAGAAGGTGGTAGCTATTCTGAGATAGATTTTCATCAGTATGAATTCAAGTCAGTATGAATTCAAGTTAGAATCTAAGGGTAACCCTTCTTGGGGTATCCATCCTAATTTTACTCATGTTCTTAATTTTCCTAGAGGCATAGACGAGGAATCAAATGACTATGAATGGGGAGTCATTCTAGAGGAAGATGAGCTTATTATAGAGAAACATGTTGATGTTATTCACCAATATGCACCTAAACCCAACGTAAGTCTAGAGCAAAATAATGAACTTAACGAGTCTAATCCACCTATGGCTGAATTGGACTCCCACAATGACATTGAGCCTATTCACAAATTGAATATTTTGAGTTGTAATATCACCTTCAAACTTGAGAGTTGGGTTAGGACCAATGATGACAGATCCATATCCGTAAACACTATTTCCCAATCTTTCCCCACTTTGACTATCCAACATCCTAAACTTCTTGACCAAATTTCCATGAATCTGAGCCATGGTATTTATACCTTTCCAAATGACTATGCCCTTGCTTTCTACCTCAATGTAGTTGAGCCTATGATGACTTCCATAAGTGAACCAAGCGTTAGCATGATGGATTCAGACATCAAGTATCTTAGTGAAAAGAATAAGAATAAAAATAAAAAGAAAAGGAGTTCGGAGGGTGAAAACCACTTTGTGGCAGTCTCAGAACCTACAAAAGTAAAAATAAAAGATGTATCCTAAGGTGAAAACCTCTCTGAGGTGCCTAAGGATGAGATATTTGATGTCCTTCTGAGTCATTTACAAGATAGATCTCTAGTACTAATTGAGCTCACTCAACCTATCAACTTGGGAACA
This sequence comes from Chamaecyparis obtusa, assembly GCA_027943335.1. Taxonomy (NCBI): domain Eukaryota; kingdom Viridiplantae; phylum Streptophyta; class Pinopsida; order Cupressales; family Cupressaceae; genus Chamaecyparis; species Chamaecyparis obtusa. The sequence goes on from BSBK01005013.1 coordinate 22,562, forward strand.
GCAGAGGAACCACAATTGATCCATGTAGCACAATCCTTATCAGAAGAAGAAAAGAAAACATTTACACATTCCTAATAGAAAAGAGGATCAAATTTACATGGAAATATTCAGATATGCCAGGGTTGGATCCTGATCTTATAATGCACCATTTATCTATAGCTGCAAGGGTCAAACCTGTTAAGCAAAAATTGAGAAAGATGCATCCACATGTTGCAGTCTTGGTCAAAGCTGAATTAGAGAAACTACTAAAATTTGGATTCATCTATGTTATTGACTATGCTGAATGGGTCTTTAATAGTGCACCTATTTCTAAACCATACAAATCAATTAGAGTGTGCACATATTTTAGAGATATGAACAAGGCATGCCCTAAGGATGATTTTCCACTACCTAACATTGATATGATAGTGGACATGACTATGGGCTTTGAGATGTATTCTTTAATGGATGGTTTTTCTAGATACAACCAAATAAAAATTTCTCCAGAAGATCAAGAGAAAACTACTTTCACATGCACATGAGGTAACTTTTGTTGGAATGTCATGCCATTTGGGCTTAAGAATGTTGGTGCTACATATCAGAGAGCTATGACATCTATTTTCCATGACATGATGCATCGAACTATGGAGGATTATGTTGATGATAATTTATCAAAATATATGATAAGATCTGAACATCTAAATGATTTGAGCAAAATACTAGATCGAATGGAGAAGTTTAGTCTCAGACTGAATCCTAAGAAGTGTGCTTTTGGTGTCACTTCTAGAAAGCTCCTAGGTTACATTGTTTCAAAGAAAGGTATTGAAGTTGATCCAGCTAAAGTTAAAGCTATCATGGAGATGCAACCTCCCAAGAACATCAGTCAAATGAGAACATTAAAAGGGAGAGTACAATCTATTAGACACTTCATATCTTAGCTAGCAGATATATCATAGTCTTTTAAAAAAACATTACATAAAGGTGTGACTTTTGCCTGGATCGGGGAATGTGAAAAGAATTTTAATCATATCAAGAAATATCTATCAAATCCTCCTATCTTGATGTCTCCTATTCAAGGGAAGCCATTTATCTTATATGTCTTTGCAATAGATACATCACTGGGGGCATTTCTAGCACAACATGATGAGAATAAGAAGGAAAGAGCTATATACTATATTAGTAGAACATTGGTAGCATATGAGAAGAAATATTCAATGATTGAGAAATTTTTTCTAGCTATGATCTTTTCATCATAGAAACTGAGACATTATATGTTATCTCATACCACACATTTGGTAGCTAAGATTGATCCACTAAAGTACCTACTAAGCAAAGCCACCCTCACAGGTAGATTAGCTAAATGGGTAATGCTATTAAGTAAATTTGACATTGAATATGTTGAAAGAAAATCTATCAAGGGCCAAGTTATTGCTAATCAATTGGCTGATGCACCATTTTTTGATGATACACCAATGCAAATGGAATTCCCAGATTCCTCTGTCATGAATCTTTCTTCTAGAGGATGGAATTTATTCTTTGATGACTCCTACACACAAAATGGATCTGGAGTAGGCATATTGTTCATCACACCTTAGGGATACTCAATCCCTAAAGCATTCAGAATCAAGTTGCCTTGCACAAACAATATTGTTGAATATGATGCTCTTCTTAATGGCATAAAAATAGCAATTGAGTGGAGAGTGATAGAACTACACATTCATGGAGACTCACAACTTGTAATACACCAAGTCAATGATGTGTATCAAAAAAAAGATGGAAATTTGATCCCATACAAGAGAATGGTAGATGATCTAAAGAAATATTTCATATATATCAACTTTGAGAAAATTCCTAGAATAGAGAACAAAGTTGTTGATGCTCTGGCAATGTTATCTACTTTATTACAGCAGCCTGAACATGAGCTATGCTATGAGCTCCTGGTGGAAGCACTATTTTACCCTGCATATGATTCCCCTAAAACCCACATGATTTGCACTATTTTTGGTCATGATTCATCTCGATACAAAAAACTTTTCTCCTATCTCCAAGACCAAATCATTCGTGATACCTTTAACCACCATGAGAAATGATACCTTATCCGCAATGCATCCCAATATGTCATCATTGGTAATGATCTGTAGAAATGAGGTCTAGATGGTACACTACTTATATGTTTAGAATAGGAAGAGTCTCAACGTGCATTAGAGTAAGTCCACGAAGGTATATGTGGGTTGCACTCGAACAGTTTAACACTAGCTCAAAAGATTATTAGGATTGGGTACTGTTACCCTAATTTTTCATATGCATGCAAATTTGGCCAATTCCCATTTCAAGGTCTGTATTTTTATCCTTCCAAGCACTCTGCAAAATTTCATAGCTTTATCTATTTCCCCTTGGTCTCTGCAACTATTTCTATGTCCCTACCTAGGTGAAAAGTCCTTAAAAATATTCATAAAACTAGCCGTTGTGTTAGAAAACCCTTTGGCCTGTTATATTTCCTTGTTACTTTATTCAAAAACTTAAAGTCCCAATTTTTCATGTGTGTTTTAAAATCATTCAGTCACCAAATCTCTGATTCTCAGTGGTCAAAGCCCTAACACTTAGCGATCCCGCGAGTGGTTACCGTTTTGGTTGGCGGTCTCAGTTTAGCGGCCAAGTCAAGATTCTAGATCTGATGGTTGTCACATGATCTCATGGCCTTAGAAGATTCCATGAGGTCTTGCGATGATTGTTGGTCTTCCTTCCTATAGTAGGTTCATTTGTCAGTGGGTTCTGCCACGCAGTTCGAGCTGTGCATTTGTGATTGGTCAGGACTCATGATTCAATGCCATGTTAGCATGGGCCCAACGGTTGTCAGTCGATGATTATCTAACGGCTGATGGATGATCTGAAGGATCTTTTCTGACACATGAGATCATGCACCCACCATTGATCCTACATTATCTCCGGGCTTTGTCAAGTGGGTCCTCAGCTTTTGACGTGCTCGTTCTTCATTGGTCAGTCAGACGATAGCTGGGCTCTTTTGGTAGGACCGTGTCAGAGTATCTATAGGGATGTTAGTAGACTGAAGATCTACGGTTGTCACTTGATTGCAAGGGATCTTCTAAGCCCTTGTGATCTTGCGACAACCATCTGATGGTCTTTCTGCAGGCCATGGGTCTGCATTGTCAGATGGACTGATGTGTGAAGCATTTGATTGGTCTGCGTGGTGATGACTAGATTTTGAGTGGGTTCGTTTGTCAGAGGGGTCCCAGTCTAATAAAGATCTACAACTGGCATAAAAGTGCAAGGGATCTTTCTGACATACAAGATCATGCACCCACTGTTAGATTGGAATCTAAGCTCCAGTGGGACCGTGTCAGCACTTGCCGAGGTGTATGCCTATGGAGCAATTGGGGGCAAATAAAAGAATGACATGTGGTGGTTCTAGGCCCAAGGTTAAGATTATTCCATAAATCTATGACTAAAGATCTTTTCCATTTTTGCCAGACTTAACCGGGGTCAACTAAAGGTTTAAACGACTCTACGACTGAAAGGAAAAGGTAACCCGAGGTGAACTTGAGGTTATTTCTGCAGACGAATGGTTCCTGGGTAACTAAGAAAATCTAACGGTCATGTTTTAAAAGGAGATTGAGATTTAAATGATGGCTGTCGATAGAAGGAAAATGTGGTGCCACCCAGTTAGCCATCAATATTCAAATTTTGAATATTTCTTGCAAGGTTTTTGCTAGGTTTTGATCCAATGGTCGGTTACGACAAAATGGGTAGCTAAAAATTTATGTTTCAAGGATGATTGTAGTTGGAGAAGATGATGACAAGGGTCTAGGCGGTCATCTTTGGTCATTTCTTGTTTTCTGAAAGTACCAAATCAAGGCATTCATGGTGAGACTTTGTGCAAAGAGGTAGATGAGTCCGAGTTGCTTGTCTGCAGGCTGATTGTGAGGTACAAGGATGGACACGTAAACTCAAATATCTAATCGGCTATGATTTTGCAAAGAATTATTTATGATAAGACTTGATCAAACTAGGGTTTATCATTATTCTAATGCAAAATTCTCTAACCCTAGTTATATTTTTGACCCTTGCCTGCACGCAAGGAAGGATGTATATATTGTATTTTTGGAGCTTTTGAGCTCAGAGTTAGACAATTGTAAAAGGATTTCATTTTTCTTAAGGGTCATCTATGGTATTTTTCCTACCCTTTGGCTTGTATAGTTGTAAATCTTTCATTGATAATAAAAACATTGGAGAGATATTTTGTGACAATCCTTCATGTCCCTATGCTTCCTTGTTTGAATTATCTCTTATTGTATTAAAGTATATGATGTTTTCAGTGATATCCCAGGGTTCCTAATCCCTCTTACTTTCTGTAATTATGTGTGTTATTGTGCTTGATCTGATTTAGATGTTTTTTTGGGTATACTTCAACCCGCTAACAGTCTTGTCTCAATCCTACACTAAGTTGCAGAAGTGAATGTCTGCTTGCAGGTCATAAGTTCTATCTTATGTTTAGGCCCTCCTATGAAACACTCATGCAAGCCTATTCAATAAGTTGTGACCTACTAGACCTAAGACTTTCATTGATTCCATTCCTATATACTAAGATCCAAACCTTAATTTTGATGTATCACCTAGTAGGTAGTTTGCTTTTGGTCATTTCCCTTTCCAAGCATTCCTTCTATCCCTTTCCCTCAAAAGATTTTACTTTTCTATTTCTAGAAGAAAATTAAGGTGATTATCCAAGAGGAACCAGTCTAGAACCTGGAGGTCTCACCTTAGTTAGTATAGGTCCCACAACTTGGAGATGATTCCCATGTTATACTAGGTTATCAAGACTACGAGAGCTTGAGACAAGGGTGCAAACTTAGTGTATAACAATTCTGGCATGCCTAGTGGGACTACACAAGAAGTTCATTGTTTGAAGATTATGTTATCTCTAATATACAGATTGCATAATACAAGCTTTTAAAAGTTGTTCTATCAAGTATATCTAGCGACTTCACTAATTTCAAAGATTAGGGCTAACCTTGTTCAAGGTTTATGAGAAAGATTGAGACTAGAAGCTCAAAGCCTACTACATTTTTAGAGTTGCCCTCAAAAGGAAGTCATAAAGGTAGGTCAACTCAAAGAACATCCCCTGCAAGAAGAGTTCAGTCAACACCTCCTGATACTTCAAAAAGGAGACCTTTTCCCTTTCATTCTAGAAGGAGAGGCAGATCTCTAACTAGAGATCTAGAGGAGGATTCAAATCCAGCACCAAATATAGCTCATATAGTTGTTAATCTTCAGATTCCAACTCCTGCAATGGCTAAATAGTTTGCTTTTGCACCATTCAACCAAGGGAGTTCATTAGCCTTTGCTCAACATCATGATGTGCCCTTGAGGGCACTAAAGAGTATACCTAATTTCACAGGTGAAGGGCAGACAACTACTTTTGAACACATAAGAGATGTCACCACCGTCTACAACATACACAATATTACTCAAGAAGATGTGGCCACAAAATTATTAGCAGCCTCTCTAAAAGGTAAGGCTCCAGAATGGTTTAGAACTCTAACTATTGGTTCTATTACTTCATGGGATGAATTAGGGGATGCATTAAGTAAGCATTTTGAGGATAAATCAGATAACTTATCTCTAGTTGAGCAGTTAACAACTATTAAGAGAGACCCTCAAGAGAAAATGACAAACTACAATAGTAGATTCCTTAAAACATGGAATAGAATTCCAGTATCAGTAAGACCATCAGCTGACCATGCTTTCCTATATTATTTGCAAAGTTTAAATTGTCAAATTTTTGTCATGATCCAGTCTATGGGTGGTACTTCTTTACCCCAAGCTTTTGACATAGCTGTCAGGGCTGAAAATTGTTTGATTCAAGCAGGCATGATTGCTAGAAGGCCACCAATGCCCACTTTTCCTAGCCTTCAGCCCATTGCACCTACCCAAGTACCTCCATTTACCCCTATTCCCACTATATTAGCACCTCAGGCCAGTACCAGTGGTCAAGAGCTGACAGCTAGTTTCTCTCAAGAGCTACAAGAAATAAAGAATAGCCAACAAAGTAGTCAGCAAGAAATGACAAACTTATTGTAGACCTTGACTAAAGAGGCTACAAATTTGAAGAAACAAGGTCAAGGAATTAGACCACCATTTTAGTCACAAGGCCAAGGTCCTAATCAATCATATCAGAATCAAGGACAACCTTATCAATAAAATAGACCACCATACTAAGGAGGTTACCAAGGACAAAGGCAAAGTTTCAATCAGAGACCATTCCAACCATACAACCCTGCACCTCTCAATTCTATAAATCCAGTGAGGGATATGGTTCCTAGTCAAAACAATATGGCTATGGAGAATGAATGGTGCTTTCCTTGTAATCGGCCTCATAATAAGCCTACATGTTCAAATGGATGGATGAACCAGGCTCTAATGGCTCAAAATGCCTCACAGGCTCAATCAGAGGCTTCATCTAGTGGATCAATGCCTCAACAAGAATCACAAGAGAAAGAGACTACTCTCTTTAATTGGGAGCAGCCAGACTTCAATGGAGTCAATGATAAAGTTGCTTTTGTTGCCTATACAAGAGCAAAAAGGAGAGCTCAAGACATGGAGAGAGAAGATTCCAATGCTAAAGCCACTACATCTATAGAACCACTACAATAAGCTACTCCCATCACACCTAAGGAGGTCCCTGTCATTACAAGCAAAGAAGGCCAACAGTCTAAAGAGGTGGAGCCCATCATAGTAAAGGCACACTAGAGAGTACACATTGTGACACCTTATAACATTGTAGACAACATGAAGAAGGTGAATGTCACCATGTCTATGTGGGACTCTTTGGCTCTTCCAGGACAACCTAAAATTTTGAAGAAGGCCATGACAGAAGTGACAACTCCTCAACCTGCAAAAGAAGCTATAAAGCCAGTGTTGGTTAACACTGATCAAGAAAAAGAGGCTCCAAGTAGCAACTCCAAGGCCAATGTCATTCAAGGTAGGAACTCAAAGCCACCTCCCTTTTATGTATCTTTAATCATTGGAAAAATTTTAGTGCATAATTGTATGGTGGATAGTGGAGCTACTAGCACTGTAATGCCCAAGAAAATAGTTGACCAATTAGGATTGAAATATGAACCCTTCCAAAAGAAGATTACCCAACTTGGTGGATCCTCAATCAATACTATAGGTGTGGCCAAGGATACCAGCCTAATCCTACATGCTAGTCCTAATTTTTCCATCTTCCTTGATATATATCTCATAGATCTCCCTACAATATTTGCTATATGTCTTTCAAGGGAGTTTACAGCCAAGATAGGAGGCTACCTATCTTCTGATTGGTCTCACATGTTATTTCATACAAGGTATGGGACTGAGGTCACTATTAAATCACAACCATTAGCAGCACACCATATAGAACCATATGTGTCCAATACCATCAATGTAAAATGTGCCATATTTGATGACAATGACTTCCAAACCATTAGTGAAGCAAGCACAAAGATAGAGAGTATCCCTGATATTCTTCTAGATGAAAGAGCTTCAAAGGCTCAAGAAAATATTGTTTGGGATTTTGGTTTGGGAAGTTATTTAATACAAGAAAGTGGATCCATAGAGCCAAGCCTTTTCAAAGAAGACATTGATTGAGAGGATCAGAGCAATCAGGTTTGGGAACTATTTTTTGATGAAGCTAGAAGTAGACATGGTTCTAGTGGTGGTGCTATGTTAGTGTCCCCAAAAGGAGAAAGGTATTATACTGCCTTTAGATTCAGTTTCTCCTGCACTAGCAATACTGTAGAATATGAAAGTCTAGTCAATGGATTAGAATGGGCTAGAAAAAGAGGGCTTAAGGCCTTAAAATTTTATGGTGACAGTGAGTTAGTTGTTAGCCAAGTAAGAGGAATAAGTGAAACCAAAAATGACACCATGAAAACATACAAACATAGAGTTTGGGATGCAATTGAAGATTTTTGTGCTTTCAATATTGTTGCCATCCCTAAAAAGCTAAATCAAAATGCATATAGATTAGTTGCTATTGGATCTTAGTATGACATTCCCAATAGCATTTCAAAAGAGGTAGATCAACAACATATCAAAGTGATTTTCAGACCCTCTATCCCTGATAATGATGTCAATTGGCAAGTGTTTGAAATGATGAACAAATTCTACAATTATTGTTTGAAGAAGATGTTTTTTCAGAGCATAATCAAGATAGACTATCAAAAAATTATGGTGATCAAGTGATACAACTGAAGTATAATAGGATGCCTAGAGGTCTTGTTACCTTAGAGACTGTCTTCAACAAGGATGATGAAGCTAAGAGAAGCAAAGCTGGCCTAGTAGTCTAACAAGAACATTGTGTTGAACTAGAGCTGGAATCAGGTAAGAGCTTACAATTTGGAAAAGTGAACACTGAATTGGAAAAGCAAGCTTATACCTAATTATTCAAAGAATTCAATGATGTTTTTGCATGGCAATATGAAGACCTCAAGGGTTTTGATCCTGCTCTTGCTCAGCACACTATTGAGTTAGAACCAAATGCCAAACTAGTAAGACAAAAGCAAAGGCCTGTTAATCCCAAACTTGAGCCACTTATGCATAAAGAAGTACTCAAATTGATAGAAAGTGGTATCATCTACCCCATTAAGCATACTAGTTGGGTTTCCAACCTTGTTCCTATCAGGAAGAAGAATGGGGAGCTGAGGTTATGTGTTGACTTTAGGGATCTTAACAGGGCCTCTCTAAAAGACCACCATCCATTACCCTCTATGGAAAAAATCTTACAATGTCTCTAGATCCAAGAGATTTTCATTATTGGATGGCTATTCAGGATACAATCAGATCTTAGTGAGTAAAGAGGATCAATACAAGACTGTATTTACACCCTAGTGGGGAACCATGGCTTCTCAAAAGATGCCCTTTGGTTTGTCAAATGCAGGTGCTACATTTCAAAAGGCAATGGATATGGCCTTTAAAATCCTCATGTACAAATTTGTACTAGTCTACTTAGATGACATAATTGTCTATTGAAAGCATGTAGTAGACCATATCAAACATTTGAGGAAGATCTTTGAAAGGTGTAGAGAGTTTGGGATATCTCTTAATCCCAAGAAATGTGTGTTTGCAATTCATGAAGGAAAATTGTTGGGATATGTAGTATCCAAAGAAGGAATCATAGTAGATCCTAAGAGAATTGCAGCTATCCTAGAGCTACCCTTGCCTCATCATAAGAAAAGTCTCCAATCTTTCATAGGAAAGATTAATTTTGTTAGGAGGTTCTTGCCTAACATTGCAGATTTACTTAAGCCTTTGACAGCCATGTTAAAGAACAGTTTAGTTTTTAGTTGGACCAAAGAAGGGAAAGATAATTTCCAAGCTATCAAAGAGGCCTTAACAGAAGCTCCTACTCTCCTAAACCCAAATTTTAGTAAGGATTTTATCCTTTATGGTTATGGAGGTCATGATGCTATATCTGCAATGCTGACTCAAGAAAATGCAGAAGGATTGGAGCAGCCTATTGCTTTCTTTAGCAAAGGTTTAGAAGAATATGAACAGAGATACTCTTTTGTATAAAAACATGTACTTGTTGTGGTAAAGAGCCTTAAAAAGTTTAGATATTTGTTAACCCGTAGCAAGGTAAATTTAAAGGTTACTCATCCAAGTGTCAAAGAATTTTTGTTTTCTAAAGACCTAAATGAGAAAAGAGCTGGTTGGATCACCAAGGTGATGGAGTATGACATAGATATTCAAACTACCAAGCTGGTTAGAGGAAGAGGTCTTTGTGAGCATCTGGCAGGGGATGAGAGTTCAAAGAAATTAGAGCAAATAGATGCATCTTTGGTGGTGCATTCTACAGAAGAACAAGCCAAGGCAACAAGCTGGTTGCCTAATATGATCAATTATTTGAAGACAGGACAATGTCCTGTAGGTTTGGATTCAGACAAAAGAAGATATTATAGATTACAATCTATTCCTTTTGTACTGATTGATGAAGTTCTTTTTAGAAAATATCACAATGGTGTCCTTTTAAGATGCATAGATTCAGAAAAGATAGTTGATGTCCTATTTGAGTTTCATGATGGACCTTCTGGAGGTCACTTTTCCCCTAGGACTACTGCTTTTAAAATCATAAAGGTTGGTTACTATTGGCCATCTATCTTTAAGGATAGTCATGAGTATGTGAGGAAATGCATCAAGTGTGCCATGTTTGTAGGAAAAGAAAGGCTTGTAGCCTTGCCCCTACAACTAATCAGAATAGAGAAACCTTTCATGAAGTGGGGTATAGACTTCATTGGCATGATCAATCCTCCATCTAGTGTAGGCCATAAATGGATAATCACTGCAACAAATTATTTCACTAGATGGACATAAGCAATTTCTTTAAAAGAGGCCAATGAGAGTGTTGTCCTAAATTTTTATGATGATATAGTTCATAGATTTGGCATTCTAGATTCAATAATATCAGATAATGCATTGGCATTCACAGGCCTCAAAGTCTCAGAGTGGGAAATCAAGAATGGCATTTATTTGAATACCAGTTCAAATTACTACCCCCAAGGCAATGGCTTAACAGAATCAACAAACAAGAATTTGATTAGGATAATCAAGAAGACTCTGCAAGACAATCAGAGGGATTGGCATACTAAACTAAGGTCTGCCTTATGGTTAGACAGAATTACCCCAAAGAAAATCATTGGTAATTCTCCCTACATGCTAGTATATGGTAAAGAGGCCAAGTTGTCCATTTCAGCTGAATTTCCAGCTCTGGACTTGGCTACTCAGTATGCCCTATTTGAAGAAGGTGATCCCTTGTAGATCAGATATGCTCAGTTGATGGAGCTAGAAGAACTTAGAGAAAAATCAATGTAGGATATGGAATTCCATCAGATCCAAATAAAGAGGAGTTTTGACAAAAGAGCTAGGGTCAGAAATTTCAAAGTTGGAGACATAGTCCTCAAGTGGGATGAATTCATATCTAAGCCTGGCAGACATACCAAATTTGATTCATTTTAGGGTGGACCATTTGTTATAACAGAGTGCAAGGGATCCAATGCTTTCCACCTATCAAATCTTGAAGGTGATACCTTTCCAATATCAGTGAATGGATTCCACTTGAAGCCCTATTTTGAGGTTAGCCCCTCTCTGTAAGATTTGTAAATAAGTTCTTTCTTTCTTTCTCTATTTTCTAGGTCAGTTCCCTACTTTCCAAGAAGTGCCTGTGCACAAGTTTGTCTCTCTAGTTCTATTTTTGTCTCTCAGTCAAAGTTTTGTGTTCCTCAAAGTGACCCCATGCCCAATGGATATGTCAAGGCCACTGGTTTTCCATGTCTAGTAGGCTGACATCCAACAAAAATTGCCAAAATATTACCCTAATTTTTCATATGCATGCAAATTTGGCCAATTCCCATTTCAAGGTCTGCATTTTTATCCTTCCAAGAACTCTGCAAAATTTCATGGATTTATCTATTTCCCCCTAGTCTCTGCAACTGTTTCTAGGTCCCTGGCTAGGTGAAAAGTCCTTAAAAATATTCATAAAACTAGCCGTTGTGTTAGAAAACCCTTTGGCCTATTATATTTCCTTGTTACTTTATTCGGAAACTTAAAGTCCCAATTTTGCATGTGCATTTTAAAATCCTTCAGTCACCAAATCTTTGATTCCTGGCGATCAAAGCCCTAACACTTAGCAATCCCGCGAGCTGTTACTGTTTCGGTTGGCGGTCTCGGTTTAGCGGCCAAGTCAAGATTTTAGATCTAACGCTTGTTGCATGATCTCAAAAGAATAAGAATAAAAATAAAAAGAAAAGGAGTTCTGAGGGTGAAAACCACTTTGTGACAGTCTTAGAACCTACAAAAGTAAAAATAAAAGATGTATCCTAAGATAAAAACCTCTCTGAGGTGCCTAAGGATGAGATATTTGATGTCCTTCTAAGTCATTTATAGGATAGATCTCTAGTACTAATTGAGCCCACTCAACCTATCAACTTGGGAACAATAGAGGAACCACAGTTGATCCATGTAGCACAATCCTTATCAGAAGAAGAAAAGAAAACATTTACACATTCCTAACAGAAAAGAGGATCAAATTTACATGGAAATATTCAGATATGCCAGGGTTGGATCCCGATCTTATAATGCACCATTTATCTATAGCTCCAGGGGTCAAACCTATTAAGAAAAAATTAAGAAAGATGCATCCACATGTTGCAGTGTTGATAAACTTGTTCCTAATAACAGAGAATCTTCCACTAAGCACCTAGACATTGCTTCAACATCCAAGATAGAAGAACTTGCTAAAGAGGTCAAAATTAAAGATAATGGTATGGGAGAATACACAATGGAACCCATTTTATCTCTCACATCTCTCCTGTTGTCCCCCAAATCTTTTGGACAACCATATGACAAAGTGAAACCTACAGCTAAAGAATCCCAAGTCATATTCAATGGAAGCTTTGTTACAGAGAAAATATCTAAACAAGAGTTTGAAGAAGATGAAGCCTTGCTTTCATGGTTATACAAGGATGAGTTTCATTCCCAATCAGTCCACAAACGTGACTCCACTTCAAGAAAAATTCCTTAGAAGTCATATGGACCAGGGGATAAATTAATCACAAAGATGGGATATATTGGAAAAGGACCTCTAGGACTACAAGTTAAAGGTCTTCTATCACCTCTTGATCATTGTGGCTAACCAAAAAAGAATACAACAGGTCTAGGATATAAGAAGAGCCTTTCTATCTTAGAAAGAACTCTCCACATGTCTTAGAAAAAATTGAACCAAAGGAGGAAACAACATAACAATCTGATAGTGATGATCTGGACACCACTGAGGAGCTCATTCCTTATGAGTATTTTCCTAAAGAAATAAGAGACCTTCTTGAAGTGGAGGATGATCCAATCAAAAGAATTAATGTAGTAGACACACAAGAACCTACTATAGAATAAGAGACAGTTACACCACAAGAACCAGCTGATCTCGAAGGCAATCAAATAAACAAAGAGGAAGGTGGTAGCTATTCTAAGACAGCTTCTCATGAGTATAAATTAAAGTTAGAATCTGAGGGTAACCCTTCTTGGGGTATCCATCCTAATTTTACTCATGTTCTTAATTTTCCTAGAGGCATAGATGAGGAATCAAATGACTATGAATGGGGAGTCATTCTAGAGGAAGATGAGCTTATTATAGAGAAACATGTTGATGTTATTCACCAATATGCACCTCAACCCAACGTAAGTCTAGAGAAAAATGATGAACTTAACGAGTCTAATCCACCTATGGCTGAATTGGACTCCCACAATGACATTGAGCCTATTCACAAATTGAACATTTTGAGTTGTAATATCACCTTCAAACTTGAGAGTTGGGTTAGGACCAATGATGATAGAACCATATTAACACTATTTCCCAATCTTTCCACACTTTGACTATCCAACATCCCGAACTTCTTGACCAAACTTCCACGAATTCGAGCCATGATATTTATACCTTTCCAAATGACTATGCCCTTTCTTTCTACCTCAATGCCATTGAGCCTATGATGACTTCCATAAGTGAGCCGAGTGTTAGCATGATGAAGTCAGACATCAAGTATCTTAGTGAAAAGAATAAGAATAAAAATAAAAAGAAAAGGAGTTCTGAAGGTGAAAACCACTTTGTGGCAGTCTCAGAACCTACAAAAGTAAAAATAAAAGATGTATCCTAAGGTGAAAACCTCTTTGAGGTGCCTAAGGATGAGATATTTGATATCCTTCTGAGTCATTTATAGGATAGATCTCCAGTACTAATTTAGCCCACTCAACCTATCAACTTGGGAACAATAGAGGAACCACAGTTGATCCATGTAGCACAATCCTTATTAGAAGAAGAAAAGAAAACATTTACACATTCCTAACAGAAAAGAGGATCAAATTTACATGGAAATATTTAGATATGCCAGGGTTGGATCCCAATCTTATAATGCACCATTTATCTATAGCTGCAGGGGTCAAACTTGTTAAGCAAAAATTGAGAAAGATGCATCCACATGTTGCAGTCTTGGTCAAAGTTGAATTAGAGAAACTACTAAAATTTGGATTCATCTGTGTTATTGACTATGCTAAATGGATCTTTAATAGTGTACCTATTTCTAAACTGGACAAATCAATTAGAGTGTGCACATATTTTAGAGATATGAACAAGCCATGCCCTAAGGATGATTTTCCACTACCTAACATTGATATGATAGTGGACATGATTGTTGACTTTGAGATGTATTCTTTAATGGATGGTTTTTCTAGATACAACCAAATCAAAATTTCTCTAGAAGATCAAGAGAAAACTACTTTCACATGCACATGAGGTAACTTTTGTTGGAATGTCATGCCATTTGGGCTTAAGAATGTTGGTGCTACATATCAGAGAGCTATGACATATATTTTCCATGACATGATGCATCAAACTATGGAGGATTATGTTGATGATACTTTATCAAAATATATGATAAGATCTAAACATCTAAATGATTTGAGCAAAATACTAGATTGAATGGAGAAGTTTAGTCTCAGACTGAACCCTAAGAAGTGTGCTTTTAGTATCACTTCTGGAAAGCTACTAGGTTATATTGTTTCAAAGAAAGGTATTGAAGTTGATCCAGCTAAAGTTAAAGCTATCATGGAGATGCAACCTCCCAAGAACATCAGTCAAATGAGAACATTACAAGGGAGAGTACAATCTATTAGACACTTCATATCTCTGCTAGTAGATATATCACAGTCTTTTATAAAAACTTTACATAAAGGTTTGAATTTTGCATGGAATGAGGAATGTGAAAAGAATTTTAATCATATCAAGAAATATCTATCAAATCCTCCTATCTTGATGCCTCCTATTCAAGGGAAGCCATTGATCTTATATGTCTCTGCAATAGATACATCACTGGGGGCATTTCTAGCACAACATGATGAGAATAAGAAGGAAAGAGCTATATACTATATTAGTAGAACATTGGTAGCATATGAGAAGAACTATTCAATGATTGAGAAAGCTTGTCTAGCTATGATCTTTGCATCATAGAAACTGAGACATTATATGTTAGCTCATACCACACATTTGGTAGCTAAGATTGATCCACTAAAGTACCTACTAAGAAAAGCCACCCTCACAGGTAGATTAGCTAAATGGGTAATGCTATTAAGTAAATTTGACATTGAATATGTTGAAAGAAAAGCTATCAAGGGCCAAGTTATTGCTAATCAATTGGCTGATGCACCATTTTTTGATGATACACCAATGCAAATGGAATTCCCAGATGCCTCTATGATGAATCTTTCTTCTAGAGCATGGAAGTTATTCTTTGATGGCTCCTACACACAGAATGGATCTGGAGTAGGCATATTGTTCATCACACCTTAGGGACACTCAATCCCTAAAGCATTCAGAATCAAGTTTCCTTGCACAAACAATATTATTGAATATGATGCTCTTCTTAATGGCGTAAAAATAGCAATTGAGTGGAGAGTGACAAAACTACACATTCATGGAGACTCACAACTTGTAATACACCAAGTCAATGATGTGTATCAAAAAAAGGATGGAAAGTTGATCCCATAAAAGAGAATGGTAGATGATCTAAAGAAATATTTCATATATATCAAGTTTGAGCAAATTCCTAGAACAAAGAACAAAGTTGTTGATGCTATGGCAATGTTATCTACTTTATTACAGCAGCCCGAACATGAGCTATGGTATGAGTTCCTAGTGGAAGCACTATCTTACCCTACATATGATTCCCCTAAAACCCACATGATCTGCACTATTTTTGGTCATGATTCATCTTGATACAAAAACCTTTTCTCCTATCTCCAAGACCAAATCATTCCTGACACCTTTAACTGGCATGAGAAATGATACCTTAACCGCAATGCATCCCAGTATGTCATAATTGGTAATGATCTATACAAAAAAAGTTTAGATGGTACACTACTTAGATGTTTAGAATAGGAAGTGTCTCAACGTGCATTAGAGTAAGTCCACAATGGTATATGTGGGTCGCAATCGAACGGTTAAACACTAGCTCAAAAGCTTATTAGGGTTGGGTACTATTACCCTAATTTTTCATATGCATGCAAATTTGGCCAATTCCCATTTCAAGGTCTGCATTTTTATCATTTTGGGCATGCTGCAAGAATTCATAGCTATATCTATTTCCCCTTGGTCTCTGCAACTCTTTCTAGGTCCCTGCCTAGGTGAAAAGTCCTTAAAAATATTCATAAAACTAGCCGTTGTGTTAGAAAACCCTTTGGCCTTTTATATTTCCTTATTACTTTATTCAGAAACTTAAAGTCCCAATTTTGTATGTGCATTTTAAAATCCTTCAGTAGCCAAATCTCTGATTCCCAGTGGTCAAAGCCCTAACACTTAGCAATCCCATGAGCGATTACCATTTCGATTTGCGGTCTCGGTTTAGCAGCCAAGTCAAGATTCTAGATCTGATGGTTGTCACATGATCTCACAGCCTCAGAAGATTCCATGAGATCTTGCGATGATCATCAGTCTTCCTACCTGCAGTAGGTTCATTTGTCAATGGGTCCTGTCACATAGTCTGAGTTGTGCATTTGTGATTTGTCAAGACTCGTGATTCAATGCCATGTCAGCACGGGCCCAACGATTGTCAGTCGATGATGATCTAACAGCTAGCACATGATCTGAAGGAGCTTTTCATACACATGAGATCATGCACCCACCGTTGATCTCACTTTTTCTCCAGGCTTTGTCAGGTGAGTCCTTAGTTTTTGACGTGCTCATTCTTCATTGGTCGGTCAGACGACTGCTGGGCTCTTTTGGTAGAACCATGTCAGAGTATCTGCAGGGATGTCAGTAGACTAAAGATCTATGGTTTTTTCTTGATCGCATGGGATCTTCCAAGCCCTTGTGATGTTGTGACAAACGTCCAATGCTCTTTCTGCAGGCCATGGGTCTATTTTTTCAGATGGGCTGATGTGTGAAGCATTTGATTGGTTTGCGTGGTGATGACTAGATTTTCATTGGGTCCGTTTGTCAGAGGGGTCCCAGTCTAATAAAGATCTACGGCTGGCGTAAAAGCACAAGGGATCTTTCTAACATATAAGATCATGCACCTGCTGTTAGATTGGAATCTAAGCTATAGTGGGACCATGTCAGAACTTGTTGAGGTGTATGCCTACGAAGCAATCGGGGGCGAATAAAAGAATGACATGTGGCAATTCTAGGCCCAAGGTTAAGAGTATTCTATGAATCTATGACTAAAGAGCTTTTCCATGTTCACCAGACTTAGCCGATGTCAACTAAGGGTTTAAATGACTCTATGACTGAGGTGAACTTGAGGTTATTTCTGTAGATGAATGGTTCCCGGGTAAATAAGAAGATCTAACAGTCATGTTTTAAAAGGAGGTTGAGATTTAAATGATGGCTGTCGATAGATGGAAAATGTGGCGCCACCCGATTAGCTATTAATATTCAAATTTTGAATATTTCTCTACAAGGTTTTTCCTAGGTTTTGATCCAATGGTCAGTTGCAACAAAATGGGTAGCTAAAAATTTATGTTTCAAGGATGATTACAGTTGAAGAAGATGATGACAGGGGTCTGGGTGGTTGTCTTTGGTCATTTCTTTTTTTCTGAAAGTACCAAATCAGAGCATTCATGGTGAGACTTTGTGCAAAGAGGTAGATGAGTCTGGGTTGCTTGTCTGCAGGTTGATTGTGAGTTACAAGGATGGACATGTAAACTCAAATATCTGATCGGCTATGATTTTACAGAGAATTATTTATGATCAGACTTGATTGAACTAGGGTTTATCATTATTCTAATGTAAAATTTTCTAACACTAGTTAGATTTTTGACCCTTGCCTATGCGCGAGGAAGGATGTATATATTGTATTTTTGGAGCTTTTAAGCTCAGAGTTGGACAATTGTAAAAGGATTTCATTTTTCTTAAGGGTCATCTGTGGTATTTTTCCTACCCTATGGCTTATATAGTTGTAAATCCTTCATTGATAATAAAAACATTGCAGAGGTATTTTGTGACAATCCTTCATGTCCCTATGCTTCCTTGTTTGAATTATCTCTTATTGGATTAAAGTATATGATGTTTTTAGTGATATCTCAAGGTTCCTGATCCCTCTTACTTTCTGTAATTGTTTGTGTTATTGTGCTTGATATTATTTAGATGTTTTTTTGGGTATACTTCAACCCCCTAATAGCCTTGTCTCAATCCTACACTGAATTGTAGAAGTGAATGTCTTCTTGCAGGTCATAAGTTGTGTCTTATGTTCAGGCCCTCCTATGAAACACTCATGCAAGCCTATTCAATAAGTTGTGACCTACTAGACCTAAGTCTTTCATTGATTCCATTCCTCTATACTAAGATCCAAACCCTAATTTTGGTGTATCACCTAGTAGGTAGTTTACTTTCGGTCATTTCCCTTTCCAAGCATTCCTTCTATCCCTTTCCCTCAAAAGCTTTTACTTTTCCATGTTTAGAAGCAAATTAAGGTGATTATCCAAGAGGAACTAGCCTAGAACCTGGAGGTCTCACCTTAGTTAGCATAGGTCCCACAACCTGGAGATGATTCCCATGTTATACTAGGTTATCAAGACTAGAAGAGCTTGAGACAAGTGTGGAAACTTAGTGTATAATAGGTACTATTGGCTTGAAATGGATAATGATGCAATCAAGTTTGCTAAGAACTGTCAAAAGTGCCAAGTACATGGTAACTTAATTCATGCGCTAGGGAGAGATCTAATTCCATTTCCTACACAATGTCCTTTTCACCAATGGGCATTTGATCTTACAGAATCCATACATCCTCATTCTTCTAATGGACATACCCATATCATAATAGCTATAGACTATTTTACAAAATTGGTAGAAGCAGTCGCTTTGACTCAAGCAACCAGCAAGCAAATTTATATATTCATTTTGAACTACATCATATGTCGGTATGGTATTCCACTCTCTATAGTCATAGATAATGGTGGAAAATTCAAGAATAGAGACTTAGATGGTCTATGTGCCAAATTCAAGATTACACAACATCGGTCATCTATCTACTATCCTCAAGGGAATGGACAAGCAGAGGCTTCAAACAAGAATCTATTGAAAATCTTGCACCGTACAATTAATAATACAAGAAGAGACTGGCATCTCATGATCAATCCAGCTCTCTAGGCCTACAGAACAAGTATGAGAATGCCCACTGGGGCTACTCCATTCACTTTAGTTTCTGGATCTGAAGCGATACTGCCTATTGAGGTTGAAATCCCATCACTAAGAATTAGAATGCATGGTTTGGTAACTGATGATGACTACAGAGTGTCTAGGTTGCAAGAACTGGAACTAATAGATGAGCACAGACAAGCATCATATGATCATCTCAGAGTATATCAGAAGAGAATGTCTAGATGCTACAACAAGAAAGTCAGACACAGAGAATTTCAAGTTGGCGATCTAGTCTTGAGAGAAAATCCTAAAAATCAATCACATCAAGAATGCAAGGAGAAGTTTGAACCCAACTGGCTGGGTCCCTTTTTTATCACTACTACTTTTGGCTCTAGTACCTATCAACTCTCAATGACTGAAGGAGAACAGCTCTAAGAACCAATGAACATTCTCCATCTGAAGAAATTCTACACCTAAGGCATTCAGTATTCAAAAATATCCTAAAAAAATTATAAAAATCTTAAAAAGGCCTGAAAAAATGAACATCCTGTTGAAAACATAACAATAGGCACCTTGATGATTCACAAAAAAATTGAAAAATA
The DNA here is from genome assembly GCA_027943335.1 of Chamaecyparis obtusa. Lineage (NCBI taxonomy): Eukaryota > Viridiplantae > Streptophyta > Pinopsida > Cupressales > Cupressaceae > Chamaecyparis > Chamaecyparis obtusa. The sequence goes on from BSBK01005013.1 coordinate 42,317, forward strand.
TCAAAAGTACAAAAAAAATGGAAAAATACAAAATACAAAAAAATCAGAAAAGAGAAAAGTGCCTTGGTGAAAACTTGGAAACAGACACCTTGGTAGCAAAAATAGAATCTCTGCCAAGATGGTGAAAACTTGGCAATCAAGCGCCACTTGTTCAAAATGCTCCATCTATCAGTGCAATCTTGATCTTTCCTAGCTTTCAATTTGCTTTAGTCTGTATATATCCTTGTTTCAATAAAGTCAATCTGTACACCAATTGGCAAAAGCATCTGTCTCCTATCAATGTTCAAACTTGGGGGCAATCAAAGTCATATCCTACAGTCCTCAGTATCTCAGACATGTCATATCTAGTTAGAGCCCTTTGAAGCTTCATCCGAGTTAGTCTATCTATCTCCTCTTCATAAAGGATTTTGCATCTACAACAATGCAATCAAACATCAAAACATGACTGAAACAATCTTTGCTTCATTGCTTTTATCTCCTTGTATGCTTACTAATTCACATTGAGATTTTTGCATATTGTGTCTTTTTGAGCTCTTTGATGATGTCCTTTACAGGATTTAGAAAGTGATGATTGGGGGCATAATATTTTCTTTTTCTTCTACTTGTATGTGAAAATCTAACAACTTTGGAAATTTGGGATTGAAACGGTGTCTGTCTGTAAGAGAGCCTCCATCTAGTATTGGATGGCCATGGGTACCTCAACCATTGATACCTAAAAAATTCAAGGAAGTTTGATCTAACTATTGTATTTTTGAGTGAGTTCTTACTCCTACTATGAAACACGATCTTACCTAAGGATGTGAATGATAAAGGATCACTACGGGTAATTCACACTAGATTTAGAATGATCTCTTGACTGTTTGATATGTTTGTAATGCAAGGTGTATTCAGGTCATCACAACATTTATGTTTTGATGCTTATATAAATTGCTATATCAAAATGGACATGATATTTAGGTCATCCTGGCGTTTATGCCTTGGTGCTTATATCTAATCTGACATTTCAAAAAACAAAATTAATATTCATATGCCCATGGTTGTCTAAGCCAATGGGCATTGTATTGATTTGGTGCAAAAATCAATATTCATATAGTCATAGTTTCCTAACTAGTGGATGTTGTATTTATTTATCCGGTTACATAATAAAAATTTAATGATGAAAATGACCAACACATGATCAGTGACTAGGTCCTAGGTCTTAGGTTTGCATTTCATTTTTCCCTTTGCATGATTGCATTTATCTCACAATTGCCCAAATCAGTTTGATGCTTAATGATTCTCCAAAACTACGCTAAACATATCATAAGGACTGAGTATCACATGAAGGTCTTCTTAATAGATCACCAAGCAAGTACTATACACACAAAAGTAGTGCACTTCTATGGATCCTTACATGCAAGGAAACTCAAGAATGAGCCCTCACAAATTGATCCATAGCTCTTTATGCATGGAGTTGCAAAATTATGAATTTGCTCTCAGCTAGAGCTATTGAGCTTGTGACCTTGCTAGTCAACCATACAATGAGATATTCGAATGAGGACAAGGCCAAGAGTGCCAATATCTCCAAAGAATCAAATAGAAATGCAATGTAATGCAAGCTAAGAATGAGAATGCAAATGTGCAAGCTATGCTATGAAAATAGAAGTACAAACTAAGCTATGAAATGGAAATAGCAATGGATTACAATTCCCCTAATTAAGCTATGTGAAGCTAATCTATTGCATAAAAGGAAACTAAGATATGAAATGAAGCTATGGATGCTATGATAGTGCAAGAAATGAAGTCTAAACTATGAAGCAATGAGGAAATCCAAGAAGAGCTTGATGTGGCAATGATCTCCAAAAGCTCCAAATGCACCTAGAAAACTTGCAGCTTAACAATAGCATGAAAAAGATGGATATGCAAATGAAGGAGAGAGCTTTCCTTTTATAAGAAATGCAAAGGAATGGACCATGGAGATTAAGAGGCAAAAGTCTCAATCAATGGTGGAGCTTGAAAGAGGAGTAATCCGTGTGCACAAGTATCCTCCAATAGGAAAATAGGAGTTGACTTTATGTCCATATGAGACAAAAGGTGCTTTTCTTCTTTTTATAAAATATGAATAATGCTTTATTTGTGCAACTTAGGATAAGAGGAAAGTGGGGGCTTTTTATTTAATAAAAAGGGGAGGAAATATTCTTTTTAATTAAATAAAGACTTAGGATAAAATGGTTAGCCCAAGGCAAATAATCAAAAATGATGAAATATGACTTGATCAAGGAAATTGATAGTGTTGAAAAATATTGATTATTGATAAAAATGATTTAGGGTTGATAAATCAAATAAATGGGGCCCAAAGTCTAGGCGACCATTTTTGGGTGCATACATTTGCCCCTCTTTGACTAATGTGTGATCGATTTGGGAACACATGTAGTCAAAGAATGAAATTGAAATGTGAGATCGATCTGGGATCACAAAACAACTCAAATGTGAGGTCGATTCGGGATCACACCTGGAAAAACATAAACAAAGGCCTTTGAATATGAGGTCGGTTCGGGATCACATTCAAAGTAAGAGATAAGAATCTCAAATTTGAGCGAAAGCTCACAAAAGATGTTTGAATAAGGAAAATCAAGGAATCAGGGATGAGAATCCCGTAAATATTTCCCCCTTGGAATTCAAATTGAAATCAGATAAAGGAGAACAGTGGATTGATAAAAGATTTGACCAAATCATAAGGAAATCATAATCGAAGGGAAAGGTCAATAGATTAACCATTAGGTGATGAAACATGCCCCAGTGAGGAAGTAGAAGAATAGAAATAGAAGACTAGAAATAGAGTGAATGAAAGACTAGAAAATATGAGAGAAATGGAAGGAAGAAATTCCACCAAAGATCGAAGAATTATGCGTCAAAAGGTCAATCAACTACGTAGAAGAAGAAAAATTTTGAAATGCGATTTTGAAAATGAAGATGACCTTGAATTTCAATTTTGAGTCTGAAAATGGGTCTAGGACGTCGAAATTAGCCAAGGGTGCAATTTTTGCGCAATTCTAAGGTTTTCTAGAATTTGGTCAAAAAGTCAAAATGCTATAAAAGGGGTGAAAATGCCATTTTCAAAAATCATTTGTCTTCGATTGATTTGAGAATTTTGAGAGCTCTGAGAGATAGTGATGGCTCAACTAGCAGGAGTTCCCATCCACAGACACCGATTTAAGCGTGCCTGGTTGCACAACCGGCCTCCACATTACGGTGCCCCGGTATGTATCTGAAAACTAGTCATTGTTTGAGTCATTTATTGCATGTAATAGATTAAAACATGTTAAATTTCTAGACTAGGGCAACATGTCACGCGACAATTTACATGTGTCGTGCCCTTTGAAGGAAAATGTCATGCGACACTTCGCAGGTAAAAATAGTGTCGCGGGAACATGGAAACCAGTGTCACGCAACATAGGGAAAAATGTCGCATGACATAACGTGAAGTGTCACCCAAAAAAAGTGTGTCGTACTACTTAAGAGAAAGTGTCGTGTGACACTTTGTCAAAAAATAGTGTCGCCTAAGTAAAATTTTGACATGCTTTAAAATTTTCGAGCCAAAATGACATGAGTCCTAACAATGTTTGATTTTAAGATGCTTTGTACTGATACATCCTTCATGATATGTTCTGACATCTGGTATGGTTTCATGACGTATAGGAGGTCTTCCCTATGCTCTGAATCAGAGCCCCCCATGTGACAAGATTGCAGTTTGTCCGAGATCTGGATGACCTGGGCAAGGCCGATATCAAAGCTATGGGATTCCACTACGTACTGCAGTTTCCACATATCTGAGTGGATCATGGGTTGTTGACTGCTCTTGCTAAGAGATGGCATAGTGAGCACAACACCTTTCATCTACCGATGGGAGAGGCATCTATCACCTTAGAGGATGTCTATCAGATTCTATAGGTTTTGTGCCATGGAGAGCCTGTAAGTAAAATCATGTTTATAGATAAGCATAGTTGTAAAGTTTCCATATGATAGAAACTGACATGATTGTTTGTTAGCATAGGTATACTATGATCAAGATGCAACGGTAGGATGACATACTATCCAGGGGATGTTCCAGGATGTCACAATCCTAGATCGGTACATCAGCTAGGATAGGTTGATGGATGACTTTGGCAGAGACTTCCTAGTGCCATGTATTGTGGCATTGCTTATTGGACAGGCCCTTATCCCTGACAAGAGTCAAAAGGGCTTCCCCTTGGGATGGGGGAGATTACTAGTAGACCTGGTGGCATAGCCACGACGGATGGCATGGGGCCTGGCTATCTTAGCCGATATGTACTATGAGCTGCATGAGATCATCTATAGAGATGGTAGGACTCGGGCATGCAGGGATATACTCGCTCAGATATGGGTGTGGGAGCATATTGCAGTAGTGTGTCCATGAGTACAGTCTAGGGAGCAGAGGTATCCCTATATATATAGGTATATAGGGTTCATCCCACATACACATAGCGAGGATGTTTCCTATTATCACAGGATACTAGATGAGCTTTCCTCATTCACATGGAGACCATACAGGTCATGCGAGCAGTGGAGTGACAGGTGGGAGCTAGATTACATGCTGTGCAGTCAACCATTGGTAGGCTATCACCCAGACATTGTAAAGAGATTCATGATTACACGAGTCTGGAGGCAGTTCAGACGCCAGCAGAGGGTGTCCACAGAGACCACTACACACGCCTGGTTCCAAGATGAGGAGGGACAAAGTTGGCTGCCGATGCTGGACTACCAGTAGGTAGTATAGGATATAGCTACTATATGCTAAGAGCCCTGGGATTACCTACCAGATATGGTGGATGCAGGTGCAGATGTAGTGTATAGGGCAGAGAGGCGCAGGACTCCAGTTCCTAGATTTATGGTCCCAGATGTACAGCCGCCAGCAGCATAGGGGGATGAGGGGGACAATGGGGGAGATGGAGGAGATGGAGGGAGAGGGAGAGGGAGAGGGATGGAGAGAGGGGAGGGATCTAGATCAGGTGGCTGAAAATAGTCATGGGGACGGAGATCAGACACTCCAAAGGATGAGGCGAGACCAACTCACCGACAGACAAGGCCAGGCAGGACCCACCTACAGGAGGAGAGGATCTAAGAGCCTAGATACAAGCTCTGGAGGTAGAGATATAGTAGCTGAGGATCACTATAGCAGTTAGAGAGTAGTAGCTTACTGATCAGCGGGTAGAGACAGAGTGGCGAGAGAGAGCCTTATAGGTTGCCCTTGCAAAGAGACAGAGAGAGGTAGCGTGAGCTGCATATTATCATGGTCTCTACATACAGATAGTGCTAGTGGGTCAGAGGGCTCCTTCCTACTCAGCAGTGGTAGGAAAATTGGATGTGGTACCGAATGTGGCACCACCCCCTCCACCACCTGGTCCTTGGGACGGTGGCAGCGAGTCTTAGGTTTAGGCTTAGGTTTAGATGTTTTGGACATATCATGAGACTTTTGATCCAGATTTTGGGATCTCATATTGTATTGTATATTGTATCATGACATTGATTTATATATGAGATTATTAGATGTTTGATATATCATGTGTTTACGTCTCACTTGTGATGGATGTATCAGTTTATGTATTGTCTTGTCATTTTGCTCAAAATGTTCATGTATATGTGCATGTATGTTATTTCTCATAGATGTAGGTTTGATTCTCATATGTATGATATAGACTCATGTTTCTTGAAAATGACAATTTTTATATGACATGATGATATGATTAACCCCTTGTGATGATAGGAATAAGTTATGATATGAAAGACAAGGAGCGAAAGACATGAGTGGAAAAAGAAAAAGTGAGTGCAGTCGACTGACAGGTCCATGTGATATGAAAAGAAGAGCTCTCTCCATATGCAGGATGCAAAAACTAAACTATGATGAACCTAAGAATGCAAGCTACTATGAAAGTGGTTGACTTGCAAGGTCACAATGCCTATAGACATCTAATTATCATCATCGAGCATTATGGGTAGCATCGTAAGATCATACAATGCACACTAGCGTGACTATGTGGATATGAATATGATCTTTATCAGATAAAATGTGGGAATCCCACCTAGGCACCAAAGACATATAGGTCAAGATGACTAGTGCAGTGAGATTACTTAAGTTTGATATGGTGAGATTATGCTTGTATCAAGACACAAGAAAGATAGGATAACTAGAAGCATGCACTTGCATAAAATAGTCAAGGATAATACATTGTCAATCCATAGTGTTAAGTAAGACCGGCATAAATACTCATGACAGTTAGGATCAACAAAATATACCCACAAGTAGATAAAGAAATAAAACATATTCTCAGTCCCTCAGTCTTCTAGCGATGCATCATCGAAAACTTCTCAGGGAGAGACCACTCATCAAAAAAATCCTCATAGATAGCACACAAAGAAAAATAAAGTCAACATATCTCAAGCGAGTTGATTGTTTAAGTGTGCGTGTGTTGGTCATAGAGTCAAACTTTGAGTATCACATTTGTAAATGAGCAATGTTGCATCATACTAGACTATTGGGTAAGACATCTGATAAGTGTTAAGAAACACTCGACGCAAGGGTAGTGTTGAAAAACACTATTTGGGGTGGTGTTGAAAAACACCTATTGTGAAATGCCCCAAGAGACAAATGCACCTAAAGGACCTATGCTAATAGGTATGCCCCCTAGACAATGACAAAGACCAATTCTAGACCAATTCAAATAAGGTCAAAGCATGATGGAAAGTGGCTAAGTGTCGAGGATGCATGCTAACAAATAGGGGTGCAAAGGCCTCAAGTAGCGCCTGTTTCTAGGTTTTCACCACTTGGATTTTTATTGCAATTTTTCTCTTTTTTCATTTTTTTTGAATTTTTGCTACCAAGGTGCCTATTTCCAGGTTTTCACCAAGGTAATTTTTCTATTTTTTTGAATTTTTTTATTTTATTTTATTTCTTTTGCTATTTTTTTTATTTTTTTGTATTTTTTTCAGGACTGTATATGCTTTTTAAGATTTTTTCAGCATCATATATATATATATATATATATATATATATATATATATATATATATATATATATATATATATATTTTTGGTATTTTTTTAGGATCATATAAGATATGTACAAAGGATGCCCCCTAGACAAAATGGGCATCAAGGATAGAACTTCTTGAGGTGCACAATGTTGATGGGCTCAGGGAGCAGTTCTCCATCTTCATCTGACAGTAAATATGCACGTGTACCAAAAGTCGCTGTGATAATGTATGGTCCAAGTCAATTGGGTTCAAACTTGCCCTTTTGTTCTCTATTCTGTTGATTTTTAGGATTCTCTCGCAAAACAAGATCACCTATTTGAAACTCTCTAGGGCGAACCTTCTTGTTAAATGCCTTGGACATACGTTTCTGATATACTCTTATGTGATCAAAGGAAACCTTACGCTTTTCATCTAAAAGCTCTAGTTCTTGTAACCTCATGGCATGGTAATCCTCATCTGTAATCAAACCTTTGAGAGAGACTCTAAGTGAAGGTATCTCTACTTTTAAAGGTAATACCTCTTCAACACCATAGGTAAGGGCAAAAGGAGTGGCTCCTGTAGGTGTGTGAATGCCTAGTCTGTAAGCCCATAGTGCTGGATTGATTTGCAAGTGCCAATCCCTACAATTCTTGTGCACTATTCTATGAAGAATCTTAAGAATGGTTTTATTAGAGGCTTTTGCTTTTCTGTTTCCCTATGGAAAATAGATGGAGGACCAATGTTGCTTAATTTTAAACTTCTTCCATAAATGTTTTAGGTCCTTGTTCTTGAATTGACCTCCATTATCAGTAATAATCTTAGAAGGTACTCCAAATCAGCAAATAATATGATTCAAGATAAAGAGTGAAACTGTTTTGCCTGAGGCAATAGAAAGAGGGACTACCTCTACCCATTTTGTGAAATAATTAGTAGCTGTGATGATAAACTTATGTCCACCTAATGAGTTGGGGTGAATTTTCCCAACAAGGTCAAAAGCCCATCGCTGAAATGGCCAATGAGAAATGGAAGGAATTAGCTCCCTACCTGGTGCATGAATCAGGTTTCCATGTTTTTGACATTTCTCACAAGACTTAGCGAAAGCTACTGCATCTGTCTGCATTGTGGGCCAGTAATACCCCGCCCTAAGCAACCTTTGGGCCATGGCAAGACTATTAGAATGTCCACCACAAATGCCCTCGTGGATGTCTACTAACGCTTGGTTGAATTCCTCCTGTTCCAAGCACCTAAGAAGTGTCCCATCTAAACCCCTCCTATATAAATCACTAGAGATAAGGGTGTGGCGAGAGGTGTTACAAATGAGGTTTTGATGTTGAGAATGGTTGAAAGTTTCAGGGATGATGCCATCACATAGATATGAATAGATAGCACCATAGCGGGAAGACTCATGTGTGACAAGGGTACAAATGACATTGCTTTCAAATGAGTCAAATATGGGATGGTGTAGCTCTTCCACCAGGAATTCAAATCTTGATTCATGTTGTTCCAACTGAAGGAGTGAAGCTAATGTGGCCATAGCATCTGTAGCTTTGTTCTCTATCCTAGGGATTTGTTGAAATGTCACAAATGTAAAATAACATCTCAATGATTCAACCATCTTTTTGTAAGGTACCAATTTATCATCCTTGTTTTGATACTCCTCATTGACTTGGTTGATAATTAGCTGTGAATCCCCAAAGACATGTAATTCTGTTATGTTCCATTCTATAGCCATTTTCAATCCATTGGTCAAAGCTTCATATTCGGTGATATTATTTGTACATGGGAATAAAAGTTTGTAAGACTTTGGAATGTTGTACCCATGTGGAGAGACAAATAATACTCCAGCACCTGATCCATTTTGCATGTGGGAACAATCAAAGAACATCTTCCAAGTGCGGGTAGTCATATATAGTATGTGTTCATCTGCGAATTCTACCTGAATAGGCATACTATCCTTAACTAGAAAGTCAGCTAATTGGTCAGCAATAGCTTGCCCTTTTATGGCCTTTCTTTCAATGTACTCTATATCAAATTCAGATAAAACCATCATCCACTTGGCAAGCCTACCCGTGAGGGTGGCCTTACTAAGCAAGTACTTAAGAGGATCAATTTTTGCAACCAAATGTATAGTATGAGAAAGCATATAGTGTCACAACTTTTGGGAAGCAAACACTACTGCCAGACAAGATTTTTCAATGCTATGATAATTGATCTCATAAGATACTAGAGTATGACTAATGTAGTAAATGGCCCTTTCTTTCCCAGTATCATCTAATTGAGCCAACAATGCCCCTAAGGAAGACTCTATTGCTGAAATGTATAAAATCAATGGTTTCCCAGGAATAGGCGGCATCAAAATTGGAGGATTAGCCAAGTATTGTTTAATTTGATCTAGGCTCTTTTGGCATTCCTCATTCCACACGCAAGAAGCACCCTTATGCAATGTCTTATTAAAAGGTTGTGCTCTGTCTACAAGCTGAGAAATAAACCTCCTGATCGACTGAAGATGTCCCTGAAGACTTCTCATTTGACTGATATTTCTTGGAGGTGGCATATCTAATATAGCTTGGACCTTTTCGGGATCAACCTCTATTCCTTTTTCTAAAATTATGAATCCTAGGAGTTTGCCTGAGGTAACTCCAAATGCGCACTTTTTTGGATTCAATCTAAGCTAAAACTGTGCCATGTGATCTAGAATTACTTCCAGATCATCGAGGTGTGTGTCCCATTTTCTAGATTTAGCCAGGGTATCATCCACATAATCTTCCATGTTCTTATGCATCATATCATGAAAAATTGTGGTCATAGCTCACTGGTATGTTGCTCCGGCATTCTTTAGGCCAAATGGCATGACGTTCCAACAATAGGTTCCCCATGCACATGTGAAAGTTGTTTTCTCTTGATCTTCGGGAGCTATTTTTATTTGGTTACATTTGGAAAAACCATCCATTAAAGAGTATATCTCATAGCCTGCAGTCATATCCACTATCATGTCTATATTAGGGAGTGGAAAGTCATCCTTTGGGCATGCTTTATTGAGGTCTCTAAAGTCTGTGCAAATGCGAATGGACCCATCATGTTTTGAAACTAGAACAATATTAGATATCCACTCAGCATAGTCAATAGCTCGAATGAATCCTACACATAAGAGCTTTTCTAATTTAGCTTTAACAAGAAGAGCTATGTGAGGATGCATTTTCCTCAACTTTTGTTTAACCGGTTTTATTCCTAGAGCTATAGATAGATGATGCATAATAAGATCAGTGTCAAGCCCTGGCATATCGGAATATGTCCAAGCAAGGTTGATTTTCTTCTTTTGCAAAATTTTTGTATATGCTTCTTTTTCTCTAACTGATAGATATTGAGCTAGGTGCACTATTTGGGGAGCCTCTTCTGTATTCAAATTGACTGGTTGTGTGGGCTCAATGAGAACTGATGACCTGTCTAGGAAGTAACTTGGCAATTTATTAAGTACCCCATCCTTAGGTGCCTCAAAAAGGTTTTTACCTTTGGATACATCTTTTCTTTTTACTATTTTGGGTTCTGACACCGCCAAAAAGTGGTTTTCGTGATCAGAACCATCTTTCTTTTTGTCTTTTTCTTTTATTTTTAGACTAAGGTACTTAATATTAGGCTCCGTCATACTTGTTGTCGGTTCACTGGTGGAAGAGACTATAGGTTCAAGAGCATTTAGATAACAGGCAATTTCATAGTCATTCTAAAAAGTGAGAAGTTTAGGCTCTTGATGTCGCTGAGACCAGTGAATTAGGTGGAAATGAACAAGGGGTAGGTCAATAATTGGTTCAACATTGTGTATGTGGAAGGTGTTATCTTTGGTGATCATACAATCAGGATTCATCTGGTCCCCTCTTGAGATACCTGAGTTAGGATTTGTCCTAGCGAATGAAGCGTCATCCACTAAGGCAATTCAAGGAGTCCAATCCTCTAGTCCTACACTAGGCTCGTTGGTCACATCGGGTTGAGTACTATAAGTATGGACAACATCCATGTCCAAATCAACTGTTGCATCTAAAAGTGAGTCCCATTTGAACTCATGTGAGTCTATTTCTGAATCATTATTTGGGCCTTGTGATGTAGAAGCCTCAAGATTGGGAAGAGTTTCCCCTTCTCTAGCATTGTTACTATCCATCACAGCTAGGATAGCAACACTTTCCATTGTCAATCTAGCATTCATACTGTTAGTTGTCAAATCTTGTGAATCTCCCCAAATGAGATTTGTTGAAGGCACCCAATCATCAGACATGTCTTGTTGATTATAGAGATTAGGTGTGTAGTCTGAGTCATTGTCACTGTTCATCGTAGCTAAGACAGTGACACTTTTTTGTTTCTTATTTTCAAAACCTAAGCCAACTGTTGACTTATTCCTTCATCCAAAAAGGGCATGGTTAAGAGATTCAGCCCTAGCATCGAGCCTATGACTAAGGGGACCCTATCCTAGATAACCCATATTCTTGACCAATGTATACCCTCTCCCATAAGTTCTAGGGGAAGGTGCAAAATTCTCATTATGTAGGTATTTCTCTTCTTAGTAAATCCAGTCCCTAACGACAACCTCTTCTTTTTCTTCTTGAATCAGAACTGAGGATTCCACAAACTTATCGAACAATGTCATGGCCGAAGACGAGGGCTTCATTTCTTGAGAAGGTTTTCCATAAGACCTAGGGGAAATTGGCAATTTTGTGAATGAATCCAATTTTTAATCCCCCATACCAAGATCTATGGTCATGAATTTATTCTTACATTATTCAAATGTAGTATCAAAAGTGTTAGCCTCCCTATTCAAAGGAATGTGAGACCCTGCTGAAATTGTGTTGACTGACAGTGTGCTCTCTCCAGGTATGTAGACTTCTATTCCATTGTAAGGGAATTTTACACATTGATGATAGGTAGATGGGACCGCTTGCATCTCATGTATCCATGGTCTACCTAACAAAATATTGTAAGCCAAAGGACCGACATCAACAATCTGGAACAAAATATCTTTCTCTATAGGACCAATTCTGATAGGAAGAATGACCAATCCTTTAGAACTACATTCTGCTTCATCATAACCCTTGATAGTTATTTTCTTCCTTGTGTCAATGACTTCTTTTGAATAACCCAAGGCCTTCAATATGCTCAAAGAACAAATATTTAGCCCAGCACCCCCATCTATCAACACACGCCTGACACGGGTCTTGTGGATCATAACCTCTATATGAAGGGCCAAATTGTGTGGGTGGCTTAATGACTTGTCATCTTCCTCTGAGAATGTAAGGTAGTGAGGGCTAGCCAAGTGCTTGACCATATTCTGGAATTGATCTACATCTATATCATTAGGGACATTAGCTGCTCGCAAGGCATCCTCAAGGACACGCTTATGCTTAGGGGACAGTTCCAAAAGCTCAAAGATTGAAATCTATGCTGGTGTATGTTGTAATTGGTCAACAAGATTATAATTCAACTCAGGACCAACAAATTTTTTTGGAAGAACACCCTTTGACACTGGCTTCTTAGACTTACTAGAGTTAGGACCTCTAATAACAATGGGAGCTTGAGACTGGCTTCTAGTGACAACATTGAGGGGTTGAGACATCCTTCATGAGTGAGGACCTCTTAGGACCACAACAAGTCCTTCATCAAGCATAGGATTGGAATCCACATCATATCCATAAGGGTCTTTCCCTCTCATCATGTTGACATTGTCACCAACAACTTCAAGCATATTAATAACATTTTCAGCATTTGTGTAGGTGTAGTTGATAGCAACCTTGCCGTTCTTGTTGTTAGAATTCTCTCCTTTCTCATATTTGGGCAAGGGTTCTTTAAAAGCTTTGTGATCCGCATTAGTGGTTAAACCATCAACTTGCAATCTTCCACTTTCAATAAGATCTTGGACAAGATGCTTAAGTTTCAAACAATTTTCTATATCATGTCCAATTCCATTGTGAAAGACACAAAAAGCCTTCTCATCCCACCAATGAGGCTTAGGATCTGGTATGTGAAACTTTGCAGGATCCTAAGGTTGTGCCAAATTATGAGAAATTAATGTCTTGAAAATGTCTGCATAGGAGTCCCCAAGCTTGGTAAATTGCCTCTTTTCTATTTTAGGTCTCGCTTGATACTTGGGTTTATTCTCTTGTTGTGTTGAAGATGTTTGTAGCTTCATGGCTTGGACTGCATTGGAGAGATTAAGAACTCCTTCATTCTTAGGTTGAGATGAGTCAACAACTCCATCATTGACCACTTGCTTATTATTGTTCCAATAAGGGTTCTTTTTGTCCTTCTTACCATTATTGTTGCTTTTTTGGCCATTGTTGTTATTAGTTGGTTTAGCCAAAATTCCTTGTTTTTTTAGGACATCCTCTATGTGACATGCCACTTCCACCATGGTATCAAAAGAATTAAATGGGATCTTCCTGACCTCATACCTTAGCTCTGGTATTAAATTGCTCACAATGATGTCTATTCTTTCCTCCTCAGGAATTGTCCTTGGATATTTCAAGCACAAACGTCTCCATCTTTGTAGAAAGGTAACAAAGGATTCCCCTTGGTTCTGGTTGAGTTTGCACAAATCAAGCATGGTGACTGACCTTGATAAGTTGTAAGCAAAATATTGGACAAATCTTTCCACAAGCTCTTTAAATGTCTTAACTGGAGGAGTAAGGTTAGTAAACCACTCCATGGCTTGACCCTTAAGGCTCCTTGGAAATAATCTCATCAAATAAGAGTCTTCATGGTGAAAAGAAAAACTCATTATATAAAATTGTCTAACATGGTCATGAGGATCACTAATGCCATCATATTTGTCGTAGGTTGGAAACTCAATTTTCTTAGGAAACTCAACCAACACCACACTCTTGTCGATTGGGTTGGGACATATGGAATCCAAATTAAAGGTGCTCTTAGGAGCCCTCATCCTTTCTATATCCCTTTGAAGTTGTTTGATCACCTCATTAGTTGACAGATCTTGCTTCTTTACCTTTCGGTCCACATCAAAATTGTATGGGACCTTAGCACCTTTGTTGATGAGACTTTCTAGGAACTGATCCTTGTTTTGTTCCACATACCTTTCTACATATGCTTGAAAGGATGGTTCTTGTTGCATAGTCATAAAATCTAGATGATTGAAGTCGGCATAACTTCCTCCATATTGTGAGCCATTACGTGCTTGTTGAGAGGGTTGCTTTGAAAGTCTAGGAGATGATTGTCTCCTATGGTGATCATATCTTGAAGTCCTTCTACCTCTAGGACTTGGGGATCTTGAGGGCATCCTTGACCTTCTTTTAGGACTTGGTGAAGGTGTAGATGGGGGTGAGTTGGTCCCACCATTGGTACCCCTCCCATTAAATTGATTTTGGAGTTGTTGTGCATAGAGCCTATCTTCTTCTTCTTGGATGAATCTTTTTCTTATGTCCAATAATGCATGTTCCTCTTCTTCTAGTTGTCTAAATTTCTCCTTTTTGGTAGCTTGTTCATCTAGATAGGCTTGCTTCTCCCTTTCAATGCTTTTCAACCTTGTATTTTCATATCGAGAGGTATCTTTAAGTGGAGAAGATTGTCTTGAATGCCTTATTGCGTTGGTTGCGTTGATGTGATGGTCACTAGATTCATTGTTCTAGTCCTCATGTTGTGACCCTGAATCTGAGTGAGTTTTCTTATAATGTTTCTTAGCTTGTTGGTGAGCATAAAAATATCTTGTGTTGTTGGGAGGTGACCCGGGTGGACTAGCATGAGAAGAACCACCGTACTCTCTCCTATTCTATTGGAAGATACCCTCAAGAGTTTGATTCATGGCTTCTCTTTGTTGTCGACTGAAAGTGTAACTCATGTCCATACTTGATGAAAGTGGTGCTAAAGAGGTGCTCACTTCACTAGGATTACCTTTTGGATCAAAAAAAACCTTAGATTCACTTTTAGGAGATTGGTCAAAAAGGGGTTCTTTTCCCTTGTGCTGTTGACGAGTCTTAACTGGTGGTAACTGGCTAAAGACAATAGGGGGTCGCTTCCCTTGATTGACTTGGTACCTTGTTGTAACTAACATGAAAAAAAAGGATTCTTAATGATAGGATGACCTCCCGAAATGTCAACACCAGACCAGGATAATCAAAGTTCTCTATTGTCCAAAGTGGAATGAAAAAGATAGAAAAAGGGGCTTTACCAACACTGTCAAAGAGGTGCTTCAAACCAAAGGGTGACTACTCTTGCACTTTTGAATCAGGAGGTTGGACTAGGCCGAAATATAACTGAAATTGATTAAATGAAAGTGATTTGGACAATAAGAGCACTAAAATTCTCCAAGAATGTAGCTAACAACCCTAGAGATAAAATTTCTCACCAAGAATACCTTCTAACTTGACAACTATTTCCAAAGTGGCCTTGTAAACCAATTGATGCTATTCCTAGAGGGAAAAAACCAAAGAAGGTCTCCAATAACAAAGCAAGAAACCCACTCCAAGACTCAATTTGACTACCAACAACTAAAACTGACTGAAACTAAAAAAACTAGCAGAAACTACCCAGGCAACACTTTCCAGGCAAGGAGGGTGACAATTTTTGTTTAGGCGACACTTTGCCTTAATCCAGGTGACATTTCCAGGCTATCCGCGCGCCACTTCTCATCAAACAGGGTGATAGTCTTTTAGGGGTGAACTAGCGCACGATAATTCTCACAATAGGGCACGCCACTTGTTCAGTGTTGTACGACTCTATGACCAGTGAGTGTCATAATCTCAATTTTAAAGCTTGTTCGTTCAATATTTTTAGCCTGAGGGTTAATTTTTTGAATGTAATCACAATGATAGCAGCAAATTGATAGGTTTGCAAATAGTACGGGATCAAATGTGTCTTCAAACACTTGGAACAAGGGCAAAAGCAACCTTGCCAAGATAAATGATTATGATATCAAAATTGAAAAAGTACCCTATGCACACTACCAATTGTTTGTATGTTGAGAACGTTTACACTGGTACCACACAATCGAGGACACTTCAAGCAATATCTACCTACAGGACAAGGCTCAATACTTATCAACTTAGCCCACAACTTGATGCCCCCTTTCCTCACACCAAGTGGTTGCCCACAAGAGATATTGGTTTTGTCATGGAAGTGTTAAACAACACAACCAAAGGGACACATATGGTAAGTATCTTGGGGTGATCCGGGTTAGTCCACTTGGATCAATCCTTGCACTAAGAAGATAAGCGGCTAAATAAAGGTGGCTTCTAACCTATGGTTCTTAGTAAGGGCTTCTGTTCATAACACCCCTCTTGCTCCTCGTAAAGGACTAAGACCTTGCGGCCTCAAGAGTACCTTAAGCATCCTTGCTCAATGCTTTCCCCATGGTCACAATCCCATAAGTTACTCACATCAAGCGAAGACAAGTGTTATGTCTACCAAGGTTTTGTGTCCTTGATAGCCTTGAGATTATAGTGGGTCGGAATAGCCGGAAAAAGGCTTGTCCCCACTTGGGTCATTCCCCTTGATTGCTTAAGGGCAGGCCCGCTAAAGGATTCTAAATCTAAACAAAGAGTAGATCAATTTTTGAGGTTCAAAGTTTTTGGTTCACTACAAAGGTAAAGAGCATACTCCCTTATCTCAAAAATTTCTCCCAAACACACCAAGCAAAGATTCAATTACCCCCTTGCTTTCAAAATCCCAAGATGGGTCAAGATTTCTATTTCACCACAAGAGTGAAGAGCATACTCTCCTACCACCTCAAAATTCTTACAACAAGGTATTAAGTGCTTATGAAATGAAACAACTAGTATATACCGCACTCAATAAAGAAAGCAATTAAACAAACACTTGATTTGGTTTTTATGCTTAGGGCAGCCCTGCAAAAACTATTAGTAGCCCTCTTTGACATGTGTTCTTTTGGAAACTTTCAAACAACGAGAGAACCTACAAGAACAACTTGTTAGCTCCACAATGGTTAGAACAATCCTAAAATCCCATTAGCTCCAAGCAATTCACTATCAACAAGTATTTAAAGCACTAAAGGTGGAACACTTAACTCTTAAAGTAAACGTGAAGTGAGTCCAAAAGTGGGACACTTAACCCTTCAAGTGAATGCGAAGCGAGTCCACGAGTGAAACATTTAACCCTTTAAGAAAATATGAAGTGAGTCCAAAAGTGGAACATTTAACCCTTCAAGAGAATGTGAAGCAATTCCAAAAGTGGAACATTTAACCCTTCAAGAAAATGTGAAGTGAGTCCAAAAAGTGGAACACTTAACCCTTCACACAAAATCAAAGTGAGTCCAAAAGTGGAACATTTAACTCTTCACACCAACTCAAAGTGAGTCCAAAAGTGGAACATTTAACTCTTCATACCAATTCAAAGTGAGTCCAAAGGTGGAACATTTAACTCCTCACATCAACTCAAAGTGAGCCCAAAAGTGGAACATTTAACTCCTCACATCAACTCAAAGTGAGTCCACACCTTAGAAAACAAGTGAGTTCCAAAAAGCACAAAAGGGTTGCCTAGTGGAGTAATTAACGCTTCTTTCCTGTAGACCCCTCCCTTTTAATGTGGCGTTGATCTTGCAACCACGGGGTGGAAACAAGGGGCCGACAGATTAGCGAGTCCAATAACCCAAGATAGCAATCTAGATCAATCACAAGCAATCTAAGGCTGCTAATCAATACTACTCACAAATGAAAAAAGGGTTGAACAATAGAATATTTAACTTTCCAAGTAAACATAGAGCAAGTCCACAAAGTGGTGCATTTAACTCCCTATGTAAACAAGGAATGAATCCATGCCCTCAATCACTCAAATGAGATGTTTGATACTGGAAACCAAAGAGCATTTACAAACTATCAATAGAAAATCTATGTCCTTTTATTAACCCAAAAGAGATGTGCCTATGAAAGCAAGTAAACCAACTGAAATCTGGAAATGCAATCTATTTAGCCACAGAAAATCAAACAAATCAATCTAAATTTGGCTAAAAGGGGCTAAAAAAACTCGCTGTCAGGTACAAGTGATAGTACAATCACCAAAAATGTCACGCAACACTTTTTCGTATACAGGTGTGACACTTTATTTCTGGGCGACAGTTCGCGCTATACACGGGCGACAAAACTTTTCAAATAGTGCAACACTTCCTGTCAAAGGGGGCGACACTTTTAACTGGTAAAGTGTCATGCCGCTATACAGAGCACTGTCGCACAACACTAGCAAAGTGTCGTGCGACACTCTGAGACAGAAAAAAATAGAGACCGAAAATAAAGCTGGAAATTGACAAATTTTTTTTTGCAGAAATGCAGAAAATAAAGGACAAAGTTAATCTACTCTGCCCCACGGTGGGCGCCAAAAATGTACACACAAAAGTAGTGCACTTCTATGAATCCTTACATGCAAGGAAACTCAAGAATGAGCCCTCACAAATCGATCCATAGCTCTCTATGCATCAAGTTGCAAGAGTATGAATTTGCTCTCAGCTAGAGCTATTGAGCTTGTGACCTTGCTAGTCAACCATACAATGAGAGATTCGAATGAGGACAAGGGCAAGAGTGCCAATATCTCCAAAGAATCAAATGAAAATGCAATGCAATGCAAGCTAAGAATGAGAATGCAAATGTGCAAGCTATGCTATGAAAATGGAAGTACAAGCTAAGCTATGAAATGGAAATAGCAATGGATTACAATTCCCCTAATTAAGCTATGTGAAGCTAATCTATTGCATAAAAGGAAACTAAGCTATGAAATGAAGCTATGGATGCTATGATAATACAAGAAATGAAGTCTAAACTATGAAGAAATGAGGAAATCCAAAAAGAGCTTGATGTAGCAATGATCTTCAAAAGCTCCAAATGCACCTAGAAAACCTACAGCATAACAATAGCATGAAAGAGATGGATATGCAAATGAAGGAGAGAGCTCTCCTTTTATAAGAAATGCAAAGGAATGGACCATGGAGATTAAGAGGCAAAAGTCTAAATCAACGGTGGAGCTTGAAAGAGGAGCAATCCGTGTGCACAAGTATCCTCCAATAGGAAAATAGGAGTTGACTTTATGTCCATATGAGACAAAAGGTGCTTTTCTTCTTTTTATAAAATATGAATAATGCTTTATTTGTGCAACTTAGGATAAGAGGAAAGTGGGGGCTTTTTATTTAATAAAAAGGGGAGGAAATATTCCTTTTAATTAAATAAAGACTTAGGATAAAATGGTTAGCCCAAGGCAAATAATAGAAAATGATGAAATATGACTTGATCAAGGAAATTGATAGTGTTGAAAAATATTGATTATTGATAAAAGTGATTCAGGGTTGATAAATCAAATAAATGGGGCCCAAAGTCTAGGCGACCATTTTTGGGTGCATACAGGTACCGCTGGCTAATTTCAACGTTCTGAACCCATTTTCGAGATCAAAATTGAAATCTAAGATTGTTTACTATGTCAAAATTGTAATTTAAAAATTTCAGACCCAGGATGGCTGACTGCTTGCATAATCGACCTTCTAAACTTCAAAAGAAATCCATTTTTCAACTTAACTGATTATCTTACATCAAACTATCAAAATTTCAACTTGGTCCCCCATGGTCAACTCATGGTCAAAACTAGTCAAGCTTGGTCTTTAGGACCTCAAAACGATACAGAACAAGTCTCCAGACATGTATAAGTTCCACTTTTCAAATCAATTAACATGCTTCTAAACCATTTAACACTGACTTTTCTTGTCAGATTTCAATTTTGATCCCGAAGGGGGCATGGTATTGCATATCATTGAAGTCTATAAATCTAATTCTGTCACTCAAATCTTTCCTCAGTGATTAAGACAACAACCACGTCTAGTTGTTGATTCATCAAAAGTCCTCATCGCTTGGGGCACATCGCTTGGGGTATATCAGATTCATTGGGATCCATATCAATCTGGTATCCTAATCTATCTTGTAAATTGTATTAGCTTTTCGTAACCATTGGTTCATTAGTGTTATTTCTTTGGTTCTTCATAACTAAAGGGTTCAGATGTGATACCATTATGATTCCTTTGGATAATTAAGTTTGGAATCAGGTCACTCACTTCTTCATAATCATAAGGTTCAAAATCAGGCATTTTGATACTTTTTCATAATCACTAGTTCAAAGTTGTTAAAGTTGACATCATCACGATTCTTGGTCGACCAGGACCTGAATCAACTTTTCTAATCTTTAATCGGTCTCTGTCTCAGAATTGGTTTATCTCTCAAATCAGTTTTCAAACATAAAAAATAGACTATCTTTGAACCACTATGCTTCGTACAGTGATTCAAAGAGGGGCAAAATGTAATACCCCAAAAATGGGCTCTAGGTTCATTAACCTCCTACATCCTCAAATCGAATGAAATCGACATCAAAGTCCTAACCTAATGCACATCTGCACATCAAATCATTGAATCCTAATTGATTATCTTAAATTCTGCATCAGAGAATATTCCTTGAAATATTCCTATTTTATACTAATTTAATTATCTTTAATTTAATAATTATTTGGCGATAAATCATATTTATCCTAAAGTTTGATTAATTGAATATTCTGAATATTTAATTAATTAAGTTTAAAACTGACACTTAATTGTTTAATTAAATTAAATTATATTTATTCCTAAATTGTATTATTTAATTTTGACAATAAATCAAAATATCCTATGACTAATTGATTAAATTCTTATTTAATTGATTAATGTCATTTGTCACTATTTAATAATATATTTTTGAATAGAAGTTTTATTTAATAATTGATTAACCCATAAATCAATTATTTTATTTCAAAATCAGTTAAGTTGAAGATAAATCACTTTATTTATTTAATTAATTCATAATTATTATGCACATTCAAAGAGCAGTTAAACTTTGAATCAGAAAATCAATTCAAGTTGTTATCTTTTGGAAACTCAACATCTATTTTGAGTTGAAATTTTATCTAAACTTTTGATTTGAGTTAAAAAGTTGTTCTTGCATGATTTGCATGATTTTGTGAGTTGATCTGATTCTAATTTCTTGTTGACTCAAAAATCAACCTGAGTTCATCAAGAGTGATTTATGGCTTCTCTCAATGCATCCTCAAGCCCTGGATTTCTATAAAATCAAGGCTCTACTCTTCACAAATTATCTCTCGAATTTGCACAATTACTCTGGCGAAATTGCATATGAAGAAGCAAGCTTTTGCGACAGGCGATTTTGTGAGATCACTTCATTATTTTCATAGCTTTGCATAGTTTTTCATATCATTGTTAGATTAATTTGCATATCATTTCAATTTCATCTAGATTAGATTCATACAAATTTTCATCTTATTGCATATAAAATCCAAAAAAATAGATTAATTTGCATTCATACTACTTTCATCTTTTTGCATTCAAATCTTTCGTTTAGGTGTTGCATTGTTACTAATCTCGGTCTAATCTAAGAATACCATACTCACACCTACTAGAAGGTAGTAAATTGTCTGGTTAGCTTAGTTTCAATTACTTGTCAGATTTTGATTTTTGCTAACCTCTAATGTTTTACTGAAGTGTTGTGTCTGCAGCTAGGTACAATTTTCACACACACAATAATATGGTCATGTTGGTACAACAAGTTTTGTTAGAGGACTTAATGATCACATTATTGGGGGGTTAAGGTTTTTAAACCTAAGACTCTCAAGGATGCAGTCATTAAGGCTACATTGGTAGAGTCAAATTTGGCTTTGGGTCGTGGTGGTCAACCTGGTGTTTGATTTGGTGGTACTTCATTTTCAAGTTTTAGGAGTAATCAGTCTTAGGGTGTTGGGCACTCTAGGAACACTCTTATGTTCTCAAAAGGATATATTGGTGGTTCATAGTTAGAAAACTATCATAACTAGCAAGTTAGTATGTGCAATCATACTGATCAACTAACTCAGAGTTTTCATCAGAATTTTAGTAGAGGTAGCTTCTATAAATCTAGTGCACCTTATGTTGGGAGAGGTGTTAGTAGAGGAGAATGTTTTTCTTGTGGTCATTATGGTCACATAATTGTCAATTATCCTCAACAATTGAGATAGTTCTCAGGTCAAAGACCAATAGCTTCATAGCCTATAGTTGGGGTTATTGGTAGATCCCACAGTGTGTTTGCAACTATTGATCATTGTCTGGTTGTGCACCAAGTTAATGTGATTGGGTCTGCAAATAGAGGACCTGCAGATGGATTTTATATTCATGCAGTGGGGAATAATCTTCAAAGTTCAAACCATAGAGTAGGAAAGGGTCCAATGGGGCCCGCATGTTGAGTCTTTTATGACTTGGTAGGATGCAACAAGATAGAGGGAGTTATATCCCTATTTGTTTTAGGCTTTCAGGAGTAATCCTAATTCTAGGGGAGAGGATATAATACTCACCCATATTTTTCTTTTAGTATATGATGCCAAAATCTTTAAAGGCACTTTTCATGTGTGTGTTGGTCATTTCAATTATATTTGGTTATCATTTGATGAACTGTGATAGTATCTTATCATGATGCAATACTTTGATACATTGATTATTTTTGTTATATCATATTGTTAGTTAGATGATGATTATTATGTGCATATGATGTTATGTATATTTATGGTTTTATTGACCCACTAACCCTATATCTTCTTTTACATGGATTATGTGTATGTTTTATATTTCTATTTGACATGCTTGTATGGTGAGGGATGAAGTCGTAGTTACTTGGTTTAGAGATCATATATATATATATATATATATATATATACACACATATATATATATATATATATATATATATATATATATATATATATATATATATATATATATATATATATATATATATATATATATATACACACATATATATATATATATATATATATATATATATATATATATATATATATATATATACACACATATATATATATATATATATATATATATATATATATATATATATATATATATATATATATATATATATATATGTATATGTATATATGTATGTATGTATGTATGTATGTATGTGCACCTGTTTGGGATTGTGATGCAGGTTTGCAGGTATTGGGCATCGACTTTCTTGAATTATTAGGATGAGTGTTCCCTTCCATATATCTCAATGGTGAAAGATGGGAGATAGCAGTCAAGCCTAATATAAATCATAAACCTATATTTTTTCCTATAAGAGGACAATTATTTGATTCAATGCCCCTTTGGATTCATCAAAGTGACGTAAAGCTATGTACTTTGTCTGAGCATGATTATAAATGTTTCATCTTTTAGTGCATTTTGGTTCAGTCATATTTTGGTATGCGTGCATTCTTGTAAGTTGATGATGCATTTAGCTAATAATGTCAACAAAAGTTCATAAAGGCATTGAATAGTAGGGTTAGATAATTACACACACATATTTGATGTCACCAAGTTATTAAAATATGGTTTATAATTAACTATAAAGTT
Organism: Chamaecyparis obtusa; assembly: GCA_027943335.1. Taxonomy (NCBI): domain Eukaryota; kingdom Viridiplantae; phylum Streptophyta; class Pinopsida; order Cupressales; family Cupressaceae; genus Chamaecyparis; species Chamaecyparis obtusa. The sequence continues at coordinate 65,733 of BSBK01005013.1, forward strand.
TTTAATTAAAACATCTATACTTATTCTATCATTTAAATATCATGTTTAAATGAGTTATTTTAAAAATGATGTTAAATAATAAATTATTGAAAGGTACAATTAAATAATGTTTTATTTTAAAATAACTATATTAATTATCTTTTGAGATTTTTCTCTTTATAATGAATGAAATTGGATCATTCACATATGCATTCAATAGATAAATAATTAATCTTTTTAAAAACGTTGGAATTTTGGATATTTGTTGACTTTTGTTGAACTCTGTTTACTTCATGTTTGTAAGATTTGTGCATGGTCAAGGATTGTTCAGAGGTATTGATATTCATTTTATGGTTTCATATCTAGGGTTGTATAGATAAAATTGATATTCATCATGTTCTTATTAGTATTTGACGGTAAGGCATAGTACTATTGTAATGAATTTTGGATTCTACTAGTTAATAAGTTATTAAAAACAATCATATGAACCAATGATAAGTAAGTTGTTTTTTTATTTTTCAAATTTATTTTTACATCCATACATTATTTTTCCTCATTTTGATTGGTTAATAGATTTGAGGTGTTATACAAAGATTTTTAGGAATGATTCTAGAATATGAACAATTCTTTCTCCACTTTTTAAGTCATATTAACCTAAAGATGTGCTCCATGTTGGAAATAAATGTAACAGTTTTAAATGGTCTTGGAAACATTTTTTTTTTGCCATAATTGTTTTCAATATAAATATTGAAAATAGTTCATATATATTTTAAAATTGATATAATATCTATTTAATGTATTTTTAAAAAATAAAAGAATAGAAGAGTATGTGATATTGTATTGTAAATTATTTTATTTCATTTTTTTATAAATTAATTATAATTTTTATATTATAAATATATTAATTTTCTTATTATAATTTTTTATTATTAAAATAATAGTTAATGTCAAATTATATATTATTATTTTATATTTTTATCTTTTAATATCAAATATATAAAATTAAGTCAATTATATTACCTCTTTAATTTTTAAAATATAATAATATTATATTTACAGCTCATTCATTTATGATATTTATATTTTAAACTAAATAAATATATATTCTTAGTTGGTGAGCTCAATGCAAACCAATATATGCCATTCTATTTTGGATGACTATCATCTAAATTATATTTTATAATTAATTTAAATGTATTTATAATTATAAGAAATTTATTAAAATTTGAATTAGATTTTTGACTATATTTTTTTTGACATATTCTTTTTTACTGTATTTTTGCTAAAGAAATCTGGAATATGTTTGGTATTACTTATCCTATAAATGTGAACATTCTTGAAATTATCACTGGTAATATTGATGGGCTTAAAAAGGATTCAAATTTATTTTGGAATATTCTTTCTTCTAACGTTCTTTGGCAGATCTGGAAGTGCAAGAATGAGGAAAGATATCAAAGCAACCCTAGATCTCTTACTGAGTTTTTTTGAAAACTCACATTTAAAAAAAAATTTCTCCAGGTTCACACTACGATGATGATGGAGAAGGACAAGTTGAGAAGATTCCTGAAAGATGGGCATACCACCTTCTTTGTTTACGAGCTGAAGCATGGGTATGAATGGAGGAGGAGCTTTGATGACCTCTAGATGTTTGAGAGGACCTACAAGAGACTCAATCAAGAAGTCAAGAAGAACATCAAGTCCAAGAAGGATGAGATCTTCATACTAACTCAAATCCAGGAGCAAAAGAGCATTGTGTGGATGGAGGAATCTTTGGGGTGGACTGCTTGAGTTGACACCCACTATGATGTTTTGCATTAGTTTCTCTTTCTTCTATGAACTGTGATATACTCTGTTATACTCTGATTTTGTGGTGAGGCTGGGCCTCCTTTTTTGTACTCTCGGTTGATACTCTTGTATCTTATTTTGACCCCCTTATATATAATACAAAAAATTTGAATTAGATAGACATTTAATATTAAAATTACAATTATGTCAAAACTAAAAAAAAGTCAAAAAATTATTTTACATATAAATTAAAATTTGAATTAATTATATTTCTAATTTAATTATAACATAACTATAAACTAAATATTTAACCTAACCTATACTATATTAAATAAGTTTAAAGAATTATTTAGTTTAATTTTTTTTAAATTATATGCTAATACAATTAAAACTACAACTAATTACATAACTAAAGGATTAACCCATGCTTGTGAATTTTAGATTGTTTTTAGAAAAAACAAAACAAGTACCATGTAGTGGCTAGTACTTGTCAGAATTAATTATAATTTTAGCTTTAAATAAATCTAAATCTAATTTTATTAAATTTATTAGAAATACTAAATTTGTTTTAATTAATAGTAATTTAATAAAAATGAAATCAAAAAAATTAATTAAATTCAAGATTATAATATAATTATAAGAATCTTTATATATGAATGATAATAATTAAAATCTTTAAAATAATATTCTAGTGGCCTTTAGTTTTATAATTAACTTTAATTTATTTCTAAATGTAACTCTAATATTAATAAATATGTTATAATTATTAAATGTATTTTAATTAATTATAAAACTATATGATAATAATTATATTAATTTTTAATTTTAATTTATATCTAAATGTAATTCTAATATTAATAAATGTATTATGATTATTACATGTATTTTAATTAATTATAAAATTATATAATAATAACTATATTAGTTTATATAATTATAGATGTAGCAATAAATAATTTTATTTTTATCTTTGAAGAATCTATAAAAAAAGAAATTGATTCTTAAAATCTAAGTTATCTAAAATTTCAAGTTAGATTAAAAAGAAACATCCATAACTAATAATAATGAATGAATCTAATAACATAGCAACTAAAACTAACTATTATATCCAAAATGAATTTCTCAGTTCCTCAAACATATTATTGTCGCTGGAGGAAATAGAAGTAGAAAATAGTCTAAGTTTTAAAATAATATTTTTTTATAAAAAGAATCCAAAAGTTTTGAATAAAACTTTTTTCATTATGTACTCTGTAGAATAGAAGAATATGTTCATCCTATTCTCATTGAATGGAAGTGACATATTTTAAAAAAAGATCAACAAATATTTTGCTTTGATTGTGGGGCTTGCCATTCATTTTTTTTTTCTGGGGAAATTTTATTCTTCCATATGTACCACATGAATGTAATGATACTTCTGCAAGTTTTTACATTAATACCTGCAATCCTAATCATTAATATAATGTAATTTTATGCCATATCTTAATTTGTCCATTTTCTTCAAGTATGTGCAACTTTCAGTGTCAATCACTGTATCTCTGTCAGTGTCAAGCACTACATTACAGATTTTCTTTCTTACAAGAAACATAACCATTTTATGTGATGCTTCCCTTTATGTGGCAAACCTGAAGCATTTGACACTTGGAAGCCCGTGTCCAAAATTAGTATGCAGTATATTATATGGGGCAATCATTTTCTTTTATCTTCTTAAAGGAGAGTTGTTTGCAAGATCGAAAGATTGCTGTAATTGATCCTTGAATGCAAGAAGGTTGATTTTTTTATGAGTTTAATTTTTAGTTTTTTAGTACCATATCTTTAAAAAGCTAGAGATAATGTAATCATGTGTAATCATGCCAAACCAGCACAATGTAAGGGGAGAAGGGCTGGCTTCAATGAACTGCCTTAAAGGGGCAGCAGAGGAGGTCTTAACAGGAGAAGCAAGTAGTTTGAGTATGTAGTAGGTGATTTGGTTCTTAACAACATCCAAGTCATTGGCCACTAGTTTGACTTCTTTTAATTGAGTCTCTTGTATTCAGCTAATTGGTTCTTTATGAAAGAGCAATCCAAGCCTGCTTGAGCGATGGCCATGGTAGTTTTAAATACAAGAGTAATAAAGAAATTCTGGTAATAAAGATCCACTCTACTCAACGAATGGATCTGGCGATAGAGACCATTCAGAGAAACTCGAATCCAAATAAAAAAAAAATCGTCTGAATCTATTGAATAACTGAATGAAAGACCAGTACAATAATCCAAATCTTCATTACAGTAACAGGGAAATGCATTAAATGAACATAAGGGGTAAGGGGTAGGCATGGACAGGAGGAGGAAGAGACAGAGACAACTAAAAAGTAGGATAGTTGGGGGGCTGCAATTGATAGGCAACTTCCTGCAGTCACTTTATTAGATATCTTCCCTCAGCTCAAAAATTCATTCCTTCTTTCACATTAATCAAATGAAACTGCAGATCAACAAGTTTGTACAGTTCAAAGAATCTAAATTCCCTCTTTAGCTCAAAAATCAATTCCTTGTAACACATTATTCAAATAAAATTGTAGAGCAACAAGTTTGCAGCCCAAAGAATCCAAACCTTTGTGACTTAATCACTACGCATACAGGAATAAAGCAACAGGAGAATGGTTACGTAAAACATCTGGAAGAACAATCCACAATTTAGATTGTAAAGGGCCAGTAACTCAGTCGAAAAGCATCCCACAAGAAAAAAGTAAGTCCTGGCTTCAAATTCTAATGTCTATATTAAATGCTTATAATCTCTTGCAGACACGGATCTACAATAATAAATACACAAAAGGAAAAAATTAAAGGAAAAAAAACCCTTACAGAAGAATTTTGATGTGCACACAGATGTTAATAAACCAGAAAATATAGAGAATATGGGATCAGAGAATAGCACTCAGTAGAAATGCATCGAAAAATAGAGAGAATATGGGATCAGAGAATAGCACTCAGTAGAAATGCATCGAAAAATAGGGCGAAGAGGATGGATTATGCATTAAAAAATTGATCTCGCAAGAAACTAGATATGGCAGCCGTAAGGGTTTTACTTTATTTTACACTCTCACGAACTAATTTTAGTGTTCACTTTGCTTGAGTTTCTTTTGACTTACTATTAGGTACTAAAGGAAGTTTATTACTGACACCATCTTATTTTTATCTTTCTGTCACATTTCCCTATGACAGAGACAATCATGGAGGGGTAATATCAATAATTATTTTGTAAAAAATTGAATTGTTAATAACTCGTCAAGTGGGCCGCACACATTTTGGGCTCATGATTATTTAATTTTATTTTCCTTGTAATTGGTGGATTGACTGACTTATAAAAGGTTTTCATTAATTTTTCTTTCTAAAATGACGTGTATTGTGGCGAGTCATCCCCACCCGTTATTTTTTATTATTTATTTATTTTACTTTATTAAAACTCCCCACCATTTTCTATGTGGGAATAGGAGAAGTGTTTCCCTTCCCAACTTTTTATTTATTATTAAGAAATGCACATTGACTTTCAAATACAAGAATATATTTATGCCAAATAAATATTTGTAAACTTTTTTTTATTAAAATTATATAAGGACTCCTCAATTATAATTTTTTTAATAGATTTTTAAATGAAGAAAAATTAAATAACAACTATTTTCAATAATTCTTTAGACCTTACAATCAAAATAATTGAAGTGAGAAATATTCTTGAAATGATTGTTGTGAATGATTTTTTATATGAAATGATTTAAGTTGAATTTCGAAAAATCATCTTTACCATATGAATATTAAAAATATAGTATTTAATATTTAAGTTAGGCAAAGGGTTGTATTTTAATTCTTAAAAGATGTTAGTCTACATTCACCTCTATGAGCATCCCCTGGATGCAATGAGTACAAAGTGGTCCATTCATTCTCATATGTGATGGGCTCTTGTGAACCACTACTTATGAAACATGAGTCAATATCACATAATGAAGTCCCGTCATTAGACAAAATAAATAAATAAAAGTTTCACCTCTTTTTATATAAAATAGAACCAGCCATGAAAAATCTATCTATAATTGGCTCTTTAAAATTATATCATAATCAAATTTGTCAAAATTAGTATTTTAACATTTTCTCTTTAAAATATCCTAATCAAATTTTTCAAAAATTGTCTTCCAATTTAAATACCCTAATTAAATATGTCAAAACATACTTCAATTATTTTCTCTTTAAAAAACCTAATCAAATTTGTCAAAATATGTGTTTAATCATTTGCTCTTTAAATTTATTTAGTTTTTAATATTTTAAATATATTTTTACAAAAATATTATTATCATAGTATTGTGTAATATTAAATGGTTTCTTTATGGAAAATACTTTTCTGTGTATGAAATATTTTATTTAATTTTAGATTATTTTCTCAATCATTCATAGTTTATGTTATATGATACTTGTCCCCAATCCACTTTAAAAATAAACAACATTAATTTAGCAAGATAAAAGAAAAGGACAAAACAACATGGTAAACATCCTTAAAAAAAAATTGATCATTGATGATATTTGCAGCAAGCTTAGAGACATATTGTTAAGCTAAATATTTCTGAACCATGAATCCATAACATAATTGCTAAAAATGATTGTATTAGATCATGGCTTTAAACTTAGATTTGATTTTGAAATTTGAGGCTCAAGCATAGACTCATAATGTAGCTTGAATGGGAAGACATCTAAAACCATGCCAATATTTTCAATAAAATTCACTTTTAGTGGAAAATTATCCCCTGCTTCTTCACTGTCCATGAGGTGTACTTTTTCTGGCTTCCCATTAGGTTGGATTGTCTACACCTTCAACAAGTCCAGAGATTCAGAAATATTGTCATTCTCCCGTGAATTTTTTGGAACACCTTTCTCTATGCAGGGGATTGCAGTCGATGAAATAACCTACAACAAGTCTTGAGATTCAGAATAATTTTAATCATCACTTTCTTTTCCTATAACACCTTTTTTGGCGGTCTGAACTATGCCCTGAAAAACCTTTTGTAAAAACCCTGTGGTACTCAACAAGCCCTTTTTATTAGGTTTTCTATTTTCCTTGTTGCAACAAAATTATTTGTACTTTTCAACAGAAGCAATCAATTATTCAGGGCAATTTTGTGTAAGTTATATAACAACAGCCACACGTACATTAAAGAAAAGAAAAATAGCTTCACTTCCAAATCTCACAGAAGCATTGTTAAATTGACAGATTTATGGACAATCAAATCATAGATGTGAGATTATCAATTAGTCATGTGTACATTATTGATTATAGTATACTTATATTTTCACACACTACATGGCAACAAAATTTATTTTCCCCCATTTGTCTTCAAGAATTTGAGTTGCAGGCTTCAAGAATCTTTGAACCACAAAACTTAGTTCTTTTAATAAAACCTAAGTTTTGTAATACACCAAAAATGGGCTATAAGTTCATTAACCTCCTACATCTACAAATCGATCGAATTCGAAATCAAAGTCCTAACCTAAGGCACATCTGAACATCATCAAAATCTTAATTGATTTTATCTTAAAATCTGCATCGGGGAATATTTCTAGCAATATTCTTAATTATCTTTAATGTAATGATTATTTGGCGATAAATCACATTTATCCTAAGTTTGATTAATTGAATATTTTCATATTTAATTAATTAGATTTAATTCTGCAACTTAATTATTTAATTGAATTTAATTACATTTATTCCTAAATTGTATTATTTAATCCTGACAATAAATAAAAAATCCTATGACTAATTGATTAAATTCTTATTTAATTAATTAATGTCAGTTGTCAAATTTAATGATATAGTTTTCGAGTAAAAGTTTGATTTAATAATTGATTAACCCATAAATTAGTTGTTTTAATTTCAAAAATCAGTTAAGTTGAGGATAAATCACTTTATTTATTAAATTAATTCATAATTAATTGTGCGCATTCAAAGAGCAATTAAAATTTAAATCAGAAAATCAATGCAAGTTGTTAACTTTTGGAAACTCAACATCTATTTTGAGTTCAAAGTTTATCTAAACTTCTAATTTGAGTTAAAAAGCTGTTCTTGCATGATTTGCATGATTTTTGTGAGTTAATTATCTTTGATTCCTTATTGACTCAAAAATCAACCTGAGTTCATCAAGAGTGATTTATGGCTTTTCTTATGCACCTCCAAAGCCCTGAATTTCTATAAAATCAAGGCTTCAACTCTTCATATAGATCCATCCATGAATTTGCATCCTCATGCTGCCGAATTGGAGACTGAAGAATCATCTTTGTGAATCCAAGTTGTTGTGAGATCATCATTGTTTCGAGCATTCATATCATTTAGAATATCATTGTTAGATCAATTCATAACATATCAATTTTCATCTAGCATAGATTCATATCAGTTTTTCATTCAATTGAATAGAAAATACCAAAAAATATAGATTACTTTGCATTCATATTTCATTGCTATCTTGCATTCAAATCCTTCGTTTAGGTGTCATCAATGTCACTGGTCTCAGTCTAATCCGAGAAGATCATAACCACACCTACTAGAAGGCAGTAAATTGCCTGGTTAGTTTAGTTTTCAATTACTTGCACGATTTTGATTTTTGCTAACCTCTAATGTTTTACTGAAGTGTTGTGTCTACAGCTAGGTACAAAATTCACACACACCATTTTTGGCGCCCACTGTGGGGCCCTGAAACAGGTTTCCAATTCAATTCTATCAATTTCTATCATTTTCTATGCAAAACTGTGATTTTTATTTTCTGTCCGTACAATTTTCATACGAGTTTTGTAAGAAACTTGTACCAGGAGATACCCATTGTCGTACGATATTTGATTTTATCGAGGATCATACCAGGAGAAACCGTTTGTCATTTGGAGGCTCTTTTGTCGTATCATCAGACACCTAGTGTCATACGAGTTTTCAGAGTGTCGCATGGTAAGTAACCCACTGTCGTATGATTTTTGACACCAGGGTTCAATTGTCGTGTCTTTTTTCCAAGCAGTTTGTCAGATTTGATTTTCATATTTGGACTAACAGCTAACCCTAACAATTGAGATTTGCTATTTCTAATTAGTATCTGCTGATTTGGAGTGGAAAAAGTGAGAGAATTACTAAAAATAGGTAAAAATCTACTAAGCGCATTGCGAGGAATTCAGGTAATCTTCTCAACTGATAATTTGTTTCGATTTGGATTAAAATGAACTCTCACATGTTAGGCTTGTGTGAATTTCTATTGCTTTCCTATCACAGATTTCAATTTGGGCTAAAAATGAACATAGATTTGCTTTCTGCATCTCTGTTACACGTAGTAAATAGGCCCTATGAACACTATTTGTGGCTCTTGAGAGAGTGGGTTTCTAGCGAAACTCTTCTTGATGAAATAACCCTTGTAGGTAGGGAAAGGTTACTGAGCGCGTCTCACGTTCTACTAGATTTGTGCATCTTCAACTTTTGATTGATACATTCTCTCTCCAGAGGGGTTGATAGATCATAAGCGATTGATATCATAGATCTTTGTGAGATAATCTTAGTCTTAGGGTGTCAAATTTATCTGTCTACATTGTTTTGGTTAAAAGTGAAAAGGCTAGAGGACTATGCTCTACTCCCTTTTTGGGTAGTATTAGAAACTTAGATCCTTGAATCTGGAACCAGTCTCAAAGTGGTATCCTTTGTGAGTCACCTTTAGAAAGGGTTAACCGTAGTGGACATTCCCTTAATTGGGTCAACCACAAGGATGAAACCTCAAGCAATAATAGCCATTTTTGTCGTGGTAGTGACAACAACTATATAAATGTCCTTATGAAAGAAATCTTCACAGGTGTGATCTCTTGTTGGGCTGTCAGATCTCCCTAGTAACTCCTGATGTATTAAATTATCAGACTATGTCAAAACCCTGGTGCACCTAGATTGGAGTTCGCCCTCTTGAGATCACAAAAGTTGAAATTGTCATATGATTATAATTCCATTGTTGTATGAGTTTTCAGACTGTCATCTGGTATGTGACCTAGTGTCGTACGAGTCTTGCTGCCAGTCAATTCAAAAAAGTCAAATCCTGCTATCAATTGTCATGCAAGTTTTGTAATTGTCATACAAGTTTGTCAATTATTGTATGATCAGGTACCCAGTGTCGTATGAGTCTGCAGAAAGTCATTTCAAAAATTTTGAAAATTTTCCAAAAAGTGATCAAAACTGTTAGAGACCCAACTTTTACAGCCTATTTCCAGAATCTGTCAAACAAATCATTGTGTTAGGAATAGAGCAAAAACTAGAATGAATCTGATCATTTTTCCAAAGTGGCCTTTTGAATATGATTTAGCCTTCTATTTTATCGATTTGAGTCTTGTTCATCTTCTGTCAAAACCTTGTCATCATTATCAATCTTCAATCAAACTTCAAAATGACTAAGTGTCGCGAGCTCATGTCTGCTATCTTTTGGGCATCTACCCATACATCTAGGGCATAGTATCTTTCACCCATGTGTAATCAAATCTTCAATCAAATCAATCTTGACAAGGTTGTGTCATTTGATCTTCTTGAATCAATTCATTCTTCAGTTGTCTTCATCTTATTATTTTACTTCACCCAAGGTTAATGGTGGAAACTAGAGCTTCCTCACACAAGAAATCTAGAGAAGTGTCTCATACCCTACCTCTATCTACTCACATGGGTCCAACTCTTGAGCAACTCTACAATTCTGGTCTTTACAAAGATGACAGTCTTGGAAACTTTTGATTGAAAACTAGTTACATCCCCCCTCCATCATCTCACAGAGGCAATCAACAAACTCCACCTCACTCTATTCTGGGGAGTCCTAAAACCCCTACCATGTCTCAAGGAGGAGGATCCCAAGGATGTCAATCCCAACATGGTGCAGGTCAATCCCAGCATGGTGCAGATCAAGAACCCACGCCTTCTGAAATTGCTCGATATCAAAATGATGATAACTTCAAAAGAATGATAAAGAATTTCTTGAAAGAAGACATAAAGGCATACTTTTTAGATTTAGCTCATCAAGGAGCTAAACTTCCTCCCAACTTTAATGTTGAAGATATCATTATGCATGAGGAAGAAACTCCTATCACGACTATGATGAAGTAAATGCACATCATGCAAGTCAAACTTAAGAAACTTGAAAAAGAAAAGGAACCTAAGGAGTTCTCCATGGAAGCTCTATGTCCTTTTCCATTTGATAAAGACTTGTATATGCCACCATTCCCTAAGAGAGTGGAAATGTTGAAATATGAAAATTATGATGGAAACTCTGACCCTCAAGATCATGTCAGAGAATTATGTACTCAATCTATGGACTTCATACATGAACCAACCTATCTAATGTGTCTCTTTCCTCAATCTCTAGGAGGAGCAGCCATTCATTGGTTCTCTAGAATGCCTCTTACAATCATGACTTTTGAGGAGTTAATCAAATTGTTCTATCAACAATAATCCTACAACATCCAACATCTAGTCACCATGATTGACATCTGCAACTTCAAGCAGTATCTAGGAGAACCATTCCTAACATTTCTCAAGAGGTGGAGAAAGAAATTCTCTCTATATGCTAGACCTATTCCAAAAACTAAGAAACTAGAAATCTTCATCAATAACCTTGTTGCAGAAATCAACTACCCTTTACAAATGCAAAATCATACATCTTTTGACAAGATGGTAGACAATGCGATCAAAATTGAAAAAGTACTTGTTAAAAAAGGAGACATCACACTTCAAAAGGACAAGTATGAATCTAGTTATAAAGACAAGAACAAAAACTAGAACAAGCATAAAGACATCATCACATATGGCATTGTTGATAATATCCATGCCCCATCTAAGGCACATGCTTACAATCTAACTATTGATAACCAAGCCATCAAAGCTTCAGAACAAAAGGTACTCGAATCATCTAAAAAAGAAAGAATATAAACCTTGGTCCTCTGATAATAAACGCAAGTTCACTCCTCTTGGGGAATCTTTGGAATCAGCTATGAAAACTCTATTAGCCAATAACATCATATCTTTGCCTAAGATCTGGCAATCTGATCTTGAACCAAAACCAAAATGGTGGAAGGAGAATGAATTCTATGATTTCCATCGTGGTAAGGGTCATAAAACTAATAACTACTTCCGCTTGAAACATATCATTCAAGACAAGATTGATAATGGAGAAATCATAGTTGATAATCATAAGAGCAATAATGATCATACAACATTCACAGAACCATTTCCAAAGCATAGTTAGGGAGATTCATCCTCTCAGCCTAATGTGGGTGCTAAGGTTAATTATGCTTATTATGGAAACAATGCTATTATCAATATGGTTGAACCAAGTCTATCTAAGCGTTGCAATGTCATCACAATTGTAAGAAGAGATAGAGAAAATCAATCAGCTAATGCAGTTACTTGATCACAAGCTCAGGCGCATCTACAAGGACAAATCCTAGATTCATCAAATGTCCCTAAGGTGCCTTTCAATCTGTCTTCCACTTCTAAATAGAAGGCTACCTCTAAATCTGCCAATCCTAAAGACATGAGGCCCACCTCATACAGTATTGTTCAACAACTCCAACATACTAATGCAAAAATCTCTATGTTTGAGTTTCTTCGGATATTTCCAGCTCATAGAGCCATTCTAGACAAAGCTTTGCTCGGATCCAATGTTCCTGATAACCTTGATTTAGACAGGTTCCAGACTATGGTTGGTCATCTTACGTCTCTATAGTATATCTCTTTTTCGGAGGAAGATGATAACTCCTTGAGTCATCCACATAACCGACCCTTGCATATAGAAGTTTTAATCCAAAATTGTCACGTCAAATGCCTATTGATAGATGGGGGCACTGGTTTGAATATTTGTTCTTATAACTTGATCGCACAATTGGGATTTTCAAAAATGGCTATTGATCCTAGAAAGAAAATAACTATCAAAGCATATGATGAAGAAGAAAGATCCTCTAAGGGAACAATTGTCTCACCTATCAAAATAGGTCTTGTCATCAGAGATACTACATGTCAAGTTCTTGATATACCTTTGGCTTACAACATCCTTCTAGGGCGACCCTGGATACCTGAAATGAAAGCTATTCCTTCTACATACCATTAGTGTTTGAAATTTCCTTATGAAGGAGTAGAGGTGACTATTCCAGCTGACATATCCACCATTTGCAATGCATTGAAAGAAGGCATTGATAAAATTGTTCCTAATAATAGAGAGCCTTCTAATAAATAGTCAGATATTGCTTCAACATCCAAAATGGAAGACATTGCTAAAGAGGTCACAATCAAAGAGAAAAGTATGGGAGAATATACTATAGAGCCAGTATTATCTTTGAAATCTCTCCCTATCTTGCCTAATTCTTATGGGAAATCTCTAAAGCAGTGCAAAATAGAACCTAAGGAACCTCTTGAGGCATATAAAGGAAAATTTGTTGCAGAAGAAGTGCCTAAACAAGAATTTGAAGAAGATGAAGTTGTGCTTGCATGGCTCTACAAAGAAGAACCAAGATCTCAAATTGATCAATCATGTGGTTCTAAAAAATCAAAGGTTCCTTCTAACTCATACGGTCCAGGAGAAAAATTGATTAGCAAGATGGGGTACACTGGAAAAGGACCCCTAGGATTACAACGTAAGGGTCTTCTATCACCTTTTGATCATCATGGGAAAGAAAACAAGAATACAACAGGTCTAGGGTACAAGAAGCCTTTTTATCTTAGCAAAGATTCCCCACATGTCATAGAGCAAATCAAGCTAGGAGAAGCTCTTCTTAAGAAAGAATAAATAGAACAATCTGATAGTGATGAATCTGACAATAATGAGGAGCTCATTCCTTATGAATGTTTACCTAAAGAAGTCAAATATTTCCTTGATGCTGAAGATGATCCCATAAAAAGAATCAACATAATAAAAACACAAGAACCTACTATAGAATTAGAGATAGTTGCTACACAAGAACGAGCTAATCTTGAAGGAAACCCAATAGATAAAAGGGAAGAAAAGCCTATCACCATAGCTGAGCATCTAGAGTGTTCCAGTGATTCTAAAATAGATTCCCATGAGTATGAATTTAAATAAGAATCTAAGGGTAACCCTTCTTGGGGTATTCATCCTGACTTTACTCATGTTCTTAAATTTCCAAGGGGTATAGATGAGGAATCAAATGACTATGAATGGGGAGCCATTCCAGAGGAAGATGAACTCATTACAGAGAACCATATTGATGTTATTCACCAATATGCACCCACACCCAACATAAGTCTAGAGAAAAATAATGAACTTAATGAGTCTGACCCACCGATGGTTGAATTGGAATCCCACAATGACATTGAGCCTATTCTCGAATTGAATGTCTTAAGTTGTAATATCACCTTCGAAATGGAGCGTCGGGTTAGGACCAATGATGACAAATCAATATCCGTAAACATCATCTCCCAATCTTTCCCCTCTTTGACTATCCAATATCCAGACCTCCTTGACTACATTTCCACAAATTTGAGCTATGGTATTTATACCTTCCTGAATGAATATACCCTTGCTTGCTATCTAAATGCAGTTGAGCCCATGAGGACTTCCATCAGTGAGCTGAGCATCAACATGATGGAGTTGGACATCAAGTATCTCAGTCAGAAAAATAAAAATAAAAAGAAAAAGAAAAGGAGTTCTGAGGGTGAAAACCACTTTGTGGTAGTCTCAGAATCGACAAAAGTAAAAAGAAATGGTGTATCTGAAGGTGAAAACCTCTCTAAGGAACCTAAGAATGAGATATTTGATGTCCTTCCGAGTCATTTACAGGACAGATCTCCAGTTCTAATTGAGCCCACTCAATCCATCAACTTGGGAACAACAAAAGAACCTCAGTTGATCCACGTAGCACAATCATTAGTTGAAGAGGTAAAGAACAAGTTTACAACATTCCTAATAGAGAAAAAGATCAATTTTGCGTGGAAATATTCAGATATGCCAGGGTTGGATCTTGATCTTATAATGCACCATCTATCTATTGATCCTAGAATAAAACCTGTTAAACAAAAGTTGAGAAAGATGCATCCTCATGCTGCACTCTTGGTAAAAGCTAAATTAGAGAAGCTCCTAAAAGATGGGTTTATCTGAGTAATTGATTATGCAGAATGGATCTCCAACATTGTACCTATTTCAAAACTAGATAAATCAATCAGAGTATGCACAGACTTTAGAGATGTGAATAGAGCATGCCCAAATGATGATTTTCCATTGCCTAACATTGATATGATAGTGGACATGACTGTGGGTTTCAAGATGTATTCTCTTATAGATGGATTTTTTGGATATAATCAGATTAAAATTGCACCAGAAGACCAAGATAAAACTGCTTTCACATGTGCATGGGGTACCTTTTGCTGGAATGTTATGCCCTTTGGTTTGAAGAATGCTGGAGCCACGTATCAGAGAGCCATGACATCTATTTTTCATGACATGATGCACAGAACAATGGAGGACTATGTTGATGATACTCTAGCTAATTCCATGCAAAGATCAGAACATCTAAAAGACTTGAGGAAAATTCTGGATAGAATGGAAAAATTTAGTCTCAGACTAAATCCTAAGAAGTGTGCATTTGGTGTCACATCTGGAAAACTCTTAGGTTACATAGTTTCAAAGAAGGGAATTGAAGTTGATTTGGCTAAAGTAAAGGCTATAATGGAGATGCAACCCCCGAAGAATATTAGTCAAACGAGGACATTGCAAGGAAGAGTTCAATCTATCAGACACTTCATATCACAGTTTGTGGACATATCACAACCTTTTACAAAAAAATTACATAAAGGTGTGACATTTTCATGGAGTGAAGAATGTGAGAACAACTTTAACCATATCAAGACATATCTTGCAAATCCTCCTATCTTAATGCCTCCCATTCAAGGGAAGCCACTGATCTTGTATGTCTCCATAATAGATAGATCACTGGGGGCATTGTTAGCGTAGCATGATGAGAATAAAAAGGAAAGAGCTATATATTATATCAGCAGAACCTTGGTTGCATATGAAAATAACTATTCAATGATTGAAAAGGACTATCTAGTTGTGATCTTTGCATCATAGAAACTGAGACATTATATGTTAGCCCATACCACTCATTTGGTAGCTAAGATTGATCCACTAAATTACCTACTCAGCAAAGCTACTCTCATAGGTAGATTGGCTAAATGGGTTATGCTCTTAAGTGAATTTGATATTGAATATGTTGAAAGAAAAGCTATTAAAGGCCAAGTTATTGCTGATCAATTGGTGGATGCACCTATGTTTGATGATACACCAATGCACATGGAATTCCCAGATTCCTCTATCATGAATCTTTCTTCTAGAGAATGGTAGTTGTTCTTTGATGGCTCCTATACATAGAATGGATCTAGAGTGGGCATATTTTTTATTACTCCTTAAGGGTACTCGATCCCTAAAGAATTTACACTCAAGTTTCCTTGTACAAATAACATTCTAAATATGAAGCCCTTTTAAATGGTATGAAGATGGCAATTGAGTGGAGAGTGACTGAGTTACACATTCATGGAGACTCACAACTTGTTATCCATCAAGTCAATGAAGTGTACCAAACTAAGGATGAAAAGCTCATTCCATACAAGAGAATGGTAGATGATCTAAAGAAATATTTCATATCTATCACATTTGAGCAAATTCCTAGGACAGAGAACAAGGTTGCCAATGCAATGTCAACACTATCTACTTTATTACAACAGCCTGAACACGAGCTATGCTACAAGTTCCTGTTGGAAGCACTATCTTATCCTTCATATGAATCACCCAAAATGCACATGATCTGTACTATTGTAGGTCATGATTCATCCCGATACAAAAACCTTTTCTCCTATCTCCAAGATCAAATCATTCCTGATACCTTTAATCACCATGAAAAGAGATACCTAATCTGTAATGCCTCCTGATATGTCATCATTGGTAACGATCTGTACAAATGAGGTCTAGATGGTACGCTACTTAGATGTTTAGAACAGGAAGAGTCTCAACGTGCACTTGAGGAAGTCCATGAGGGTATATGTGGGTCACACTCGAATGGTTTAACACTAGCTTGAAAGCTTATTAGTGCTAGGTACTATTGGCCTAAAATGGAGAAAGATGCAATCAAGTTTTCTAAGAGTTGTCAAAAGTGCCAAGTACATGGTAACTTAATTCATGCCCTAGGGAAAGATCTAATTCCCTTTACTACACAATGGCCTTTTCACCAATGGGCATTTGATCTTATAGGATCCATACATCCTCATTCTTCTAATGGACATACCCATATAATCACAACTATAGATTATTTTACAAAATGGGTTGAAGCAGTTCCCTTAACCCAAGCAACTGGGAAACAAATATCTATGTTCATCTTGAACTATATCATATGCAGATATGGGATCCCTCATTCCATGATCACAGATAATGGTGGACAATTCAAGAACAAAGACTTAGATGATCTATGTGACAAATTCAAGATTACACAACATTGGTCATCTATTTACTATCCTCAAGGGAATGGACAAGCAGAGGCTTCAAACAAGAATCTATTGAAAATCTTGCACCGTACAGTCAATAAAATAGGAAGAGACTGGCATCTCATGATCAATCAAGCTCTCTAGGCCTACAGAACAAGTATCACAACACCTACTAGGGCTACACCCTTTTCTTTAGTTTATGGGTCTGAAGCGGTACTACCTATTGAGGTTGAAATCCCATCACTAAGAATCATAATGCATGGTCTAGTAACTGATGATGACTACAGAGTGTCTAGGTTGCAATAACTTGAACTACTAGATGATCGTAGACAAGCAGCGTATGATCATCTTAGAGTATATCAGAAAAGAATGTCTAGAGGCTACAACAAGAAAGTTAGACACAAAGAATTTCAAGTTGGCGATCTAGTCCTGAGAGAAAATCCTAAAAATCAATCACATCGAGAACGCAAGGGGAAGTTTGAACCCAACTAGTTGGGTCCCTTTGTTATCACTGCTACTTTTGGCTCTGGAACCTATCAACTCTCAACAACTGAAGGATAACAGCTCCGAGAACCAATCAACATTCTCCATCTAAAGAAATTCTATGCCTAAGGCATTCAGTGTTTGGTAAAATGCCTTGAAAAAAATCATAAAAACTAGAAAAAGTCATGAAAAAATGAACATCTTGGTGAAAACCTAGCAATAGGTGCCTTGGTGATTCACAAAAAAATAAAAAAAGTATCAAAAAGCAAAAAAATTAAAAAATTGAAAAAGTACAAAAAATTAAAAAATGAAAAAAAAGCAAAAAAAATGAGAAAAAGAAAAAGTACCTTGGTGAAAACCCTGGAAACAAGTGCCTTGGTAGAAAAAATAGAATCTCTGCCAAGATGGTGAAAACCTAGCAAATGGGCACCACTTGTTCAAAACGCTCCATCTATCAGTGTAATCTTGGTCTTTCCCAGCTTTCAGTCTTGCTTTAATTTGTACATATCTCCCAATTTGTTTTCGCTTTCCTATTTTTAATAAGTCGGTCTGTACACCAATCAGCTCAAGCATCTATATCCTATCAATGTTCAAACTTGGGGGCAATCAATGTCATATCCTATGGCCTCTAGTATATCTTAGACATGTCATATCCAGTCAGAATCCTTGAAGCTTCATCCGAGTCAGTCAGTCAGTCAATCAGTCAGTCAGTCTGAACATCATCGAAATCCTAATTGATTTTATCTTAAAATCTGCATCGAGGAATATTCCTAGCAATATTCCTAATTATCATGATTATCTTTAATTTAATGATTATTTGGTGATAAATCACATTTATCGTAAGTTTGATTAATTGAATATTTTCATATTTAATTAATTAGATTTAATTCTGCAACTTAATTATTTAATTTAATTTAATTACATTTATTCCTAAATTGTATTATTTAATTCTGACAATAAATAAAAAATCCTATGACTAATTGATTAAATTCTTATTTATTTAATTAATGTCAGTTGTCAAATTTAATGATATAGTTTTCGAGTAAAAGTTTGATTTAATAATTGATTAACCCATAAATCAGTTGTTTTAATTTCAAAAATCAATTAAGTTGAGGATAAATCACTTTATTTATTAAATTAATTCATAATTAATTGTGCACATTCAAAGAGTAGTTAAACTTTAAATCAAAGTTTCAATGCAAGTTGTTAACTTTTGGAAACTCAACATCTATTTTGAGTTCAAAGTTGATCTAAACTTCTGATTTGAGTTAAAAAGTTGTTCTTGCATGATTTGCATTATTTTTGTGAGTTAATTATCTCTGATTCCTTGTTGACTCAAAAATCAACCCGAGTTCATCAAGAGTGATTTATGGCTTTTCTCATGCACCTCCAAAGCCTTGGATTTCTATAAAATCAAGGCTTCAGCTCTTCATATAGATCCATCCACGAATTTGCATCCTCATGCTGCCAAATTGGAGACTAAAGAATCATCTTTGCGAATCCAAGCTGTTGTGAGATCATCATTGTTTTGAGCATTCATATCATTTAGAATATCATTGTTAGATCAATTCATAGCATATCAATTTTCATCTAGCATAGATTCATATCAGTTTTTCATTCAATTGCATAGAAAATACCAAAAATATAGATTACTTTGCATTCATATTTCATTTCTATCTTGCATTCAAATCCTTTGTTTAGGTGTCATCAATGTCACTGGTCTCGGTCCAATCTAAGAATATCATACTCGCACCTACTAGAAGGTAGTAAATCGTCTGGTTAGTTTAGTTTAAATTACTTGCATGATTTTGATTTTTGCTAACCTCTAATGTTTTACTAAAATGTTGTGTCTACAACTAGGTACAAAATTCACACACACAAGTTTTGTCTGACAGATGAAATTAAAAATCAAGTAGTGTTAAACAGGCCAACACAACTGATTCCTACAACTTCAGATCAATAAGTAACTAGTGGTGAATTATGATATTGAGCAACAACATATGCAAGTAAACACAAATTACATCATTAAAATAATAAAATTCAATGTCATTATGTTAGAAATGCATAAAAGAAAATAATTAAAACTAACGGCTTCAAGGTTAGTAACAAGCTCAAACAATTACATATTTTTTTGTTGTACTCAAATGTTCATATTGCAACTCTTTTCCCCAAAAGGTTCTTTTATGAAACTAGGGAAGAAAAAATAAATTTTAATTTCCAGTTGCTTGAGGCCGTCAGATAAAATAAATATTTTCCAACAGTGAGATAAAAATTGAGTGACTGCAATTCCACTTGACTACACATATGGATTTGGCGTACTCACTCTACACTTAACCCAAAATTCAATATGTTTTGCGGTGACTTAACGTACAATTTAGACTGAAAATTCAATGTACGCCACCAAGTTGTGATGCTATGAATGAATTTTCCCATCAGATACATGAGTTCAATCGCTTTCTCTCCATTGCATCTTTCTTCAATTTGTATCTGGCAAAAAGAAATAGGCCTTCCGAGGAGTGCATAGTTCCTAAAAAGAAGGATCTCGCATGCACAAAAATGCCCTTGTTGGGTGTGATGTCAGTTTCATAAATAACACAAGAAAATAATCCTAATTTGATAGCTTCCATTGCATGACCCAACTCGCCACTGCTCTCCATTTGTTTTCCATATCCTTATAATAGTATTCTTGTTGAAATTGATGAATTCCTTCTCAATAAGTATAAACAACACTAATCAATTATTAAAAAATTCCAGCCATAGCTGGAATAACAATGTCTAAAAAGATTCATTAGAAACAAAAAAGCATAATAAAGTAACTGGAGAAACCACACGACTATGCTACGTTGTTGTAACTGTAAATACAATAGGTTACAATGTGGAAAAATAAGCTTTTCATTCTTATGCTAACAAAAAACAATTGCAAGTTTCTTTTTTGAATAAGGATTACTCATAAAATCTCCCATAAATTAAAAGATTGAAAAATACTTAAGCACTGTAAACTTTGCAATATTATCCACAAGACATTCATCCGCTCATTCTGCAACAAACACCTGCAACACCACATAAAAATTTAATGGACAACATCATGAGAAACAAGTGCGTAACGAACTAGAATATAAATGGCATCTCCTTGGAATCAAGAAATTATAAATTAACTTTACCTTCCCTGAAACATAAAACTCAGCTCCAAAAACATCATTCAACACAGTAGTGCAAACCAAAGACCCCTCCAGAATCTCAAGTGCCTGTAAAATGTTAGTATTATTACAAAAGATTTGATTAAATGTACTCCATTGTAACAAAATTGAATCCACCTATAATATTAGATTGATTGGATTTGTGCAGGAGATGGAGAAGGGGAGAAACCAGAGGGAGGGGAAGGCGGCAATGATGAAGATGGTGGGGAGAATGAGGCTTATGCCTACCTCATTGTTATCATTGTGTCATGTCTGCTGCAGCAACAAAGGTGTTTGAGATTTTTTTTTGCGGGAGAGGCTTGTGTAACCTCAGCAACAGCGATAGGGGTGTTTGGGATTTGTTTTTTGTGGGAGTGGAAGAGGAGGTTGATGGCGAGGGTGTCCCCAGGGTGAACCTACAATAGTGGGTTACACTTTTTTGCCTAAACAGACACTAAACTCTACATTTTTGAAAAAAACTTACAGATTCAGATGCATATTGTCGTTAAACTGTTTGAAATTGGAAGATGAAGTAGATTAGAGTCTTTTAGGATTTTCTGTCTAGATTCTAAATATATTTTTTATTTTTATTTTAGAATTTATTTTAATATTTTTTCTCTCCCACAAAAATTGGTATGTTGTTGAAAATGTCATTTTCAAAGAATTATATTTTTTTCATAGAGCATAACTTTTTTTATAAAATATATATCAATGTGATTCTTTCAAATTTAGTTTTTTAACATCCATACAGAGGGCATGCAATTGGTTTGACGACATTATCATGATTATTGCATATTTTATTAAAGTTTAAGTTTTCCTAAACTGTAATTTTGACATACCTTGACTACATAGCTTATAACTTGTCGTATATTTGTCCAATTTTGTTTTTAGTTTTTTCTATGGAAAGATAACTTCAATACCTAGGGCATAGATATTTTTAATAATTTTCTTTCTCTCATTTACTATTTTTTCATAAGCATCAAACATAGAGGTAGACATACGATGAAATATCTATGTTTAGTAAAACTAAAAATACAAAGTCATAATAAAATTAATATTATATTAACATTATAATCATTGGCCCCATGGATCAGCAGTTGTGGAATCTTATTGCTCCCCATGTGATATGGAGGTTATGGAGAGAATGCAATGACAGAGTCTTCAGGAATAATGAACTCCCACCTATGGTGATTGTTGAGAAGAAAAAGAGAAGTCTCAAGGAAAACTACAGATCGTCGACTGGTAGGAAGCTGGACTTCAATGCTGGTGTTTTCAGTGTTGGGCCCACAAATAAAATCTCAACTCAAAGGGAGAATTCCATTTGGCTCTCTCCTCCACCAAGATGGATTAAAATAAATTTTGATGGTTCTGCAAAGGGCAACCCAGGCCTAGTTTGTTATGGTGGACTCATACATGATGACATGGAAAATTGCCTTGTAGCCATGGTGATTCCCATTGGGGTGCAAAGAAACGACATGGTGGAAGCCATGGCCCTTCTTCAAACCCTTAAAATTATTAAGAAAGATATGGCTCAGAATGTGTGGATTGAAGGAGATTCAATGAATATATTAAGGTGCATCAATGAAATTACAAAACCATCATGGTCCATTAAGGCGATAATCAAGGAAACCAAAGTAATTATTAAGTCTTTTAAGAAAGTCATTATTTCTCATGCTTACCAGGAGTGAATTTTACCACTAATGAACTAGCCAACTTTGCAGTTAAAGCTAAGGGCATTGTGATCTAGCACATATGTAGCAATTGTGAGGCCCACCTTCGGCCCACATAGTGATCCTGTGTTATCCATATCAGCCTATCTTTTTTATTATGTTTCTTTCAGAGATACTTGGACTCTGTCAACTACTGTTATATTATGTTTGACTCGTTGGACTGTTCTTTTGATGATTCTGCATATGGGATCCATGATGTGTAGATTTGGTTTATGTTTTTATATGATGTTTTGTGAACCTGATGATCTTGATGATATTTAAATTACGTTATGGAATTTCATTTGAATTATGCAATCAAATCATGAATATTACATGCAATTGAAGTATGAGTTGAATTATGCAATTGAATGATTAATTTTCGCTATATCATATATGGTTATTTTAATGGTTTTCTTTCTTGAATTACTGATGCTGCATTTAGGTATTGCAGGTGGAAGGACCATGGAAACACATTTGGGGAAATCACATTGAACGTAGGGTAACCAGTTAAACCAAGGCCCCGTCTATTAAGAGACCTGAGGCCTCGTTGTTAAGTATTTATATTCGTAACAGTAATTTGAATGATTGTGTGTTTTAATGTTGTGACATTGGACGTACCTTTTGTGAAATGTTATTTTGTAAAGTGTCGCTTGACACTAATGTTAAATGTTATCAAGGTACGTCGTGTGTTGTGTGAGAGCACTTGCTAGGAGTTTTAGGGAAATCTTAGCACACCCTTTTGCCATAGGAACCATAATGCAGTTCCCATTCCCCATTTCCGATCTTATTCCTCGACATGAGTTTAGAGGGTTAATAATGGCCTTAGGAGATAGTTTTATGCTAAATTTGTTAACCCATTCCATGTACCCATGGGTTAGGGGTATTTTCACCTTTTTAGAAGCCTAAAATTGACTTTATGACCCTTTTAAAATTTCATATTCTATCTTGAGCGAAAATTGCAACTTGCTTGATTGAACCTTATTTATGAGGTTAGGTGAAGAAGCCCTATTTAGAGGAAATTTTGGCTAAGGATGATTCATTCACCCATTCTCTATTTTTAGAGAGTTTCCAGAAAGTTAGAGGAGAAAGCTTGAAGCTTGGATTAGGGCTCAACAAAAATTCTTCCATAGCTTTGGACTTGAGGTAGGAAATCATGTGCTCTCTCTGTTTTTATAAGATGTTTGTAATTGTGATCATGTTCTTGGCTTCCCATGGTTGGTCATGGTGGTAGCTTGCTTTGTTTTGTGTTGTGTTTTAGCTCCCCATGGTTGGTCATGGTGAGAGAAAGCTTGCAAATGTGTTTTTCATGTAATTGGATTTTGGGTTGTTTACTCTTAGATTCTCTCACCCTTGGGAGGGAAGAGAAATCAAGAGGGGGTGTGGGAATGGAGGCAACTCCATGTGTAGAGTCTCCTCCATGTGTGGGGAAAGATGAACTTGGGTGAGTGATTTTCCCCAAGAAACCTTGCATATAGCCCTTGTGGCTATGGGGGGCATAAGGAGGGAAAATTGGCCGTGTGTGCCTTGTATGTAATTGAGAAATATGGGTCCATGTGTGGCCTTGTTTTTTTATGCAATGGTTATCTCCATGGTTGTCTACCCACACCCTACAAAGGAAATTTATGAAATTCCTTAGTTATCTTCTTGAGGGAATTTGGGAATTTGTCAATGTTTGTTAATCTTGTTGTGATTGTGTGTGTGTGATTGTATCCTGTTCAATGTGTTCTCCCCAAGCTCGGGGGTGGTCTCATGAGAGACCTTGGATGGGAGGTGAGCTCCCATGGTCTTTTCCTTGTCTTGTTTTCATTTGCAGATATTGAAGTATGGATGCATGATGGTAAAGAAGTTAAAGATTTTTGCCTTGAAGTTTTGAATGAGGAATTCACTCCATGTTTTGAAGCATTCTTGTAAATTTTGAATGGTGTTTTCAATCTCCCTTGGGATTACTTGTAAATTGTAAATTAGAAAGGAAAATGAGATAGATAAGCATGATGCTATAATGATCTCTCATTGTAAAGATTGATGTATTTAGTGAATATATGATACTCATGTAAAGGAAAGCAAACATCATTTTGAATATTGCAATGTTGTTTTGAAATCTAGGATGAAGTAAATTTCAATGGAAGTATAGATAATGAAAAGTTTATGTAATTCATGTTATGGATAGGATGAATACTTGCTTGTCACTTAAAAGACCTTAATCTCTCCCTACCATTGAAATTACTCTCTTTATCTTTGCAATGAGTTCTTCAAGTTGATAGAATTATATGTTGAATAGTTTTCAAATAGAACACTTATTTGAATGAAATAAGAAGATTGTAGTTTCCATTAGATGTTTCAAATTGACTAAGAACAATGCAAATAAACTCTGAATATATGTTTTGAATCACTCCTTAATTCTATGATAATGTCATGAAACAACTATGAAACTATGAGCATTTTAGTTATTCAGAAGAGGCCTTATTTGATTACAATTAAACTATGTTAATCTTTGTATGAAACACTATCTAATTTCAATATCCTAAACTCTTCATTCCATTTTAGAAATCATTAAATTTTCATTGCTATGCTCTTATAATTTTTCAAAAAAAATTGAACTAGAAGTGCTTAAAAAAAATAGCACTTCCCAGAAATTTAAAAAGAGCAAAATGCTCTCTGAATTTTGTATGGAATAAAAATCCCATACAAAAATCCTTACCACAGTCATTTAATATTAATATTTATCATGCCACCTTTTTGCCAAGCAATTAAATAAACATAAATTCAAAAATATCATTCTTACCTTTTTGAAAGTCTTTTCCCCTAGGCGCAGGTGGTTGAATGCTAAGACTTTGTTATTATCCCAAACCTTTTTTGTGATGGGATGGTGTCCTTGGTGACACATCAGCTAGTTTATTGGGTTAGCTTTTTAAAACTTGTCTTCATAAACCATGCAGCCTTTGGAGGGAGATAAAAATCATGTTATAAATTTCCCTTTGTTTGAAACTTGCTAAGGGTAGGTGGGCACTCTAAACTTTGCTATTTAATGAAACCTTCTCCCAAAGCATCTCATCCTCCTTGATTTGCGCCCCCTTAGCCTTATGAGATATAGACTCCTCATGGCACGTGGGTGAGGAGAAACTAGAAAGAAGGGATGGGAGTTAATAAGGAAGATAGGGTAGTTGTTAGATGTAGGATATTTAGAGGATTAAAAGATTGTTTAGTAGGATGTTTAGTAGATAAGTTTAATTAGTAGGTTGTTAAGATAGTTTAGAATATTAATTAAATATGTTATTTTGAGATAATGTGTTATTAATAACATTAGATGGACTTTTTTATGAAAAGCAATTTTATTAATAAAAAGGCTAGTTTAATAAAGTTAGTTTAGTGAGTAGTTAAGTTAGATATTTAGATAGTTAGTTTGCTAAGCTAGTTTAGGGGTTAATAAAGGTTGTTAGATAACATATGATATCATGTTTGTTTTGTAAATTTTGTGTTATGCAATGTAATTCTTTTATTAATTAAATTATGTTATTTTGTTATTATGAAAATAATGATTGTCATGGATAGATGTATGTTTGCATTGTTTTGTTATATTAATTTGTTAATGTTATTTAATCCAATGATGTAAATATTAGAACATGTTATGTTTTATAGGTTAATATATTATAATTTATTAATTAATTAATATTTTATAATTATTAATTAATAATACACTTATATAATATTTAAGAATAGGTTGACCTACATGGTACACCGTTAACATTAATCAACCATGTCCTCTTAGTCAACCTTTGAGATCTCTAGTTGACGAATGATAATTTTGATCATCATGAAGATGGACGTACTTAACCTTAATTAATTTTCCTCTAGCATCCTTTTTAGACAACATTGTCGAGGTTGTTCACCTGATTCATTGTAACCTCGTCGTTGAACTCACTAACCCGCATCTTGTGTGTAGAAACTTATCACCTTTTAAAAAAATTTGTTGGTTGTGTTTTGACCCAACTTTTGGGCATCACAGCAATCTCAGCGTTGATATGAAATCCAAGTTGGCTTTTGACAGGTCTCAAAGCAAAAGGGTAGATTGGGCGTATCTCAAGAAGTTATGATGATTAGACACATTGTAGTGAAATAGGGTAATATGATTACGAAAAGTGGTAACTTTCTTAAGATTACTAATTGCAGACATGAGTTAATCTCTGTTTATTTCAAAGTTGCCTTTTCTTTCAACATTTGGTTTTTCTCTGCTTATGCTATTGTCATTGTTATCTTTGAGATCATGGGTGGCAAGCTAAATCAAAGGGAACTGAAGGACTATGTGAAATGGAAAAAAATGTCAGAGGTTTGGAGAATTCTCACAAAGGGAGGTCTTACTACCTATATGGAATGGTTGCATGGGACTAAAGATAGTACTATGAAAATGTTTGCTGAGTCTTGGAAAGATGGGGTGGTTACTATAGCTGGTCTCACTGTGAACATAATTGAGAAACTCATTGCTGAGATGTCTAGGCTTAGCCTCAAGAGCATCAAATTTTACAGAGATAAGAAAATTTTGCAAAAGGCCATTCGATGCTTCCCCAAAAGCAAGGTTGAAGGGTAGTTTGGTGAAAGATTCTAGTGGTTTTTATGATGTTGCTGCATTCAAGGAAATCTGGGCAACAGTTACGATGGCGATCATGGAATATGTTACCTTGGATAGTAGCTTTAAATGCGCCCATTCCTACCATTTTGTGTTGCTCTATCATTTATGTCATAAGATTAGGGTGTCTTTGCCTTACTATATCCTTTAGTCCCTCCACCTTAGTACTTCTCAGCATAGAAAGAAAGAGAAGAAACCCATTCTGCACGAAGGGCTTATTCTCCTCATTGTAGAACACATTAAGCAGACTACCATCTATAGCCCTATCGTTTCCTCACCCAAAACCTCTGGCTCAACTAAGAAACATATTAGGGAGATGGTTGTTAAAGAGGAGATTCCTTCCGAAAAAAAATTAAGAAAGGAAAAGGATGTGGGTATGGATACTAATACCACTACTGATAGTGCGGACGGTTATGAGGACATAGCTAATTTGACTAAGGAAGGTAGTGATGCTTTGACTTCAGTGTCAAATATAGCTTCAGGGGACTATGACAACATAGAGGGGGAGGTTACTAGTACTATGGAGGAGGGGAATACCTTTGGGATCAAGAACAACAATGATGATGACAAGAAAGAGGAGGACATTGGTGGTCAACAAGTCCCCATCTTGGTGGAGTATGATAGTTATGAAGAACATGACTTGCCCATCTCCCCTAAGCTAGAGGTTATCATGGAGGTCTATTCGGATATTCAGGAGGATGCCCCTGACATGGAGAAGATTTCCCCTGATGCAGAGACGGCTTCCCCTGGTGCAGAGAAAGTTAATTTCCCTGCCTATTCTCAGAACATTCCCTTTGCCAAAACTATTGATATGCAGGAATGAAATATTCAACTGCTCAAAGAAGATATGGATGATAAAATTGACCCTCCCTTTGGGGTTCTCTAGATTGTAAAGGAAGCTTCTATGTATTCATTTTGTTTATTGAAATGGGTATTTGAGGAAATAAAAAATTTGAATTTAAAATGTCACTCTATTTCTACTAAGGTTGATTCCCTACAGGAAAGGTTAGAGTCTGGCTTGAATACTTCAGATGGCAACATGAATAATGAAAAGGACAAGAAGGTGCAAGAAATGCAAGTTAGAATGGATATGTTGGAGAATACCATGAAGAAACATATGTAGGATAATAATCTATTCATGGGTTTTGCCATGGACTATTTTTTGACCATCAAAGTGGAGCTGGATGTCAGTTCCCCCAGGAAGAAACCTAAGGAGGATAATAAGGATATGGGACAGGAGGGCCCAAGTAAACATACCCATTCTGCGAAAAGGAGAAAGATCCAAGATAGAATCCAGGAGCTTTGCAACTTCAATGCTGCAATAAAAAAGATCTCTGAGGGGAAGAAGGAGGCGGATGGAACTCGTAAAGAGTTTGCTTAGTGCCCTGGGTTCCTGGTGCTGGCCTTTTTTTGGTTCTCCTTGGTAGTCGTTCTTTTGTTGGTGTTTGGTTTTGAGGTTTATTCTGCTAGTTTTGGTTCTAGTGGACTAGGTCCCAATCCTGTTTCTCTTTAGTTTGCTTAACATTAAGACGTTTATTCTCTACTTGTACAGGGTTTTGGGTCCCCTTTAAAACCTATTTTTTACTACAATCAAAGACATTATAATCATTGGAAAGATTTTTCTCAGTAGTACCTTATTACATAGATAGGTTTTTCAAATGGATTCATTTGATCTAGTAAAATATAAAGTCATAGTGATTTTTTGTTAGCATTTTAATAGGTGCAAAGGAGACTCCATTGTGGGTATGAATGAGGACTATACATGCTATATCAATTTTTTTTTATCTAAGAGGCTTTGAGCTAACCATTTATAATTAATTCCTTCAAATGGAACCTCTCAAGGCTTAAATCGTCATATTTTAATATTAAAAAATGTATTTTTTCAGCAAAAATCAACATTTCTAAAAAAGTGTAACCCACTATTGTGGGATCTCCCCCCAACAATGGTGATGATGGAGATACGATTTGTGGAGGGTCTCTACATGTTTCAAAGGATATCTTTTCCAACATTGCTGGTTGCTAGACTCTTGGTTGGTCCCTATCTTTCCTGGAGCCTAAGGAGGTGGGGAAACCAAGCTCTGTCTGCTCCTCACTTTTTGGGATTTTTTTTTTTTGTTTATTATGCCTGCTTCGTGGAAGCAGGAGTAGGTTTCATGAGCAAGAGCTTCTTCAGTGTTTAATCTTTGAAATGCTCTACTAGGGGTCTGAGGATCCTTTGTGCAGTAAGGTCTTTCCCTTCGCGGCTATTATCGGAAGGCTGAACTTCACTAAGGCAGATATTGTATCTTCTTGTTCTATTATGTTTCCTATCATGGTTGGTTTTGTTCCTCCCTTAGCCTATGACTTTATTTGGTGCAAAGACTCTTCTTTCTCCAGGTTTTTTTTCCTTTGTGCAATATTCCTATTGCGAGGGAGTACATCCCTATTGAGGAGGGATTTTTTCATGTGGTTTCTTGGTGGAAGAGTCCTTCTCTACTTCTGCTCTCTTCTTCCTCGAACCCTATAGAGGGGGAAGATCCTATTGAGGTGAAAGCCCATCCTATAGAGGTGGACAATGGTTTTTAGGTGGAGGCTAGTAGTTGTGAGTGGTTTCTTCCTTCTTTGAACTACATGATGGCACTTTGGAAATGGATGGAGGATGAAACCTCATTTAACTGGATGGGGAGGGCTATTTTGGGATGCAAGTTTAGTGTTGGGGATATGCCTTTGGTGCTGGAAGGTCTATAGTTTTGGGATTTTGTTCCTTCTAGGCCTAGTACCAAGAGGAATGATGTTGAAGGTAATCATAGAGCTAGTTTCTTGATGCAGATAGTTATGGCTCTAAGTACTAAATGTCTTACTATAGATGTGGTTGAGGGCATCTATGTGTCTCAACTGTTAAAGTTTTTGGGGGAATTTTCTTTGCTGGATGCTGGTAGGAGTCTGTAAATAGATGCTAAAAATTTTCAAGGGCCCATCATGGCTAAGGGTTTTTGGTTATGGTTAAAGGTCGATTTTCAGGCTTTTTTACCCTATGATGGTGGTGTTGAGGTTTCTTAGTTCCTTGTTAAAACCCTGGATATTTGTTTAGGGAGATATAATTCTCCAGAAAACTAAATGGTGTGAGGCCAAGGCCTATTTTTTGGGAAGCTGGGATCTTAGTGTTTTATTTTTAGTAGTTGTTGTTTATTTTTTTTCTAGGTTGTTGGTTTAAAATGATCAATCTTATGCAGCGATTCACTTTGTTTGGGTTCCAAATTCTCTCCAAAATCTGAGTGTATAGGGTTTTGGGGCCCCTTCAAAACCTATTTTTACCATAATCAAAAACAAAATTGAATACATCGATATATGCACCCCAACAACATTAAAATATAACTAAAATGTTGACCTTGTTGCAATCAACAATTGCATTCTGCTCCTGAAGCTCCATCAAATCTTTAATATTGAGCTGATTGACCAACATTATGCTTGTGATCATTGAACTCCCTACTATCTTCATATCATCAGTTATTATAAATGTAAGCGTTTCCTTGACATAACCGCTAGTATTCCCTTGAGTTACAGTTTGACTGCTGCTTCTACTGGCCTGTTTGACATTGGTATTCTATCATAGCTGAACGAGATGGTTGATAGGATACTTGCAAACACATATATTTGTGTTGCTAGTGCTGATATTGTGGATGCCTACAATATGCAAATAAGAGAAGATGTAATAATTTCCACCTTCAATCCTTAGAGTTATTAGAGTAGTCGGTTATAAATTTGGGGTCGAGCAGCTAGGATTTATGAGTGCCCATAAACTGATAGGGAAAATTTTCCATGCTATTATAAAGATTGGAGGCAGAGCCAACTCTTGTAGTAGATTCGAATTCATTCAGTAATTTAAGGGCAGAACCGATGGGCATAGAAAGAAAACTAAAGAGAAAATCAATGAATTCTTTACCGGCCTCTGCATATACGATACATTAATTTTTAGTATTTATCAGAAAGCACACATTCATGGCTTCAATGCTTTTGTCTACCATTTAATTGAGGAAAGAAACAACACTACAAAAATCCTAAGAGAAACTTGGCATAGACTGAGTTAAAGTCAAAGTTCTTTGGCATGGAACTTCTCCTTCAATCATAACAGTGATTTGGTGTTAAGATGATGGCTTTAAAAGCAGCAATGAATACATTGGTTTCACGCCCAAATTAAGATGATGGCTTTAAAAGAAGTAATGAGTATTTGCATTAGTTTCTTGATGCAACAGACGACAACAAACTTTTTTTTACACTTTGCAAGAAAATAATTCACTCCCCACGTTGGTGTTTAAAGATGAAGAGTAATGAACAAAATTAAAACTAAACCAAGATTTGTCACAAACTGAAAAAATGACTGGTAATATTTTTCGTATCAGACAATTCCATTAGTGGTTGATGCTCACAATAAAAAGGCACTGACTATCTGGCCGAAAATTTGCACCGGCCTCATAGTCAGTACCCATCATGTCAGCCATGACCTTTCCTGCAACCGTCCAATCACTAGCGTATAGATTTTTTTGGGGAAAAGTCAATATTACAATTAAATTATATATATTAATTAAACATTCTTTGAGTTGTCCACATTATTTTTGGAAAAGTTAATATTATTAAAATTAAATTATATATTAATTAAACATATTTGTTTAATTTATTTAAATAAATTTATAATGTTTACTATTTTATGTAAAAAAAATTCATTTTAAGTAAATGGTATTTTTTATTCATATTTTAATATTTTAGGGTATTTTTAATAAAATATTTTGAAATCATATTATTATATTATTAATGTGTTATAATTTTAAATTAAAATTTATGAAATTAAATTAATGTTTTATATATAATTATATGAAATATTTTTGAAAAAAGGAAGAGATGTTATAATTGATATTTAAATGATTTTTTTAACTCTTCTTTACGAAATAATTTTAGTCATAATTTTCACATTTGCATATTGAGATTTTAAAATATGATTATAATTGTGCATTAATGTTTTTTTTTGAAAAGTTAATATTATCAAAATTAAATTATATATTAATTTTAAACATTCCTTGAATTGCAACTTCCCACTCAAACCTTCAAATTCAAACCTTCGAATTCCATGCCTACCTCCCCTGGGGGAATCTTCCTCCCTTGCAGGGCCCCAAGCTGGACCCCATGCTGGTCCCAACACTGCTACCTCTGGCATGGGGCAGTTTGCAAAAGAGTCAACAGATGGAACCCATCGGGTGTCCTCTTTTACCGCTGCCCCTTCATCCCTGCCAAAAACTAATTGGAAAGGCACTCTTGTTGGCAAGGCCCAGAACACTCTAGAATCACTCCTGGTGGACTTCATCCAAATTGAGGAAGGCTCTAAACTCTCACTCCCCAATTCTATGGTGAACAAGACTATGGCTGACTTTCAGTTAGTGCTAGTAGGTTGGTTCTTTAAATTTCGACCCACCATTGAGATGGTTAGAAAATGGGTTTCCATTCAATGGAAGATCAAGGGGTCTGTCTTGGTTTCAACTATTCCTAGTGGACGCTTCCTCTTCAAGTTCAACACTCTAGAGGATCTAGCCTCTGTTATATCAGGCTCGTGGGTCTATAGTAAGCACTTTCTAGCTCTGGAAAAGTGGAAACCTGGGTTCAACCCTGTGACTGAGCTGAGTAGGATGGCACCAGTTTGGGTGCACCTCCCAAGACTACCACTTGAATACTGGGATGAATAGGTGTTCAGATAGATTGGTGACTCCTTTGGCACCTTTATTATGGTGGATTAGGTGACCTACTCTAAGTCCAAGTTGGTGTTTGCGAGATTCTATGTTAATGTTACTCTTAACAAAACCCTTTCCAACTTTGTAATCTTGAAATCTAAGATGGGTAGATGGACCCAAGCTCTGGTTTATGAGAATGCCACTCTCTTCTACTAGAAATGTGAATCTAGGGGCCACACTAGCCAAGCATGCAAATCCTCTCTACATGGAGTAAATCTCAAAAATAATGATAAGGGCACCTCTGAGGACCCACCCATGAATGCGGGTGAAGAGATGAAAAAGACCAATCCCCACCAGAGGTGGAAGAAGGGGAGATTGTTACCCATCTGGTGAACAATGAGGTGCTCTCTGAGCCTAAGGATACAAAATGCCCCCTGTGGCTATGACAAAGGAACCTTCAAATCCCCTGGTGATTACCTCAACTCCAAGTGTGGTCAGTCATGGTGAGTTGGAGCGGCCTTCCATTGTGGTCTCCCTCACACTAAAGTCCCCTAAGGCTAACACAAATTTCCCCCCTCAACCAGAATAGCAGAACTACCCCTCCTCACCTAGCTCCCTGGGTGAAGAGCGCGGTGGGGAGGATGATGGTGAATGGAAAACCCAAAAGAAGAAACCCAAATCCAAGAAAGATGAGGTAGGTTTGGAAACACCCAGAGGTAGGCCATCGAAATATGCTAGGAGATCAAGAGGGGTTATAAGGGATGTTGCAGCAGGTAGGAAAAAAACCTTAGAAACAAGTTTTAAAAATAAGAAATGATTTATCTTTCTTGGAATGTTAGAGGTCTCAATAGCCCCCTCAAGAAAAGAACTGTTAAATAATACATTTTTTCTCACAAGATGGATATTCTTCTTATCCAAGAGGTTAAGATGTCCTTCAATAATTTTGCCTCCCTTGCTAGCAATCTTTGGCCAGGTGCTGAGTTTCTCTACTCTAAGGCCTCTAGTACCTCAAGTGGCATTTCCACTCTCTAGAACCCCAACACTGTTGAAGGAGAATAGCTTGCCTTCTCTCTAAATTTCCTTTCTGTTACCTTTAGAAAGAAACAACTGATTTGGCACTTGCTCAATATCTATGCTCCCAACACCCAAACTGGTAGGATGTCTCTCTGGAAGGAAATTATTATCTACATGGATTAGGATACTTCTGCTAAGTATATGGTGGTTGGCAACTTTAACACCCCCCTCTATCCCTCGAAAAAATGTGGATGTCTAATGGACTACTCTGATAGTATGGGGGACCTCACGGACTTCATTTCTTGTTCAGGTCTCTTGGACATTGACCTGAAAGGAAATCCCTTTACTTGGTCCAACAATAGGAAAGGCTCCCATCTCATCCAGGTGCGGCTGGACCAGGTTCTGGCCACCTCCTCCTGGGACTTGTGCTTGACCTCCACTTTGTCTTCCCTCCCCAAAACCACCTCTGATCATAACCCTCTCCTCCTCTACTGGTTAGACTCTCCTAGAATTGGTCAGACTCCCTTCAAATTTGAGATTATGTGGTGCTCCCACCCCTCATTCAGAGACCAAGTGAAATTCTGGTGGGCCACCCCTATTAAGGGAACTGCCATGTTCAGGATTGCTCAAAAGTTGGAAATCATCAGAAGAGAGGTCAAAGGTTGGAGAAAACATGATTTTCGTGACTTCTTCAAGGAGGAAAAAGAGCTTCCAGGTACTTTGGATTCCCTCCAAGCCCAGCTTGCTGCTAGGAATATCAACCCCCAACTTCAAAATGAGGAGGAAAAGGAAAGACACATGTGGTAGGAAGCCTTGAAAAGGGAAGAAATCTACTAGAAACAAAGATCTAAGTTTCAATGGCTTACGGAAGGAGACCGAAACATGGCCTTCTTTCATAGATCTGCTAGCAACCACAAAAGAAGAAACACCATTAACACCATTAGGGATGATAGGGGAGTGAAGTTACTAAGAAGGAAAAAATTAGTCATGTTGTGGCCAATTACTTCATGCGGTTATACTCTAATGTTGGACACATGTGCCTCGTCAACATCCAGGACCAGCTCCTCGAACACATCCAATGTGTTGTTACTCACATTGACAATGATCATTTGACGGGGTGAGTCTCTGATGAGGAAGTCAAAGTGGATGTCTTTGATATGGGTGCCTAAAAAGTGTCAGGACCTGATGGTTTCCCCCAAACTTCTTTCAAGAATATTAGGATATTGTTGGTCTCAAAGTTCCTGTACTTCCAGAGACTTCTTCAGAATGAGGAGGCTATTGAAACATCATAACAAGACCTATATTGTGTTGGTCCCTAAGAATGACAACCCTACCTCTATGTTGGACTTCAGACCTATAAGTTTGTGCAACATGTTCTATAAGATCCTCACTAAGGTTCTGGTTAACAGACTGAAGCCCCTTCTGGACAAACTAATTAGCCCTACTTAGAAATTTTTTGTGTTGGTAAGGCAAATCCTCGACGCTTCCATATCCACACATGAAATTATTCACTCCATGGAAAAGAGAAAAGAACTAGTTATAGCCTTTAAAATTGATATTTCTAAGGCTTATGATAAAGTTAATTGGTCCTTTCTTCTAAAAATTCTTAGTAAAATGGGATTTAATGATAAGGTTATTCACATTATTCAAGAATGTACACAAACTTTTAGTTTCTTTGTGTTGGTTAATGGCTCCCCGGGGGGCTTCTTTCAACCTGAAAAAGGACTTAGACAAGGAGACCCCCTCTCCCCCTATCTGTTCTTTATGGTGGTTGAAGTTCTTAGTAGGAATCTGATTGTGCTCTCTTCCATGGGAAGAATAAAAGGTGTCAAACCAGCTTCCACTCTGCAACAAGTTGTCCTGGAACAATTTGTGGATGATACTTTCCTCTTTGGGTACTCTTCGGTGATTGAAGCTAGAAAGTGTAAGAACCTGTTGGATACCTATGCTATGGCCTCAGGGTAGTGCATCAACTACCATAAAAGAAAAATTTTCTTCTTTAACACCCCTATCAAGACCCAAACTAGAGTGCTTAAAATCCTAGGTTGTTAGTCAGCTTCATTCCCCTCCACCTACCTAGGCCTCCCTCTCACTATCAAAGAGGTTTCTCAAGAATTCTGGAATTCCATCATGGAGAGAACCCAAAGAAAAATTGTTGGCTAGAAAGGGAAGATCTTGAGCAATGCTGGTAAACTCCAACTGGTGGCTTCTACTCTCCAGGGGATACCTATTTACTTTTTGTCCCTCTTCAAGATCAAAAGCTACATGGCTGATAGGCTTGAAAAGATTCAAAGAAATTTTTTGTGGGCTGGCTCGAAAGAGAAAAAGAGGATGTCCTTGGTCAATTGGGAAACTGTTTGTCTTCCTAAAAGACTAGGAGGACTGGGACTTAGGAGAATTGGCATGCTGAACAGGGCCCTCACAACGAAAGTGGCATGGAAGCTTATAGAAAGAAAAGTGGATTGGTGTAAAATTATGGAAGCTAAGTACCTTCAATGGAACCCTTATGGGGTGATGTACCAGGACAATGACCTTCCCCATGGTTCCAAAATTTGGTTGAATATTTGTAAATGAAAAACCATGCTTTCTAAGGGTGCCTTCTGGAAACTCAAGAATGGGTGATCCATCTAATTCTAGCATGACTCATGGATTCATAATTACACTACCCTTTCTATGTGATTATGTTCCATCATGACCTACCTCAGGCCTATCCTTGGTGATAGAACTTACAACTACATGACTAGAGGTGATGGAAAAATGTAGCATACCTTGTTAGGAACAAACCTAAGTTGGAACACTTGGCTAATGAACTTATGGAAATTTTGGGAAATGTTAGAATTCCTGGAATTAATGGCCAAGACTCTATCATTTGGGCCCCCACCCAAGTGGGAA
Source organism: Chamaecyparis obtusa (assembly GCA_027943335.1). Lineage (NCBI taxonomy): Eukaryota > Viridiplantae > Streptophyta > Pinopsida > Cupressales > Cupressaceae > Chamaecyparis > Chamaecyparis obtusa. The sequence continues at coordinate 102,578 of BSBK01005013.1, forward strand.
CCTTCTCAATCAAGATTGCTTACAACCTACTTCTGAAGGAGGAGAACAACCTTGGAGATTGGAAAAATGTGTGGATCCCTCACCTCACTCCAAAAATCAACTTCTTCTAGTGGATGCTCATGCATGGAAAAGTGTTAACCCATGCCAACCTTATAAAAAGAGGGTTCTCCCTGGATAACATATGTGTCCTTTGCAAAAAGGAGGAGGAAATTGTGAACCACATATTCATACACTGCGACTACTTTGCTAGTATTTGGCAGGGAGTTATTGGAAAACTGGGGATCCACTAGGTCCTTGGGGAGGATGTCCACCAGTTTAATGTTTGGTGATCCCCTTCCAATCACCCCCTCCTCCAGCTCCTATTTTGCTTACTCCCCCCACACATTTGTTGGACTATCTGGAAAGAAAGGAACAACATGATCTTTAGGGAGACTGATTCCCTGCCTAAGGCCTCTCTTCATTTGGGCACCAAGCTCCAATGTGATAATACTACCTTGGCTAATAGGCCACAATTGAATCTAATAGGTCCTAATTAGGTCCTAATTGTTCCTAATTGGTCATAATTGAGTCTACTTGACCTCCTAATTGAGTCTAGTTGGTCCATATTAGGTCCTAATTAGTCCTAGTTGGTCTTAATTGAGTCTAATTAGTCTTAATTGAGTCTAATAGGTCATGTTAGGTCATAACGGGTCCATATTAGGTTCTAATTGGTCCCAATTGAGTCTAATTGGTTCTAATTGAGTCTAATAGGTCATATTAGGTCCTAATTAAGTCTAATTAGTCCTAATTGAGTTTAGTAGGTCATGTTAGGTCTTAATTGGTCTTAATTGAGTCTAATTGGTTCTAATTAGTCCTAATAGGTCCTAATTAGTCCTAATTAGGTTCTAATAGGTCCTAATTAGTCCTGATATGTCCTAATAGGTCCTAATAGGTCCTATTAGGTCTTAATTAGTTCTAATAGGTCCTATTAGGTCCTAATTAGTCCTAATAGGTCCTATTAGGTCCTAATTAGTCCAAATAGGTCCTATTAGGTACTATTTGGTTCTAATTAGTTCTAAATGGTCCTAATTGGGTATAATTGGTCCTAATTGAGTCTAATTAGGTGCTAATTTATTATAATTGAGTCTAATTGAGTTTTAATAGTTCATAATTGGTTCTAATTGAGTCTAATGAGGTGCTAATTGGTTCTCATTGATTCTAATTGGGTCCTAATAGTCCTAGAATAGGTCCTAATTAGTCCTAATAAGTCCTATTAGTCCAAATAGGTCTATAATTAGGTCTAGTTAAGTCTAATAGACCTATACAATATCACATTTACATGAACATTAAGACAAGTCTTGACCATCAACTTAAAATATATATCTAGAGACATCTTAGACATACCTTGTTTCCGATGATATCTTTCTTGTGATTCTTCACATAGTCTTTGTTCAGTCTCTTCTGAATAATGTTGTGTACTTTTGTTTAGCCTTCTCTTTTTATTTCCCATCACAACTTAGAAAATTATTCCATGCCAAAATTTCTTCCTTCTCCTAAATGCGAATTATTTTACAGCTTTCAGATTTATGAAATGAAAAAAATATACATTTATTTATATGTAATTCTTATAAATAGAAAATGCCACCAAAAAGGATGACATAGGTTTTGATCGAAAGTCAAACTTGACTTTCGATTGAAACTAAATGACTTTCGATCGAAACTATTTTAGTAATGACTAAATTTTGCATTTTTGGCAAAGTACTTTTGATAGAAAGTACTTATGATTGAAAGTCAAAACTTTCGATCGAAAGTCCCTGGTTTGGGCCATGGTTTCATGTTTTGAAGAAATTCTGAGAATTTCATGGCTTCAGGCATTAAGCACGCTGATCCAATGGATGAATAAGAAGGCATCCTTTTTCATACAAGTACTCAGAACTATCTTTCTAATGATTATATATTTGACTATTTTTAAATTTATTGTGTATGGTTTTTGACATTAAATGAATGTAGGTTTTTTATCAAATATAGACCTCTGAGTTTGACGTTCAATGAAAAATAGTAAAACAAGGAAAAAATATTAGAAAAATAATAGTGCCCTCTGTATTCGAGTCTACTTTCTATTAAAAAATAATAATTGAAATTTAATAAATACACAATAAGTTATAAGCTATGTAGTCAAGGTGCGTTGAAATTTTGGTTTAGTCAACTTCAAACGTTAATAAAATATGCAATAATAGTGATAATGTTGTCAAACCAATTGCATGCCCTCCGTATGGATGTTACAAAACTAAATTTGAAAGAATCGCATTCATATCTATTTTACAAAAAAAGTTATGCTCTATGAAAACAGTGTTACTATTTGAAAATGATGTTTTCAGCACCATACAAGTTTTCATGGGAGAAAGAAAAAAGTATTCAAATAAATTCAAAAAAAATAAAAAGAATATATTTAGAATCTAGACAGAAAATCCTAAAAGACTCTAATTTACTTCATCCTCTGATTTCGAGTGGCTCAATGACAATATGCATCCGAATCTAAAATTTTTTCTTAAAATGTAGAGTTCAGTGTTCGTTCAGGCTAAAAAGTGTAACCCACTATTGTGGGTTCACCCATATATATATATATTTTAAAACCAAACATCAAGCACATAATTTGTGTGTGTGTGTGTGTGTGTGTGAGAGAGAGAGAGAGAGAGAGAGAGAGAGAGAGAGAGAGAGAGAGAGAGAGAGAGAGAGAGAGAGAGAGAGAGAGAGAGAGAGAGAGAATTTTTAATTGTTGATTTTAAAAAGCTAGGTTGTGCATAAATAATATAGGAAATGATAGTTAGAGGGATAGAGAGATATAGGGAGAAAATACAGAGATATAGGTTTAGAGAGAGGGGTAGAGTGAGTAAAATGAATAATAGAAAGACAAAAGAGAGATGGAGAGGTGAACTACCCCATTGGGGAGGGAGTTGCTTTATGAAATACAAAAAAATAAAATTTACAATTTTAATAATATACTCATATAAATTAAGATAATTTGAAGGATGAATATATCAATTATTTTTTTATAGAAAAGTATACTAAGATTTTCAAGTCATAACATGTATATGTATATTCACACACACATACATACAAAGATTGAGTAAAAGGGGTCTATTTTAAAATAGAGTGATAAAAATATAGAAATAAGTAGAGAGAAAAATAGAGAGGGAGGGAGAAAGAGATAGGGATAGCGAAATATGTGAATAGAAAGAGAAATAGATAGGGTGGATAGGGATGGAGAAATCGGGGACGGGGGTGGGGAGAAAGGAAGGAGAGATGGGAAGTGATAGAAAGAGAGTGATTGAAAGCGTGAGAGGAAGACATATATGTAGAGGGAGGTACAGAAGAAGAAGACAAGAGGAAAAGTAACTAAATATAGAGTGATATTGTGTACCTATGACCCAGTCAATACTTTGGATTCATAGTACATGATAATACTTAGTATATTTTCAAGAAGGAAAAGGAGAAGGAGGAGAGTATGGGGAGAGAGGAGGATAAGGAGGAGGAGGAGAAGAAGAAGGAGAAGACTGAGAAGAAGGATAGAAAGGAGAAGGATGAGAGGAAGGAGGAGGAAAAACATAAGGAAATAAAAGAAGGAGAAATAGGAGTTCAAAAAAAGATGAAGAAGAGGAAAATGAGGAGGAGAAAAAGGAAAATAAGCAGAGAAGATAGAGAAGGAGAAGACTAAAAAGAAAAGGTTGAGGAGAAGGAGAAGAAGGAGAAGAAGGAGGAAGAGAACCTGAGAAGAAGTTATAGTAGAACACAAAGAACAAGAAGGAATATGAAGGACAAGGAGAAGGAAGGAAGGTGGAAGACGAGGAGGAGAAGAGACAAAAGGGGAAGAAGAAGAACAAGAAAAATAATCCATATACAATTACATGCAAATTAGAAGATTTTCTCTATAGAAGCAATACTACATCATGTAATGTATATAATACTATCAGCGTAACCCTTGCACCCTTCAAAGGTGCAAGTGCTAGTTTTACAATCCCCTCAACTACTTTTATTGTTGACTGTGCTTGAATTTCTTTTGATTTACTATTAGGTAGGTACTAGAGGAAGTTTATTATTGTCACCATTTTCTATGCAGCAATTTTTAATGTTTTAATCTTATTTTTATAATTATTTTGTAAAAATCTGAATTGTTAATTACTCCTTGCTTAGTAGACCTAATTCTCGATTGACCCACCTTTTCCTTATATAAATACTTTTAGAAAAAAATCATACCAAGTCAAGTGGGCCGCACATGTTTTGGGCTCATGATTATTTAATTTAATTTTCCTTCTAATTGGTGAATTGACTTATAAAAGGTTTCCATTAATTTTTTTTAAAAAATGACATACCTATTGTGGTGGGTCATTCCCCACCCATTACTTTTTATTATCTATTTATTTTTCTTTATTAAAACTCCCCGCCTTTTTCTTCATGGGAATAGCGGAAGTGTTTCCCTTCCCAACTTTTTAGTTATTATTAAAAAAATAATGCTTTTTAATTCATTTCCTATAAATAGTTTTTTTATAAAAAATATAATTTCATATAAATGGTGTTTTAATTAATTAATTTATATTTTTATTTAGTTTAAAATATAATTAATTAATTTAATTTATGTTTTAGATTAATTTATAGTTAATTTAATTAATTTAATGATTTAATTATGATTTATTTGAATTATAATTAAATATTATTGATGAAATTTAAATGCGGATGTAATTCTTGTGTATTGGAGTTTTGTTGTTACGTTTGATTGTTGGTGTGGGTAGTATTAAGTCTGATTAAGGATTAGATATACCATAGGCTTGGGTTCATTTGCATTATCTTGTGTACCTTGTCATGTGAGATTTTTACTGTCTCGATCATCATTTTGGACATTAATATCAAGTTGATTTTGCATGGTTGCTTATATATCTTGAAGATTTTTTTACGATTACCATGGCTATAGTAGTGTCAAATTGTTCTTAGTATGAGAAGGAACATGATTGATTTATATTCAATCATTGGTGATGTCTTTGTATTTGAGCTCTAGGGGAGTTTGACTAGGTGCATTTTAGGTGAGTGACTTACAATAGGGGTTCGGTGCCCAAAGTGGATAGTTTTAGGGTAAACTATTGTAAGTGGTTAATAAGTGACTACTTTAAATTAAAATTTGGGGATAACATTAAAAATAAGATTAGTTATGATGCCTCGCCATGCCTTGAGCGCTTGTACATGATAAGGATGAGAATGAGATGATACCTAGAGAGAAGGTATGATTAGATTCCTCGTCTTCATGAGAGGGTATTCTAATTCCGCATGGTTCAAGTTGAGGGTCCAAGGTCTAGAGTGACCATTCCAGGATAACTCAAATAGATGATGCTTGAAGGTCCAGGGTCCAAAGTGACCAATCTAGGGTAACTCATGTAGATGACCTTGTGATGACAATCCCATATATAATATGTAGCCTAAGTCTCCTCTATAGGTTTTGCATTTTCCTTTGGTATTTGGTGAACAATATTTGGTATTTGTAGGCATTTTGGGCATTTGTTATGTATTCTTTATCATATATTTGTGTACCCTAGTGTGACCTATGATCTATTGTTTGTCTTGTGTTACCATTATGTAATGTTTAATACTAGTGTACCTTTGCATTATCTTTTCTTTATTTTGATTATCTATTTGAGTGGGGCCTCATGTTTATCTCCCCAGCATGGTGGGGTGGACCTCAAGGTTCTACATAGTCAGGTGGTAGTGATTCTTTCTACCTTTGAGATTTAATGTTTGTGTCCTTGTGCTTGGATGATTCTAGATATTGTTGCCATGTTCATTGTCTGGAGACTTGCTTATTGTTATCATGAGATGTCTAGCATGCATTCCATTGTGTATTGATTTGAGATAATTATTATTTGTGAGTTGATTCATTATTATGATCCCTATGACATGTGTAGTGGAAGATGCATTGTTATGTATGCTATGAAGTATCATTTGTATCATATTGATAGTACTCTGCTTACATAGTTATGCTAAATGTATCTTATTTCTTTAATTCAATATATATAAATTAGTCTTCCTTGTGATTCGTGTTTATTTCATTATGGTTAATAAAAGAAATGGGACCACTTTGATTGGGTTTTAAAATGAGCATAAGCTAACTCATGTGATTATGTAATGGTGAAACTTAGTGATTAGTTATATTATGGTTAAAGGTTACTACACCTTTGAACCCCTAGGATTGTTAACTGAATTTATATACATTAGTATAATTTGTCTTATTATATGTTAATAATGTTATTTAAACTTATGTTTTCTTCCACAGTTGTATTGTTCAATGTATGTTAATGCAAATTTTTTTATTGCATCAACTTTACGATGAAATTAAATAAATAATCATTTAAAATATCATGAGTGCTATTAAATGATACGACCTAGGAGAGTATATTAAAGTATTGATTCAATAAGAACCTTATTAATGTCGTGCTAGAAATCACCTTGAAAAATTCAAATATCTAGAATGTGAAGGTGAAAAAAATTCTTAGGTCGACATTTCATATATTTTCATGTATCTAGTATAAAACTTGCATGTCAAATCATATTTTTGGTAGTAAATATTAATCACCAAACTTGTGTGATAAATTTATAAAATTTGTAAGGAGTTTAAATTCTTAAATATTGATTAGAATGTGGGAGTTAATTTTTCAACAATGTCATATTATTGTTGACCAACTTATCCATTGTCAATCCTAGAACTAAATGTGCAAATCATCTCTTAAAATTTCACATTTATTTCATTTTATTTTGGTATATTTATATACATTAATTTTTTTCTTACTTATAAACTAGATTATTTACATGTATTATTATCAATATGCATATTTTTGGTTAATTATTAAAAATTGGATCGAAAGGGAATTGAGAGCGAAGTTGGATGCGAAATTAGCAGCATTTTCAGCGGATGTTCACTAGTTTGGATATCTTCGTGAGATCTTAGGATGGCGTCAGCTGTTGTTCGATGAGGTGGAGGAGATTCTCTCTCCTCCACGCGGTTTGGTTTCCTTACCTTGTTGTTGACAGCTGTTTCTTTCATTTAATTTTCTTTGCTTTCGTATAGTCCTCTCCCCTGCTTGCTTGTGTATACTATGGTTCTCATTTATGGAACCCGTCCCTCCCGATGGCTCTCTCACCGGCCCCTGATATCATTATGGTCCCTGAGAAACCCCATCCTGTTATCTCTCCCTCTGGCTCTGCAAATCCTTCCGGCTCTAACACTGTCGTTCCTTCCGCCAAGAAGAAGTCGTTTGCAGAGACGGTCTCCCCCTCTTCCAATGGCGTCTCCCCTGCTGCTCGTTTTGTTAAGGGTATTGGAGGTAAAGGACCAGTCAAAGAAGGTAAGGCTCCTGACTATGCTTTGGCTGATTCTTTTATTTCACCAAATGATGAAATGTTACAGGAAATTGCCTTGGAAAAGGATAGGTTAAGTAATACCGCTATTTTCTTTCCCTGTGTTGATGTTGATAAGTGTCCTCCCCATAAATTTCTTGATGATTGGTTTTATAGCTTATGGAATCTTAAGATGGGTTTAAAAATCTCCTTCTGCAGACAAATTCAGCATGGTCTATTTATTATCTTTTTTCATAATCATGAATCGCAGGTCGAAGCCCTAAATCGTCATTACTGGATAGTGGGCAAAACCTCATTTCGCACTCTTCCTTGGTCTTAGGAGGCTGTGGATGATGAGGTCCTTGCCCTTTCTTGCCCTAGATGGCTAATTCTGAGAAGCATTCCACCTTTCCTATGGAAATTCCTACCCCAGTTGCTCAAAGATTTTGGGAAGATCATTCGAATTGATGAAACTGCTCGCTTGATCCCTAATCTTGACGCTAAAGTTCTTATCTCTATTAAGTCTGGGGTGGATATTCCTACAGATCTTAAGGTTAATATTAATGGGCAATTTTTTGTTTGCCCTATTGAGATTCTTGGTGGTCTTAATGCTTGTTTTTTATGTAAAAGAGAAGGCCACCAAAGGAAAGACTGTCCTATCATAGTTAATCATCGGATACCTAATACTACTAGGAAATCTAAACCTAGCTTTGTCTCTATTGAAAATCCTAAGTCAGACATCCACAATGTTAACATTAAATCCACCCCTGAGCAATCTGCACCCTCCACTAGCACTGCCTCCAATCCTAAGAACCCTACTCCGCCTGTAAAAATTAGAAACAACATCCCCCAGAAGATTGTTAACCCATTCTCTCTTCCCAAAATTGGAAATAACTTGCCACCTGCTTTCCCCCAATCCTTTTCTAAAGATCTTGCTTCGCCCAAGACCTCATTCCCAGATGATTTCCAGGTCATTTTGAATAAGAAGAGAAGACGAAAGAACACCCAACAATTGGCTCTGGAACAAATTCGAGCAGGAAATTCCAAAACCAACCCGTTTGAAATCCTCAACTCTAGTCCTGTGCTGTTACTTGAGAATACCCCCCATAATGATAATAACACCAGTAATACTAATATCACTGATGATACCATGTTTGATAGCCAAGATAGTATCCCTCTTGACCCTAGCTTATCTTCATGTCCTAAACCTAGTGCTCCTTCTAAGGTTAATAAAAAGAAATCTGCCTCCAGACCTACTTCGTCTGTCCTCAATGAGATTGAAGATAATTCGGTTATTGGGGTTGTATATGCTAATCCTCTCCTGAACCATAATTGTCCCCTCTCGACCCCTTCATCTTTCCATGATCATTCTCCTGATTAAGACCTTGAGGGAATCAGTGAAGACGAGGATGACAATGCTAGATGTATCTCATCCAAAAAGAAAGGAAGACCTCTTGGGTCAAAGAACAAAAAGAAATCTGGAGACCAATCTCATCTCCCTACTAGCTCTATTGATCAAGTTTCATCATGAAGATTATCTCATGGAATGTGAGAGGCCTTGAGTCTCCTAATCGCAAATTTATTGTTAAGAATTTTTTTAAGAATCATAATAATTCTGATTGTCTGATGCTGCAAGAAATAAAAGCTGTGGGTTTCTCTCTTGATTTAGCTCTTGACTGCATTTGGAAAGATGGCATTAAAGTTACTTCCAATCATCCCAAATGAAAAGGAGGAGTTTCTCTCCTCCTTCATCCTAAATGGGTTAAGCATATATATAGTTCAGGTATTTCACCCTGTAACAGGGCTGCCTGCCTAGGTTATTATCAAGGACAATAACTCTTATTTTGGCATTTGCTCATTGTATGCTTCTAATGATTACAAAGAAAGGATTCATCTATGGGATTGGATGATCTCCCTTCCTAATGTCCCCTGGATTTTCGGGGGGGATTTCAATATGATAGAATTTTCTCATGATAAATTTGGAGGAATTCCTTTTGAATGGAAGGGCTCGGAAAAATTTTATTTGGATCGGTTTAAATAGCACTTTCATCTTTTCGATCCCTTTTTTGATCATCCTTGTGATTCCCCTTCTTTGAGATTCACATGGTGTAACTTTCAGCAAGGTGCTTATCACATATACTCTAGACATGATAGAGTCTATGCCAATGTTGATTATTTTTCCTTTTCTTCCTCTACTTCCCTACCTACTATTGCTGTCCATCCTGCCACTCTGTCTGACCACTCCCCCATCTCTGTCATTGTCAACTTTAGGAATTCCATCCCTCTCTCTTCCTCCCCTTCTCGGAAGTTTATTCTCAACACTTCACTTCTTAATGATCAGGATGTTCTTATAGCTGTCAAGATGGTCAGACTTTTTAACCTTAATAATAAACATCTATCTCACACCAGTAGGTGGAATACTAACATTTCCTCCTGGCAAAAAAATTTGCAGACCTTCGGTCAAAAGAAAGCTAAGGACTATAGAAGGGTGGATAATACTCTCTCTAATCGTCTCCTATCTCTAGAGTCCAGTATTCAAGCTCAGCCTACCTCTACTGTCCTTGCTGAACAAGTCTCCCTTGCTAGAGATAATCTTAGAAAACATCAGCAATTTAAAATTAAAGGGGCTTTTATCAGGGCCCATAATCAGTGGCTTCAATTTGGGGACAAAGGCTCAAAACTGTTCTTTAACCTCCTAAAACAAAAACATGTCAAGGAAAAAATTGATAGGATTGTTGTTGATGATAAAGAGCTCCTCTCTCTTCATGATATTATTGATGTCTTTCGGGATTTCTACTCTAATCTTTTCACTTCTGAGGACTCTGAAGTCTCCGAAGGAATCAGGAAGCAATGCATGAACCTTATACCCAATAAGATTCCTGAGAGTGATTCCCTTCTGTTGCAGACCATAGTTTCCCCTCAAGAAATTGCTGATGCTATTCAGAAACTTAAGGATGATAAAGCTCCGGGCCCTGATGGGCTCCTTGCTGAATTCTATAAAACTAATATTGATTGGATCACTCAGGACCTTCATAAATTGTATTCTAAAGCCTTTGATAATGGTACGTTGGGTTCTTCTATCAATATTGGTATTATCAAACTTATTCCTAAGTCTGGTGACAAGGCCCTCATCAAGAACTAGCGGCCTATCACCCTTCTTAATGTATCCTATAAAATTCTTGCCAAAATCTTAGCCACCAGACTTGAAAAAGTGCTTCCTAAATTTATCTGCCCTACCCAAACTGGATTCATCAAGGGTAGATACATTTTGGAAAATTTGATTACTAGTAGGGAGGCCATGGAATGGGCTAATTCTTCTAAACAGGATGCTACTACACTCCTTGTTGACTTTGAAAAAGCTTATGATAGAGTTGAGTGGGATTTTATAATTAAAATGCTCCATGCCTTTGGTTTTCCTCTTAACTTTTGCAAGTATATTCAAGTTCTTCTTAAAGATGCTTCAACCCTGATTGAAGTTAATGGTACCCTCTCTCAACCTATTTTTCTCTCTCGATCCATCAGGCAAGGCTGCCCCCTAGCTCCTGCCTTATTTGTCATTGCCTCTAATGCTCTATTTTATCTCCCTTGTGATAATTCCCTCTTACCAAGAGTTCGTGGGATTACCCTTCCTGATAACTTTGAATTATTGAATATTTAATTTGCTGATGATACTTCCCTGTTCCTTGAACTCTCCCAACACAACATTCAATGCCTTAATCAAAATTGAGTTTTTTGGGAAAGCCTCGGGAGCTCGTATCTCCAGCTCCAAATCCATTATGCTCAATTGGAAAGAGACTCCTCCTGATTGGCTTGATCGATTTGGTTTTTCTTGGGGTGGACCTCATAAGATTCTTAGATATCTTGGAATCCCCTTCTCTGTTGCCCCTTCCCTTAAGGATATGTGGGACTGGATTAAAGATAAGATTATTAATAAAATTAATAACTGGAACAATAGAACTCTCTCTCTTGTTGGAAGGGTTCAGGTCTGTCAAAACATTTTATCCTCCTATAACATATATTACTCTTCTTCTTGGATGTTAAGCGACTATCAGATATTTGAAATTCAAAAGATTATTCGTAGTTTCCTTTGGTCTGATGGTAAAGGAAAAAGGAAAGCTCATATGGTCAAATGGAGCTGGTGTCACTTGGATAAAAACGTTGGTGGCCTCGATCTTAAAGACTTTAGATTGCAAGGGATTTCCCTTGCTTCCAAATGGATCTTCCAGGCCTTTGAGGGAAACGAACCTTGGAAAGTGCTTATCAGAAACAACATCCAAAGTGGTGTCCCTAAAAATGCCAAATCCTAGAAAGGTTTTCCTTTCTGTGATTTGGTTACTGGTCGTTTCCCTATTTCTATTCAAGGGACCTGGGTTTTCAAATCCATTTGGAAAGCATGGGAATTTGTTTGTGGCTTCATTGATAATTCTAGTTTTGATTACAATCATTCCCTCCATGGGGTGTGGTCTATATGGTGGAACCTCACCAATTCTAATAAGCCTCTTGCTCTTACCAAGGGATGCTCTGCTAGATACTGGAATTGTAAGAGTATAAAATGCATTATGGATATCATGGAACATAATACTCTTATCAGTTGGAACAATCTCTCCATGATGTTTGATCTTCCTAATTCTCAGATTAGAACTTATAACTTAATTAAAAATGCTTGTGCCTCTCTAAATCTCCCTAGAAACACTGATTTTGACTCCCATCGGTACCTATCTTTTAGATGGAGGGACGGTTCCCGTCTTACTACAATTAAAGCCAAAGATATATACAAGTTTCTCAATTTTGACACTTCTGTGACTGATCATATCAACCGCATATGGTACTGCAATTATAATACCTATGAGTGGCAAAAATCTTTTGATAAGTTGTGGAAGTCTCCTATCCCTCGTAAATTTAAATGTTTCAAGTGGTAGCTCTTTCTTGATAAACTCCCTGTCAGGAATCACCTTACTAGTTTTGATACTTGTCCCATATGCAGAGTTCCTGAAACTATGAGACATATATTTTTTGATTGTAATTTTGCTAGAGAAATTTGGTTAATGTTCAGAATTTCTATTACTAAACATGTTTATACTATTGAAATTATCAATGGCTCTATTCAAGGTCTTAGAAAGGATGCTAACCTTTTTTGGCATATTCTGTCATCTTTCATTCTTTGGTTCATATGGAAATATAGAAATGAAGCCAAATTTCAAGGCACAGATAGGAGTCTTACTGGTTTTTTCAGAAAACTCACACGTTTCAAAATTGCCTCTCAGGTTTGTTGTATTATGAATCTGGAGCATGATAAACTATTGAGATTCCTTAAAGACGGACATGCTTCTATGTTCATATATGAGATGAAACATGGCTTTGAATGGGCCAGCATCACGGAGAAAAAAAATGCTTTTGACAAAGCTCTTGACTGTCTGATCAAGGAAATTAGAGATAACAATGCTCCCTCTTTTGAGAAGCTGCACATGTATGCTCAGATCTTGGAAAGAAAAAAGGTGGTCTGGATGGAAGGGTCACATGGATGGACTACTTGGCTCAAAAACCATGATGATATATTACACTAGATGTCTTATTGTCCTTCCTCTTTTTTGTATTATTGTTCATTATACTTTGTAGTTATGTTACCTTCCTTTGAACTTGTGGGCTTGATGTTTGCCCTCGGTTAACTGGTTGTAAATGATCTTTTGAACTCTCAATGATTAATATAAAAATATGCATATTTTCTTGCATTAATAGTCAATGTGTGTCGAGGCCAAAATCTCTTTTAAAGACCCTAAAAATTACTGAATTGTAAGACATACCATGAAGCCAAAATTTGATATATAATATTAATTGATATATATATATATAAATATTTTAAGTTTTTTTTAAAAAAATTCTCAACCTTTAATCTTATAGGAATCCTATACAAATTTATTTATGTTAAAACATTAATATTATTTTCATGTCAAAAAAAATTTCTAAAATTGATTTAAGATAAAAATACAGATTGATTGATTTTTTTTGTAAAGTCTCTACCTTATGAATTGGATTCATTTTGAAATATTAAGATATAAATTTTATTTTTTAAATTCAAAATAATATATAAACATGTCACAAATTAACTTTATACAATATTTATTGAAAAATATTAATTAAAAAAAAAATTATTTTAATTATAATATAAAGTGAATTTAATGATGCAATTCTAAATTTTGATTACAAAATTATAAGATAGTAACAAATTTTTTTATTATATTTAAAAAATAATTATTTTTCTTTTCAAAATTGTCTATTTTTTTGAAGAAGCCATTCTAGATCCCTATCCTTAATGATATTTCCAACTTTATAAATATATATTCAATGAAAAAATAAAATCAATAATAGAAATTCATACAAAATCAATTGAACTAGGCCCATAGTTTAAGATTTAATTTTTTAAACTAATATATGAAATAATCAATTTAGTTGTGATAAAATTATTTTAAACATGATGAATAGTGATCTTTAAAGATTGTGACAATTCTTTAAATATTAATAATTAAGGAGTTGAGAAGTTAGAAGGAACATAATAATATAGAATAGATAATTGATAAAATCATATTGAAATGTTCATCCATGAAAAATCTTGTCTCTAGCTTAGATACACCATAAGTTTATTAGAAATACATTAAATCAAATTTAGATATGATATCCATCCCATTTCTAATTTTCACATTTTGTGAATAATATTGACATTCCATTAATTGAATATCTATCTTATAAAGAAGATTTAGAAATTAAAAACACTAAACTAAAAAATAATAATTATGTTAAAATATATATTTTAAAAATTGATTTAAACTTTAGTTTTATCAACAAATAAATACATAATTTTGTTGTACAACTTCAAATTTTTTACTTTTGATTTAGAAAAATCTATTTTTTGTTGGACGATTTGATATTAAAATTTTGATAGTTTAATTTTTACAATTTACATATTAACATCTATAATTATACAATACATGTATTTTTATTTAGCAATTTTAACTAATATTAAATAAAATAGATAAATTCATGTGAATATTGTAGAATATCTTAGAAGCTAGAAATGGAACAAATTTTTAATTAATCTATATTTTAGAAAGAAAACTTAGGTGAGATATAATTATTATTTTAAAAAAGAAGTAAAAATATATTCAATGTAAATATGCAAAGAGATTATATGGGATATTACATTGTAATATGAAAAGTAAAATAGAAAGCTATTAATATTCAAGATTAAAGATTGTCTACAAGATGTTGAAACACTAGCTAATGAACAACTAATATTCATGTAGAGATTTTTATTGTGGAAACCACATTATAATCTAAAAAATAAAATTCAAAACTATTAATGTCCACAAGATCTAAGATAGCCGATAAGATATAAAATGGTGTAGGCTAAGAAATTTCCACAGTCCATCAAATAGAGATGATGGATCACATAGTGTATTTCAAACATGAATGTAAAAACTTGCACACCATCAAATTCAGAAACATCATTATAACAGACTTTTAATATATTCTCACTTTATTATTTAAGTAAAACTTTTTAATTGTCCAAAAGACATTATTATATGAAAAATAAAATACTACAAATAGAAAACTTTTAATGTGTCCATGATGAGAACAAAGTAGCCTAAGAAGATAATGATAGGGATAACTAATGACTAGCAACTTTATTTAAGCTTGCGTTGCTATTCTCACATTACTATCCAGGAGAGCTCTTCAATTGGGGCGCGGGGGAGAGCCGATACGTCTAGGGGGGCACGATCCGTAGCATCTTAAAGGGGAACCATAGGCTGGCTGGGCTACCGCAGTGTCAACAAGGATCAATATAAACATAAGTGCCACCACAATATACCATATTATCTTCGAACGAGACGCCATTACTAACTCACACAAGGAAATAAGCAAAAAAAACTGAACTCTGAGAAATTCAAGTATGAACTTCTCTATTTATAGTTCCTCGTCTTCAAGTCATGAGAGATTCTATAACATATTGCCTTGACGCTCAAAGATAAACCAGTAATAACAGTCTGACCTGACTGGCATAGTTGTATATCCACATGTGCCCATGTAAGAGGACAAAGTTTCAAGATAGTGAGAGTTGAAGTACCCATTTATGTGAACGAATCAGATTGTGTCAACATGATTGGACTTAAAATCTAATCCTAACCTAATGAATGTCTCCAAAAATTATACCAACTTGCCGATTTGTCTAACCTTCATAAACTAATCCTGACATCATGAATGTCTTCAAAAATTATACAACTTGCCAACTTGTGCAACTTTCCCACTCTAAGCCAATTAACCCATCTGTTTATTAACAGTAGAGACGTGTGTTTTAAAAAAAAAAAAAAAAAAAAACAGTAGAGACGTGTGTTGGCTGATTCACCAGATATAAAAAGACTCAAAAAGATCAGTGTCAAATGTCTTAAGGATAGTCTACTTGACTTCATTTTTTATAAAACAAACAACAGCAACTAGGGTAGAACAGAGTGTTGTTAAAGAAGATTCTATTGCTACAGTTTTTTATTACATTCAATGAATCTGGAAGTCTGTATCTTGTATTAATATATTTGCATAATAGTGAGAATTGACTTTTTATTTTATTCAATAAATCAGGATGTCTGTATCTTGCATTCATATATTCTGCATGATGGTGAGAGTTAGCTTTTTATTTTATTCAATAAATCAGGAAGTCTGTATCTTGCATTCATATATTCTGTATGATGGTGAGAGTTAGCTTTTTATTACATTCAATAAATCTGGAAGTCTGTATCTTGCATTAATATATTCTGCATGATGGTGAGAATTGACTTTTTATTACATTCAATGAATCTTGAAGTCTGTATCTTGCTTTAACATATTCTGCAATGTGCATGATGGTGAGAGTTAGCTTTTTGTTACATTCAATAAATCTAGAAGTCTGTATCTTGCATTAATATATTCTGCTTCTAGCTGATTTATTGAATGTAATAAAAAGCTAACTCTCACCCTCATGCAAGATAGGGACTTCCAGATTTATTGAATGTAATTAAAAGTCAACTCTCACCACCATGCAGAATATATTAATGCAAGATACAGACTTCCAGATTTATTGAATGTAATAAAAAGCTAATTCTCACAGTCAGGTAAATTGCAGAATATATTAATGCACTATACAGACTTCCAGATTCATTGAATGTAATAAAAAATCAATTCTCACCATCATACAGATTGCAGAATATATTAATGCACGATACACACTTCCAGATTCATTGAATATAAAAAGCTGCAACAATAGAATCTTCTTCAACACTCAGTTCTACCTTAGTTGCTGTTGTTTATTTGTTTTATACAAAAATGAAGTCAAGTGGATTGTCCTTGAAGACATTTGGCACGGGTCTTTTTTGAGTCTTTTTATATCTGTCGCATTGTGGGGTTCGTTCAACTCTCTGCACTAACTTCAACCATGTTTTAATTAGGCAACACATCTGTAATATCGATACAGAAGAGGGCACCGGCTTCGGGAATTCTGTGCCTCCATACCCCATCCGATGGCACCAGCTACGGTCTTATATGCATGGTTTCCATCCACCATCGGTTACGGCATCCACCATACACATCGACCATTCCATTCAACGATGTGAAAAGAAATCTAGTCAGAACCGATTTTAGAGTCATCCATATAACAGAGTTAAAATAAGGGAAAGTACTACCGATGGGTTCCAATGGAGATGCTCGTTAACAGGATGTTTAAAGATTAATTTTTTAAACATTAAAGCTGTCCCTAAATAAATTTGTAGATAATTTGTTCATTCTCCACTATTTTGAAAAATATTATGAATTTTTTTCTATGAGTATGAAAATGAGTTCATTTTTTAAAATATAGTTTATTAACCTTACATAAATAAAGATATAACGTTAATATTAGTTTTTTATTTTCAGTAAATATATTTAAATAATTTTATATTTTTCATATTTATATTAGTTTTAGATAATTTTAAATTTAATGGAGTAATAAGAAATTTTTTATTAGTATATAAAAATTAATCCATTAAAAAATGCAAAAAAATTGCATATGTCATTGTAAAAATTTAATTATTTTTATGGCAACCTACTATTATTTGTTTGGATTTATTATCTTCACTAAAGGTAAAGTTCATTCAATCAAGGAAAAAATGAATGTATAGGCATTTCATTCAATTGAACATTAAAGTATTATTATATTATTTCAACCTTAAAGAAATGAATTTTATTTAAAGATAAACTAAAATTAAAATTATTTAAATTTATATTTATTCAAAATATTTAAATAAAATTACATATTTAATTTCTATGGAGTTCTCTATATATAAAGGAAGCCAAGAGATATGGAAGCTTTTAAATTGGGTATATATATATAGCTAGTTATACATTAATTTATATTGATGGTAACATATTGATACGAATATTTATAATCAACTTACATAACTAATTAAAAATCTAAGTTAATTTAGTTATAAATATAATTTTTAGGCAACATTATTTAAATATCAATAATATTTAGCTGTCAAAATTATTTCATTTCACTATAACATTATTGAGAAATCAAGAGATATGAGTACATTTATTTTAAGAAATTTTATTTGGTTTTCTTCTTATTCATAAGTGAAGTTAGTTAGTTTGTCAAATTTATTTGTTTGATTGTAAATAACCAAAGTTAGTTATGGGAAATTAATGATCATTTTTTTTTGGCTTTGATTAACATGAATGATAATGTAAAAGAAATCTAACAGTAGAGACCCCTCCCTAGTTTTTCCGGCAGCTACCAAAAGTATAAATAAAGACAATGTCAGGGCCAAACCTAAAACTCTAGACAAAAAGAGAGCTAGTCAGATTAGGCAAGAAGAAGCCAGCAAGAACATAGCAGATGGAACCTAGCGTACCATCTAGGCAGCTTGTAACTCCAATAAGAAATGAAGATCATATCTTGGAACATTCATGGGCTCAATAGCTCACATAAGAAGGATATAATAAGAAACATGATAAGAGATCATAGACCTGATATCTTCTTAATTCAAGAAACCAAGATATAGAAGGAAAAATTAGAGAGTATTAGCTTCAGCAAAGTTATGGACAAAAAAATGTCTAGCTCCGATGGTGCTTCTGGTGGCATTATGACTATGTGGAACTCTTATCATTTCAAAGCAGAATTCATCTATGAAGAAGTTAATTTTCTTCTTATGCAAATCACAAAAATAAAGGATAATGAAAGCTAGTTCATTCTGAATATCTACGCCCCTAACTTTAAGAAAGGAAAAATATCCTATTGGGATAAGATTAAAGTAACTGTAGCCCCTCTAAACTTGACTAAGGGTATCATTATGGGGGACTTCAACACCCCCCTTAAAGTAGGGGAAAAATAGGGTGGGATGGCTCCTGACCTAGAAAGCAGGCAAGTCCTAATGGACTTCATCAATGACCAGGCCCTTCTTGATTTGGATCTCTAGGGAGCTGACTTCACCTGGTCTAATAGGAGATTAGGCCAGAGCTAGTTCTGACCACTCCCCTATCTCTCTCTCCCTTGATAAGATATCCAAGAAAAGGAACTTCCCTTTTAGATTTGAAAAGATGTGTATTTCTCACCCTAATCTGTTTTAAAAAATAAAATAATGGTGGAATATAGATGTTCAAGGCACAACTATGTCCAGAGTAGCAAAAAAGCTCAGAAATATTAAAAGCAATGTTAAACTTTGGAACAAGGAATATTTCAGCCACATTTTTGCAGCTAAAGATAACATCCTTTCTGACCTAAATCTAATCCAAGAAAAAATTCAAAAAGAGGGATACGATGAAGAAAGATTGAATAAGGAGAAATCTATTCTCTCTCAATATCACAACATCATAGGGTAGGAGGAAACTTGCTAGAAGCAGAGATTGAGGTCCATATGATTAAGGGAAGGAGATAAAAACACTCATTTCTTCCACCTCTCCACTATGAAACACAGGGCTGCCAATAGGATTAGCAGAATTAATAAGGATAAACTTTTTTTGTAGGAAGACAAGGACATTGTAGCTGAAGCCATAGACTATTTTTCTTCCCTCCTTAAGAAAAACAAAGAGCTTTCTATGCTAGATCAGGATAAGCTTCTTAGCAACATCTTAAAAATCATTTCTTCAGATCAAAACAAATTCCTTTGCTCTATACCGGACACAACAGAGGTCAAGCGTGCCCTAGATTCCCTTCCTAGTGATAAAGCTTCGGGCCCAGATGACTTCCCAATGTTCTTTTTCCATCGTTACTGGGAGGTGGTGAAAGAGGATTTGGTTAAAGCTGTGCAGGAATTCTTTGGTTTGAAAAATCTTCTTAAAGATCTCAACGCCACCTTTCTGGTGCTTATCCTAAATATCTCAGGAGCTAATTCAATGGAGCTCTTCAAGACGATAAGCCTTTGCAATTCTTTCCTCAAGATCATATCCAAGGTGATTACCTCTAGGATTCTCAAGTTTCTCCCTTCCTTGATCTCATAGCAACAATATGGTTTTGTGCCTGGTCGTCAGATCTTGGATTCCATAATGATGGTGCACGAAGTGATCCACTCTTTAGAAGTAGGGAAAAGGGAAGGTTTTCTTCTAAAACTGGACCTTTCAAAAGCCTATGATTGGGTTGATTGGCAGTTCCTTCTAAGAGTTCTCCAAACCTTTGTTTTCAACTCTCAGATATGTAAAATTCTTCATCAGATCTTCTCTACCCCCTCCCTAGATATTCTGATCAATGGATCCATTCAAATTTTTTCAAACCCACTAGGGGCCTGAGGCAAGGGGATCCTCTCTCCCCAATCCTCTTTATCATATTGGCAGAATGTCTAGGAAGACTCATCACTGCTTCTTGGAAGGAGGGAAACATGAAAGGCATCAATCCTTCCATAGGCAACAATGTCTTCTCGCACCAGCAATTTGTGGATGATACCATTCTTGGAGGAGAGGCCTTAGTGGGAGAAGCTAAAGTGGTCAAAGACCTTCTTAATTCTTATACCAGAGCTACATGAAAATCTATAAATTGGAATAAAAGTTCCATTTACTTCTCCAACACCCTTGAGGGGAGACAGAGGAAAATGGCCAATATCCTAGGGTGTGGAATTAACACTTTACCATCCTCCTACCTGGGATTACCCTTAGGAGTGAGACCACCAGAAGACTTCTAGAATAAACTCATATAGATTCAACATGAAGCTTGCAAGATGGAAAGGGGCCACTCTCAGCCAAGCAGTAAAGATACAACTAGTCAAATCTACTCTTCAAAACCTTCCAACTTATGCTCTTAGCCTCTTTTCCATTTCAGCTAAAGTTGCGGAGGCCATGGAAAGAATCTAGAAAAGATTCTTGTGGTCCAGGTCTGAGGACCACAAGTGAATTCCCCTTATTGCTTGGGACAAAGTGTGCTACCCAAAGAAATTTGGTGGCCTTGGTATCAGGAAAATCAAACTGTTCAATAGAGCTTTGCAAGCTAAAATTTTTTGGAGAATTTTCAATAGCCAAGGGGAATGGTGTGACATAATAGAAGACAAATATCTTTCTCGCAATTCGATAAAATGCTTCTTCAAAGAAGCAGAAACTCTAAAAGGATCTATCATATGGAATGGTCTTGTTAACGCTAGCGAACTAGCTAAATCCAAAGCAAATGGAAAATCAGGAATGGCTAGGTAATAAACTTCTAGGATGATAATTGGCTCGAGGCTGGTTGCTTGAAGGATAGACCAAGTCTCAACACCTAGCATGAAGCTTGTATCCAAACCTATGGCACTCAAGCCATTAGCTACAGAAGGGAAGACAAATGGGTGGATCTTTCTCAGATTTCTCAGGACTTGGCTCCCCTTATGACCATCCTCAACACGGTCTCTCTCTTCTCAAAACAGGATGAAATGATTTGGGAAGGGACCCCTAATGGTAACTTAACAGTGGCCTCTACTTATATCACCCATCTTACTCACTTTCAGGAAGTTAGTCCCCTATGGGATAAAGCCTGGATTCCTAGTCTTACTCCCAAAATCAATGTTTTCTTCTAGCTCCTACTCTTGGATGGCATTCTTACAATCAACAATCTTATCAAGAGAGGTTTTTAGATTCCTAACAGGTGTGTGCTCTATAGATGCCAAGAGGAATCAGTTGACCATTGTACACACTAAATAGTGCACTTCTCTAAGTCATTATATCCAAGGGAATCCATGAATGGGATACCTTAGAAAGTGACCTAGAGCTCTCTATGTATGGAGTTGCAAGATATTAAAATTTCTCTTAGCTAGAGCTATTAAGCTTATGACCTTGCTAGTCAACCACACAATGAGAGATTCAAATGAAGACAAGGGCAAGAATGCCAATATCCCCAAGAATCACTATAAAATGAAATGCAAGCTAAACTATGAAAATGAAAGATGAAAAGATTCCAATTCCTCCTAATTAAGCTATGTGAGTTATTCTAGAGCTTGAAAGGAAATCTAAACTATGAAAGCATAAACATGAAGCTACTATGCAAGATTGAAAACTAAACTATGAAGCAATAATGGAAGCTAGATGCAAGAATGTCTTCAAAAGCTCCAAAGTCTCCAAGAAATCCTGCAGCATAAAGTTAGCATGAAAAGATCGATATCAAAATGAAGAAGATAGCTCTTCTTTTATAGGGAATGAGAAACAATGGACGATGGAGATTAAGAGGAAAAAGATTTAATTAGGGGTGGGACTTGAAAGAGGAGCAATCCATGTGCACAAATATCCTCCAATAGGAAAATAAGAGTTGACTTTTGTGTCCATATAAGACAAAAAGTTTTTTTTCCCTTTTTTATAAAATAAGAATAATGCTTTATTTGTGCAACTTAGGATAAGAGGAAAAGTGGGGACTTTTTATTTAATAAAAGGGGAGGAAATATTCCTTTTAATTAAATAAAGACTTAGGATAAAATGGTTAAGCCATAGAAAATAATTGAATAAATGATAGAATTAGGATTTGATCAAGGAAATGATATTAAGCTGAAAAATGTTGATTCAAGAAATTGATAAATTGTTGAATGGGGGCCCAAAGTCTAGGCAACCATTTTAGGGTGCATACAACCATATGTTCATTCACTGCTCTTTTGTAAGTAAAATCTGGAACCTTCTCCTTTCGGCCCTGGACCTTTCCTGGTGCTTTCCACTGTCTTTTCATGAGCTTTTCTCTCAATGGTATTTCTATAAACTTAATATGGATTCTCAAAAAAAAAATTCTTGGGTCCTTCCCCACTTCTGTTGGGGAGTTTGGAAAGAACGCAACAATCCTATCTTTCATGATTGTTCTGCTCCCCTCAAAATAATTTTTGAAAAGATTCAACGTGTTGTAAAAGAAAATATTTTTTTTCTATGGAAGAACTAAATCTTTTGTAGGAAGTACTCAGGATGAGATGCAGGAGAGAAGACAAAATTGTACCTAGAGATCCCCTCTGGCTGGTTGGTCTAAAGCCAACTTTGACAAAGCTGCTAAAGGAAACCCTAGACAGGCAAGAAGTGGAGGTGTTATAAGAAATAGTTTTGGGATTGGTCTGGTGGCTATCACTCTTCCTTTGGGTACCCAAACTAACCACTTTGTAGAAGCAAATGCAGCTCTCCAAGTGACCAAGCTTTCTCATGACATAGTGGTTCACAAGCTTTGGTTAGAAGGTGATTCAATGAATATCATCAATTACCTTAAAAATCAACATCCCCCATCCTGGTCTATCTCCAATATGATAGAAGAAATGAGAGAAATCTTAAATTCCTTTGACAAGGTGTACATCTCCCATGTGTACAGGGAGGCCAACATGGTAGTTAAAAATGAAGCTAAGATTTAGTATAACTACGGAGATCTCCCTAGTGATGTCAAGGACCTAATTAAAAGGGATAGACTCCAAAGTATATAGGGAATAATAAAAATTAATAATCATGAGTAATGGTGCCAAGCGAAAGCATCAATTCATCATTGACGAGTATAGGAGGGAAAGTAAAAGCTATTATTATGCATCCTTTCACACACTTTTTGGGTTATCTTTCCCAAGATTAACATATCTCCTAAAAAGGAAAACATAAATCTTATTTTGAAAGCAACGAAAAAAATAGACTCTAAAATATTTCTCTAGAACCAGAGAAGAATCCACAAATCTGCAATAAATATGACTGGGGGGAGACATAGAAGGGAGCCCGAGAACGACTGTGAAAAATGAAAGAGATGAACCAAGGTCTGGGAAGCTTTGCAGAAAGAGGAGATAACTAAATTTATCAAGAGACTCCATGGCAGCAAGAAGGAGGTCACCAATAGTTTCGTGAAAAGTTGGAATGAAGGCTTGGTGGAAATTGAGGGCAAGACCTTCACGGTCACTAAGGAGGTCATTTCCCATGTAACCGACATTCCCATTGTTGGTAAAAAATTCTACAGGGACCACAAAATCTCTGAGAATGCGGTTACTAATTTTGTGAGAAACCAAGATGAGAAGAAAGCAATAATAAAATCAGGCACTTACTACCAGCCTGAGGGTATCAAGATGTTGTGGTAGTTTTCTCTGAAAGCTCTCATTTCTTACATCACCCTAGATACGAGATTTGACAAAATTAGGACATACCATTTTGTGTTGCTGAACCACTTCAGGCATGAAAAGAAGGTATCCATTCCCTTTTATCTTTACTCTTCGATAAATGAAAACATAAATGGTTATAGGGAGAAGAATATCGCAAACCCTGCTCTGCATGAGGGTCTTCTTTTGCTCATTTATGAATATTTCAAATCACAATTAGGGGAAAGGAGATCCCTGAGGAAAAGGAAAATAATGAAGCTTCTAGGCCAGAATATATCCCTTCAGATGGTTACAGTGAAGAAAGTAAAACATAGGATTATGAGGAAGAAGACAATAAGGAAAAGAAATAGGGGTCTTCCTCTAAAAAAAGACCCTATGGAACGGTTAAAAAAGAAAAGCCCACTAAGAAGTAGGCTAAAAAGGAGCCCATATCTGAAGAGGACTATTGTGATAATGCAAATGATATGAACACAAATAATGAGGACTACATCCTTATGGAAGAGACCAACAAGGAGAAACCCTAGCTCAAAGGGGAGAAATAAAATATAGAGGGCGATATAGAGGGTGACCTTTTGGTTGACCTTCATATCAATGAGGATAACTCTATCCTTCCCCCCTCTAGAGACAAAGCTCATCTATAGGACCCCAACATAGATAAGCCTGAGGAAATCTAGGGAAACTGCTCTTTCCACCCTCCCATTACTCAAGACATCTCAGAAGACAAAAATCAGTCAAGGGAGTATCACAGTCAAGATTCTGGAAAAGGGAAAAAAGTCTGGAGGAATTTTAACATGAATACCATGAGGATGGGAATCATAAGAGAAGTTTTTTTCCCAAAAATCCTCAAGGACTCCGATGGAAAAATCAAGGAGGAGGAACTCATTGATCCTGTGTTGGTGGTTCTCAGTGATAAAGCCAAGGAGATGGAGATGAATTTTCTCAATAATGTGACGAACTGCATGCTTGACCAGTTTAGGGCCTTCAAATGGCTTTATTTTGAAATTGATGAATTAAAGGAAAAAATTCAAGGTATGAATGGTACTAGTCATAGAGCAGGGAAGAAAATGAGTAGCTTTGAGACAAGGATTGAGCAAATGGAAAGAAAAATGAAAAGCCTCTATGACACTCACAAAGGCATTGCTAAACAAAACTATATCATTCTAAAAGCTTCCAACGAACACATCAAAATGCTCATTGAAAAAATGGAAGAGAAGATGGTTAATAAGGAGCAGAGAACCTCTGAGAATAATAAGGACCATGCTAATGATGGACCGGGAAAGAGCACTAGAGCTAGGACAAGAAACAACATGGTGGATGAAGGCCCTCAAGATCTTCAGTAGGTCAAAGAAGCTATAGAGAAGATGGAGATTCTCAAAAATAATGCAACTGACATGCTCAGGAACCTTGCCTAATCTAGGCCCCTAGTTCTTTTCTCTAAACCTATCTTTTGTTTTTTCTTAGATTAAATCTATGCTTGTTGGTCTCAACTAGCCTGTGGCCTATTCCGTCTTTTTTTTAGCACTTGATACTTTCAGATCTTTCTTTTGGACTCGTTTATTTTGGATTTGGGTTTCAGGAACCATGTAAAACCTATTTTACTTAATCAAAAAAATTAATGATAATGTTTACAAATTCCAAAAACCTTTCATCATTGGTTTTTGTATGTTCTTATGAACCTCTACTCATAAAACATAGGCATCTCATTCAAAAACTGCACAATTGAATCCTAATAGCAATATCCCAACTCACTTGGCATGGAAAATATCTTCTTCTTATTTGAGTAGTTACATGATACTGGTCTTATAGGTGTGAACAAGATAATTTTGGTAGTCGTATTTTTATTTATTAATAAATCAGTTGAATAAAATCTAGTTATAACAAATATTATTCTTTAAATATATTAAAAAACCCTCTTACAACCGATGGAGTAGTGAGTGAGATTACAAAAATCAAATTGGCTACAGAGAGGGCAACACATGAATGTCAACCATGCAGGAGTAGGAAAGAAGAGACTAGGAGCATTTAGACAACACTTAGGTTTTGCGTATGAGAATGAAGATAAACCCAGATGACCCTTCAATAGGAAGATGGAATCTATGCGCCACAGCCACCGATGGTGGAGCTTGGATGACCAGAAATAGGAACATGCTTGTAGGCCTTCCAATAAGATCCCAAAAAGGAATGGGAGGAGTAGCAAGATGCTACTAGATCTAGGAAGGGAAGGAAACCAAAAAGGATAGGGAGTGCATAATAAAAAGGATCGAGTTGATTTTAGTCATATTAAGAAGAAGTTTTGGCACTCAAAACTAGTTAAAATGAGAGACCCTCAGGCCCAAATCTTTTCCAAGGAAGATCTTAAAGTGGTGGTGTTAGTACTAGCTAACAATGAAGCTTGGAATGAATCGGTAACCTATTTGTAGGATCATGTTTTTTTCCTGAAATGGGGAGGGCATTGGCTGAATTATGCTAAAGCAAAGGCCTGGTGTAATCATTAGTGGGGTGAGGTTAGTGCATTAAAAACCCTAGTGGACCATATATGATGGATGGGACGGGCTTTTATTTAAAAAGCTAGGAGCATAATTTTAATCCACAAAAAGAGAAGTTAATGGAGATGCCTATATGGGTTAGCTTAAAACATTTACCATAAGAATAATGGAATGAAGAAACTCTAAAGATAATTGGGAATAAATTGGGGGAATATGTCAAGATGAAGGAAGCTGTAGATAAAAATGATTTCCACATGTACCCAAAAATTTGTATGAAATGAAACTTATGTCACCCGCTTCCAGAAATGATAGAGTTGAATACCACCAAAGGAACTTGGAGTCAGAAAATGGAAATGGATGCGGAGCTTAAGTTGTGGTCTATATATTCAAGAGAGGGACATGAGGATGGGTTTTGTCTTGCTCAATGACTGGAAAAGGGAAGGAACCAATGAAGGATGCTCTAGTTCAAGAGAGGTTTTAAGGATCTCTCATGACAAGGAGGACTATTAGAATATGGTAATGGATGAAGGGCTCCAGGATGTGGAACAATGGTGGATGAATAGGCATATAAAATTGGAGACTGTTTCAAGTTGGGAGTTCAACTATAAAACGGAGGTTGTGGAGTTTTTTGAAAGAGAATGTCTACACCTTGATTGAGGGGTGATTGCGAATAATATCAGTATGTGGGAGAATGATATCCCTTCAAGAAAAATGATGGAACTGGAGAAGGTGAATGCAAAAATGAGATATCCTTCAGGGAGTGTAAATAAAGAGATGGAAGATTAAAAAGAGGTGGTTATAGTAGAGGTGAATGATATGGAGGGAGAGGAGAACCCTAAAGAACAACAATTATGGGATAGATCTTGTAAACTAGATGAATATTGTGTCTTGTTAAGAAAAATGTTCTTAGCTAAGAGTGAACAAAGTAAGGGATCCTCACAAGGAAGCAGTAGTAGGAAGGAGGATAAGTTTAAGGATATTCCTATATCATGAATAAGGAATCTAGAGATCTTTTTTGAGGTGTGAATGAAATAGGTGGGGAGTGGATTGACTTAGAATCAGAGTTTGTGATAGAGGATGATGTTACATGTAAAGGAAGAAAATAGGCTAGTCGATCAACACACTAAGTATAGTAACTGCATAGAGCACACGTAGAATGACAAGTTTTAACCAAGCACAGTCTTGACAAGAACATACACTGAGACAAATGATTACCAAGCAACGAGTATAGTTTTAACCAAGAAATCATATTTACTGAGGAACAATATTTTATTGAGAAAAGAATGTAGTATATACCAAGTAATACAAGAATGACATAGAAGTATGGAATGGAATAGAATATAATGGAATAGTTTATACTGAGCTAGAAAATAGTTTACATAAATTGAGTCAAATATTTATTCAAGATGTATCAACTAAATGGTGATGATCCCTATGCAATTATGATTTAGGTTATTCATATGGATCATAGATCTAATATATTCTAGATGATGCCATAACCCTAATTAGGTCAAATATTTTTTATATAAGAATAGTCAAGATGTTAGTTAACAAGAGAGAGAAGAGATGACATATGAGAAGTAGCTTCCTATAGGAGACATCTAAAGATCAAATAGGGTTGTGAAGCTAAACATTGAACAAGTATTCAGAATTGAATCAATATCAAACCAAAGGCTACTGAGAAGAATTCAGAGAAGATATCTATCACAACAAGGTTATATCAGTTAAGTACTAATTAGATCTAAAAATTTTTAAAGTAAGTTTCTACATAAAGATCATGTTAGCACGTGCAAAAATTTTCATGACCCTAGCATCTTTCCCCTGGTCTCTCTGTCATTTTCATGTCTCTGGCTTGATACCCTCAGCAAAATTCAAAAAACTAGCCGTTGTGGAAAAACCCTTAGTAGTAGCCCTGGCCTGGTTCTATTTGTGCGTTACCTTTTTGAATCACTTAAAACTTCATAACACATGTGCCTTAAATCTTTATCCCCTGTGGGGTCATGTTCCCTTACCCTTTTATCCTAGGTGGTTCCCCATTCAACTTTTCCTTAAGCCTAGCGGAATATTTTTCCCTAAGTTTGGCAGGTTAATATTTCCTAACTCTTAGCAATTATTTTCTCCTATGTCCTAGCTTATTATTTCATGGGCCCAACTTTCTAATAACATGTTGATCCTATGGTGGGTGCAAGACCTCATGAGGTGTGTCAGAGGCTTGAGATCCTGTGCTGGCCGCTGATTCTTCCACGGTTGCAGTGTTTCAAATGGTGGGTCCTCAGGTTGCCAGGATCGATCGACATGGTAGCTCTTTATTGGTTGCAAAGTTATGATGTGGATGTCCTATCAGGGTGTTCGTGGCCAAGGAGGAAGAGTCAAAGTGGCCCGCTTGTTAGTCTTCCACAACGTGGAAAATTTTTAATTCGATAAAGTATCCTACATGGTGGGGTGGGGTCATGGTTATGGTGACGTTGGCAAAGATTTAAAATCCATGGCAGACATATGATCTTATGGAATCTATCCACCCCATGAGATCATACGTCATCCATCTGATCTTACATGTGTTCGGTGCTTGGTAGTGGTTTCGATGATAGGTCAAGCCTTCATGGCATATTTTGATTGGATGTGTCAGAGATAGGTGGAGCAATGACAGTATGATTGTGCAGAGAATTGGTTGTGGTCACGGTGTCAAAAAGGAAGTGCATTGGCTCGTTCTTATTCATCCACGTTGTGTGAGCTGGACGTGTTGTCAGGTGGGCCTGGTATCTTGATCAGGAGATTCAAAATCAATGGATGGCATAAGAGTGCATAGAATCTTTAAAGCTCTTTAGATCTTTCGCCAACCATCTGATCTTCTAGGTGGCTTAATGATCTCAGTGGGGCCATTTGCTAGGTGGTGCAGGGTTCTTCAAATTTTATTGGTCAATGTGGATGATGCGGCAGGGTGGGGTCATTGTCAGAGAGATCAATGACAAGGATAGGATCTACAGTCGGCGTAAGTTCTCATGAGTTCTGTTAGAGCTATGAGATCTTACGCCTGTCGTCGAATTATAAGGCTTGTAGAAAGTGGGTCTTATGGTAGTATGACCGAGCATGAGCCGTGAATGAGGTAACGAAAAGTGGCATCAGGTGGGTCTAGGTGGGGTCTAAGGTTTAGCGGTCTAGATAACTAAGGTTAGCGGTGCTGACAAAGTTCAATGGGTTCACTCAGTTGTGAGAAGAATTGGCGGTGTTCCAAAGTGGTTGGCAATTCAGCGAAGGAGTGTCGCGTAATCGCTAAAATATTTAGCGGAGGCAAAAAGTGTTCTGTGAACTGGCGAAACTCCTTTGTCACCAGTTTTCCAAATGTGACTGGGGAAATAAAGCCCACAAGATGAAAAGATCAGACGGTCATGACTTAAAGCTAACCTAATTTCAAATATCGACCGCCGATCTAACGCTAGCGCCATAATGTAGCCGTTGTTTTTCAATTTTGAATCTGCAGAGGGTTTCCAACAATAGGAAGTACCAGAATTTATGGTTTTAACAGTTGATTTCAATTGGTTTGGTGGTGCTTGCTGTTGCAGTGTGGTCCAAGGTGTTGAGTGATCATCTGCAGGGTTTGTACTATGTAGTTTTGTGCTCAAGGTGTGTTGCAGGGTTGACATTTTTGGCATTGTTCATGATCCTCAGTACCTTCACAGAGATATTTCATGATTGAGGATCATTCCAAGATTTTCTTTCTCTTGGCTTCCTAGGTTCCCACCCCTGTAATAACTTTATGACCATTTCTGGTTGGTCAGGTGGTTGAAACCCTAACCCTAAGTCATCCGTAGCTTGTTGCATTCTCTTTGAGAATTCCAAGATGACTAGGGAGTATAAGTTGCAGAATTTTTGATTTTGCAGAGGTTCCAAAACATTTTCTTTTGGTCCCTGGTTGTTGACAATGTCATATTGATAGAGGACTTGGATTTTGGGTATTTCCTATCTTTGTGTTATTTTAATTATATATTGATCCTGATTATGTTAATAAGAATACTATTGAGTCCCAATCTTGCATTTGTGTATGTCTTCTTGTTTTGGTTCTGAGCTCATATATGTTAGTGTCACAAAGTGTATTAACATATGGTAAACAAAAAGTATTGTGAAGTCATCTCTAAGTCCTAACAAAGTTAGGATTAAAGTATTTTACGTGGGTTTAGTGAGTTTACAACCAAGTAAGAATCTGATATCTTTGTGTTTGAGGGAGAGGGGTAATAGGCAAAGCACTTATCCTAGATTTAATTATGTTTGAGTTAAGGTCTTTAGCTGATGTATGTAATTGGGTGACTCTTTGCCCTAGGTTAAGGCACTGGTCCATCCTCTGGAGGAATTTCATTGTCATCAACCACACACAAACATTCAAATGATAAAATCTTTAATAAATTAATATGGGGTATAGTTGTATATTGTTTTGAGACTCCTTTGGAGAAGTGAGTCAAGGGTACACCCGCCTAAGCAAATAAGGCTCAAAGTGTAGGAGGATCTCTTTTGATCCTTGTTAATTGGCCCTCTTTCTTGTAGACTTTGGAGTGGTGATAGAGTCAAATTTTTATTTAAGTTATCCATCAAAGTATAAATCTACAAGTGAAGATCAAAGGGAAAACCCAATAAAATGGCGACTCTGCTGGGGAGAGTCTAGAGATAAAGGTTGTAAGTGCACTCTTGTTTTCCTATTGTATTTCAAGTAAAGATTTCCCATCTAGGTGGGTGGCAACTCAAAAAGGTTAGAACCAGTGCTATATATTATAAATCATGGACAAGAGGAGGAATACTAGGTCCTTTGTTAGAAAGAATCCGAAGGTCACTCTGGAGCAATTGCCTAGATAGGAAAAGAAGAGTTAGATTAGAAGGAATGGTGAGTCTATTAGTGCTCCCATCAGAGAACAAAGAAGTACTAGAGCTAGAGCACCACATGTCTCCTCAAGTGAGGATGGTTCATAGGACAGAGTTTCTAGATCAGATGATGGTCTCTCTGAAGATAGATTTTATGATACCCCAGAAGCTATATTTCAGGACAAAGGTCCATTGCTTGCATGTCAAGATGAACAAGCTAGAGAGATGGGTTTGGAGATTGATTTAGATCTTAATGAAGATAATTTTAGAGGAGAACCCATGAGGCCTAGGCAAGTCCATTTCACATATCAAAATATTTTTGATATGGATGTGTCATCAGGTTCTGATGACATTATGGTAGATCCTGATGATTTGAATACATTGAGGTTGCAGTTGGTAGAGCAGGATGCCATACATAAGAGGTTACAAGAGGAGAGAGAAGCTGAAAAAGTGAATGCTCTGATAGAAAGGCAGTCTCTTCTTAGAAAGATCAATGAAATGAAGGAGAGAAACAAGATGCTTGCTTCTGCTCCTAAAACTTTGCAGCATGACATCTTTGGTGATCTTGATGCCATGAGGAGTGAGCAAGAGTTCTTACTACAAGATTAGGAATTTGATAAGGAGGGCCCTGTGGTTAGACAAGTGCAAAGTTATGTCCCTTTGCCTAAAGATAAAGATGACTATGAGATCACTAGGCCTTCTATTGCCACTGGTGAGAAAGGAAAGCAGAAGATGGTGGGACATCAAAGAAGTAGATCATTGACAATACCCAGGGTCCCACCACCCAACTCAAATAAGGACACAAAAATAGAGAGAAGAAGAAAAGAAGATAAGGACCTTGCAAGAGAATTAGAGAGGGCTGAAATTGAAGCTTCCATTGCAGAAAAGAGAAGAAAGATGCAGTTTTTGAAGGCTTCATCAGCTAATGCTCTTGGCCCATCTACTACTGAACTAGGTATGCCATCTATGACTACTACTATTCCACTTAGTAATGCTACTAGTTTATTTCCTTCTTCATCTACTAGGATAGGTGATGATCCTAGGAAGCAATCAAATGAACAAATAAATAAAAATGTTAATGCTAGTGTTGATCCTAGGGTTAACACTAGTTCAAGTTTTCAAAGAAGACCTATGCAATTAGAAGGCTATAGGCAAATTAGTTTTGATGGAATTCCTAGCTATCCGAATGCTTTTCCAAATGATATTAGAGATAAGGTACCTAAGTTTGCTGGTAATAATGCTATTAGTTGTGAGGAGCATCTTAGGTTATTTGTTGATATGCTTAATGATTATGAGGTAGAGCATGAGGATGTGGTCATGAAATTATTTGTTCAATCTCTAATGGAGGATGCTAGAGATTGGTTTAAGAGACTTCCTGACAAATGTATTAACGCTTGGGATTCTTTTGAGAGATGTTTAAAGAGTATTATGGTGATAGGCCTAATGCTAGTTTCATGTTGAATGAATTCAATACCATAAGGAAAAATCAGAATGAATCTGCAGCTGAATTCAACATGAGATTTCAGAAGGGTATGCATAAGTTGTTCCAAGTTATGCTATTAGATGACAATGTTTGTCTAACTACATATTTCAATGCATTTGATGGAAAAATGGGATATTTGTTGAGGGAAAAAGAACCAAGAAATCTTAGGGATGCTTTTAGGATTGATGTCAATATTGAGAACAACATGAAAATATCAGGAAAGTTGGGTGGAAAGAGAGATGACCCAAAGTTGTTCGGAGATAAGAAGTACAAAAAGGAAAATGATAAGAATGTTGGAGCTAGGAGGCAAGAAGAAGATAAATTGGATAAGGTGCTCAATGCATTGAAGGACTTGAAGGCACCTGCAAATAGGAACATTAATGCTCCTACCAATGAAAGGCCTCAATTTAGCAACAATTTTAACAAACAGAATAGATTGCAGAACTACCCCTACAACACCCAATGGAAGGATGGCAAGCCTATTGTCCCTACTGCAAGAGGAAACAATGATAGAGGTGTCCCTAACCCTCTACAGAAGGCTTCAATAAATTTCATGGAGGACATACCTTGGTGTGTTGCATGCCAGTCCCCTCATTCTGTAGAGCATTGTATGGTTGCACAATCTATGGCTGCAAATCAAGATTGTGGCAATGAGGAGATAGATCAAGAAGAAGATCAAGATGATATTGGATGCAACATGGCTTCTTCATATCTAGGATATGAAGATGATTCTGATTTTGATGAAGAGGCAGATGTAAATGTGAAGAGACACAATCAGGCCCTTTCTCATCAAGAAGTTTTTTCTGATAGTGAAGACATTGATAGGAAGACATGTAACATGAACTCTTCTTCTGAGCTAGTAAATTTGAGAAGACCTTCTAGAGAAGAGATGGATAGGATTATTGTAGAAATGATTTCCCAAGTGCAAACTAGAGGCATGGTGGCAAGTGTTACCCAAAAATTCCCTATCATTCATTTTTTGCCACGGTCCTATTTTCCAAAGAAGTGCTCAAGTGTCAAAAACCCAGTGTGTTTTCTGCCTTTTCCCTGAGATCCCTCTGTTTTTTCAACCTTCAAGTGTGCAAATCCAACCAGGAAGGTCCCAGTTCCTCATAGCCATGCAAGTGCAGTGGAGATTCGATGGTTGTCACATAATCTCATGGAATCTTTCGAGCCCATGAGATCATGCAACAACGGTCGGATTAGAATCCTCTTGGCCTATTCTAATTTTCCATTACCTTTTGGTGGCCACTTAAATCTTCAATTTACCCCGTGCGCAAAATACTGCCTAAGTCTCTGATTTAATTTTTCCTAAGCCTTGGGGCACTTTTATTTTTCTAAACCACTAAACCCCAGCAAGATCTGACGGCCCTCTCTATACCGCCAGCCCAAGATGCATCCTATTTAAGATCGCGGTCTAGCGATGACCGTTGATCTTCCTTTCTTTACAAAATCCTAATCTATCGGTGGGCCCAGTGGTTATTTTTGAAGAATGCTAGTGGTCTGTCACATGATCGCATAGCCCCTTTTTAGGCTATGCGAACATGTGACAAACTATTAGCCACGCTGATAAGAACTTGCAGTTTGGCATTGGGCCTGCAGTTTGGTGACATGCCCACATTTCATTGGTTGGCTGGTGACAAGGTTTTATAGTGGGCTTAAGATGCAAGTGCAGTAAAGATCTAACGATGGTCGCATGTTCGCATGGGATCTTCTGACCCCATGCGATCATGCAACAACCTTTCGATGAGATCCTTCTATTGTGGGTTTGATGTGCCATGTCATGCTGATGTGCTACTTTCTCATATGCCAAGCTGGTGGTGATGAAGTAGTTGTAAGTGGGGCCGGATTTTTAATGGTAGAAGTTTAGAGGAGGTCGTTCTTTTCTCTTCTAACTTGGCAGTGTCTGATAAAGGGTTTCTTTGTTTGCATGTTCGCGGATATGATTTAGCAGGCCTCCAAACTTGGCAAGAATGCGGTTGCACAGTTAACATGTTTCACGTGGTCGCTGAGAGGAGCCCGGGGTTAAGAAAAGTTAAAGCGACTTGGTGACCAAAGGGAGAGTGAGCCTGAGGTGTCTTGGGTGACCGGATGGTGATTCAGCGAAGCTTGTCGCATGATTGCATGAGTCTTTTTTAGCTCATGCGATCATGCGACCAGTGGTATTTTCAAGCAGTGAGGCGAGTTTTGGTGGGCTTTTTCTATGAGATGGTTGCAGTGGTGTGGTAGCTCAAAAAATTGATGTCACCAGGACATTTTTTGGTTGCAGAATTTGAAGAAGATCCAAGCAGCCGTCAAGGGTTGATTTTTGTCCCAGCAGGGTACCACGTCGTGTCGAGGCTTTAATGAGGTTGGCGCCACCTTTCACAAGGTTAATCTTTTTTTAAACCCAAATATCTGAGATCAGATTTGTGAGCCTTCATGGCTTAGTGGGCTTGTAGAGAGGTAGTTGGATCAGGGTTGTTAATCTACAGGTAGACTCATTACAGAGATGGATACGCGGATCATATTAGATTGGATTGGCATGGATATTTTTAGAAAAGCATTTATAATTAGACACGACTGGTTTAGGGTCAGATTATTTTATGCATATCTATGTAGCCCTAATTTAGATATTTTGATTCCTGCCTGCGTGCAGAGATGTATATAATTTATTTTTGGAGCTTTTGAGCTCAGAATCTAGCAATTGTAAAAATGAAGGTTTTCTTTCTCAGAAAGCAATTTGTGGCAATTTTTCTTGCCCTTTAGCTTTCTACAGTTGTAATTTTCATTGATTGTTCAAATATTGCAAAGCATTTTGTGACATTCTCCTATCCTTATGCTTTCTTATGTGGATTATCTCTTATTGAATTCAGTATATGTATGTTCAGTAACTTTTAGGTTCTTTTTTGATTCCTCTTTCTTTCTGCAATTCATGTGTATGTTTATGAATGATATGATTCGAATGCTTTTGTGGGCATACTTCCACCCCTAGAAATTTGTCTCATTCCTATACCCAATTGTAGAGATGAATGTTTATCTGCAGGTTATAGTCTGTGTCTGACTCTTTAGGAGTACTGATGTCTTGAGAAATTCCCTTTTCCCTGCATAGTAGTCCTTTACTGCAGACCCCTCTATAAAATATTTATGTAGGCCTATTCATTGAGTTGTAATCTCCTAGACCTAGGATCGTCTACTGGTTTCATCCCTTTATACTGCAACTCATACCATCTTTTTGGTGCATCACCTAGTAGGTAGTTTTCTTTCTATTATTTCCCTTTCCATGTATTCCTTCTATCCCTTTCCCTCAAAGTTTTACTCTCCTGTCTAGAAGCAAACTAAGGTGACTATCCAAGAGAAACTAGCCTAGAACCTAGAGGTCTCATCTCGGCTAGCAAAGGTCCCACAACCTTGAGATGATTCCCTTGTTATACTGGATTATCAAGACCAAGAGAGCTTCAGATCAGAGGTGCAAATTCAGTGTATAACATTTCTGGCACACCCGGTGGGATAGTAAAGAAGTTCATTTGTTGTAGATTGTGTCATCTTTGATATGCAGATTGCATAATACAGACCTTTAGAGGTTGTTTTATTAAGTATATCCGGTGACTCCACTAGTTTCAAAGATTTAGGCCAACCTTGTTTAAGGTTTATGAGAAAGATTGAGACTAGAAGCTCAAAGCCTACTGAATTTTCAGAGTTTCCCTTGAAAAGAAGCTACAAAGGCAGGTCAACT
The DNA here is from genome assembly GCA_027943335.1 of Chamaecyparis obtusa. NCBI lineage: Eukaryota > Viridiplantae > Streptophyta > Pinopsida > Cupressales > Cupressaceae > Chamaecyparis > Chamaecyparis obtusa. The sequence continues at coordinate 139,007 of BSBK01005013.1, forward strand.
TAGAGAGAATCTCCTGGAAGAAGAGTCCAATCTACACCTCCTGATACTTCAAAGAGGAGACTTTTCCTCTTTCATTTCAGAAGAAGAGGTAGATCTCTGACCAGAGATCTAAAAGAAGAAGAAGATCCAAATCTAGCAATTACAGCTCATATAGTTGTTAATCTTCAGGTTACACCTCCTACAATGGCTAGAAATTTTGCCTTTGCACCTTTCAATCAAGGGAGCCCATTAAATTTTGCAGTGCATCATGATGTGCCCTTGGTGGCATTAAAGAATGTACCTGATTTCACAGGGGAGGGACAGACAATAGCCTTTGAGCACATAAGAGATGTGACCACCATTTGCAGCATACACAACATTACTCAAGAGGATGTGGCCACCAAATTATTGGTAGCATCTCTAAAAGGTAAGGCTCTAGAGTGGTTTAGAACTTTAACTGTTGGTTCTATTACTTCATGGGATGAATTAGGGGATGCATTAAGCAAGCATTTTGAGGATAAATCAGATAATTTATCTCTGGTTGAGCAATTAATAACTATAAAGAGAGACCCTCAAGAGAAAATGATAGATTATAATAGTAGATTCCTTAAAACATGGAATAGAATCCCAGTCTCTGTAAGGCCATCAGCTGACCATGCCTTCCTGTACTACTTGCAAAGTCTAGATAAACAAATTTTGTCATGATCTAGTCTATGGGTGGTACCACTTTACCCCAAGCCTTTGACACTGCTATCAGGGCTGAAAATTGTTTGATCCAAGCTAGTATGATACAGAGAAGACCTCCCATGCCTATCTTCCCTAGTTTTCAGCCCATTGCACCTACACAAGTACCCCCATTTACCCCTATTTCCATAATATTAGCATCTCAAGCTAGTACCAGTGGTCACGAACATGCTGCAACAAATTTCTCCCAAGGGTTGCAAGAGGTGAAGAGTAGTCAGTAAACTAGTATACAAGAAATGACAAACTTGCTACAGACTCTAACCAAAGAGGTCACAAACTTGAAGAAACAAAACCAAGGCATCAGGCCACCCTTCCAATCATAAGGCCAAAGTCCTAATTAGCAATACCAAAATCAAGGACAGCCTTATCAACAAAATAGGCCACCATACCAAGGAGGCTATCAAGGGAAAAGACAAAATTTTAATCAAAGACCATTCCAACTATATAACCCTACACCTCTTAATTCTACAAATCTAGTCAGGGATATGGTTCCTAGTCAAAACAATATGGCCATGGATAATGAATGGTGTTTCCCTTGCAATCAGCCTCACAATCAATCTACGTGTTCTAATGGATGGATGAACCAAGCACTAATGGTTCAAAATGGTACACGAGCTCAAACAAAAGCTCCTTCTAGTGGGACAGCTCCTCAACAAGAAACACAAGAGAATGAGACTGCTCTTTTCAATTGGGAGCAACCAAAGTTCAATGGAGTCAATGATGAAGCTGCTTTTGTTGCCTACACAAGAGCAAAGAGGAGAGCCCAAGACATGGAGAGAGTAGATTCCGATACTAAGGCCACTAGATCTGTAGAGCCACTGTAGCAAGTTGCCCCTATCACATCCAAGGAGGCCCCTGTCATCACAAGCAAAGAAGGGCAAGTTCCAAAAGAGGCAGAAGCCATCGTAGTAAAAGCACAACAAAGAGTACACACTGTAACACCTTATAATATTGTAGACAACATGAAGAAGGTGAATGTCACCATGTCTATGTGGGACTCTTTATCTATTCCAGGACAACCTAAAATTTTGAAGAAGGCCATGGGAGAGGTAGCAAATCTTCAACCTGCAAAAGAAACTACAAAACCAGTGTTGGTCAACAGTGATCAAGAAAAGGAGACTCTAACTAGAAACTCCAAGGCCAATACCATGCAAGGTAGGAATTTAAAGCCACCTCCCTTTTACGTATCTTTAATTATTGGGAAATCTTTAGTGCATAATTTTATGGTAGATAGTGGAGCTACTAGCACTATAATGCCCAGGAAAGTGGTTGATCAATTAGGACTTAAATATGAACCCTTCCAAAAGAAGGTTACACAACTTGATGGATCCTCAGTCAATACTATAGGTGTGGCCAAGGATACCAATCTAATTCTCTATGCTAGTCCTAATTTTTCCATTCTCCTTGACATATATATCATAGATCTCCCTGCATTGTTTGTCACATGTCTCTCAAGAGAGTTCACAGCCAAGATAGGAGGTTATCTTTCTTCCAACTGGTCTCACATGCTCTTTCATACAAGGTATGGTAACAAAGTCACCATTAAATCAAAAGCCTTAGCAATACATCATATAGAGCCATATGTGTCCAATTCCATCAATACTAATTGTCCTATACTTGATGACAATGATTTCCCAACCATTAGTGAAGCAAGCACCAAAATAGAGAATATCCCTGATATTCTCCTAGATGAAAGAACCTCAGAGATCCAAGAGAGTCTTGTTTGGGATTTTGGTTTGGGGAGTTATCTGATTCAAGAAAGTGGAGCCATAGAACCAAGCCTTCTCAAAGAATACACTGATTCAGATGATCGGGATAGTCAGGTCTGGGAACTATTTTTTGATGGAGCTAGAAGTAGATATGGTTCTGGTGGAGGTGCTATGATGGTGTCCCCAAAAGGAGAAAGGTATTATACTACCTTTAGATTCAGTTTTTCCTGCACTAGCAACACTACAGAGTATGAAAGTCTGGTTAATGGACTAGAATGGGCTAGAAAAAAAGGGCTTAAAGCGTTAAAAGTATATGGTGATAGTGAAATTGTTGTTAGCCAAGTAAGAGGGATGAGTGCAACCAAAAATGATGTCATGAAAGCATAAAAACATAGATTTTTGGATGCAATTGAAGATTTCCATGCTTTCAATATCGTTGCTATCCCTAGAAAATTAAATCAAAATGCTGATAGGTTAGCTGCTATTGGATCTCAGTTTGACATCCCCAATAGAATTTCAAAAGAAGTAGATCAGCAACACATCAAGATTATTGTTAGACCTTCAATTCCTGATAATAATATTAATTGGAAAGTGTTTGACAATGATGAAAAAATTATGCAGTTCTTGTTTGAAGAAGATGTATTTTCAAGGCACAATCAAAAGAGGTTATCACAGAACTATGGTGATCAAGTGATACAACTTAGATCTAATAAGATGCCTAAAGGTCTTGTCACCTTAGAGACTATCTTCAACAAGGATGATGAAGTCAAGAAAAATAAAGCTGGCCTGGTAGTCCAACAGGAACATTGTGTTGAATTAGAGTTGGAACTAGGTAAGAGCCTACAATTTGGAAAAGTAAACACTAATTCAGAAAAGCAAGCTTACACTAAATTATTCAAAGAATTTAGTGATGTTTTTTCATGGAGGTATGGAGACCTCAAGGGTTTTGATCCTACCCTTTCTCAGCACACTATTGAATTGGAGCCTAATGCTAAACCAGTAAGGCAAAAGCAAAGGCCTGTTAATCCCAAGCTTGAACCACTTATGCATAAGGAAGTACTCAAACTAATAGAAAGTGGCATCATCTACCCCATCAAACATTGGGTTTCCAACCTTGTTCCTATCAGGAAGAAGAATGGGGAGCTAAGGTTATGTGTTGATTTCAAGGATTTGAACAGAGCCTCATTAAAAGACCGTCATCCACTACCCTCTATGGAACAAATTCTACAACGTGTCTCTAGATCTAAGAGATTCTCATTGTTGGATGGCTATTTAGGATACAATCAAATCTTAGTGAAAGAAGAGGATCAATATAAGACTGCATTTACAACCAAGTGGGGAACCATGGCATATCAGAAGATGCCCTTTGGTTTGTCAAATACAGGTGCTACATTTCAAAAGGCAATGGATATGGCCTTTAAGGGCCTCATGTACAAGTTTGTGCTGGTCTACCTAGACGACATAACTGTCTACTCAAAGCATGTAGTAGACCACATCAGACATTTGAGGTAGATTTTTGAAAGATGCAGAGAATTTGGGATATCCCTTAATCCTAAGAAATGTGTGTTTGTAGTTCATGAAGGAAAACTATTGGGATATGTAGTATCCAAAAAGGGAATTACAGTGGATCCTGAGAGAATTGCAGCCATCTTAGAACTACCATTACCACATCACAAGAAAGGTCTCCAATCTTTCATAGGAAAGATTAACTTTTTTAGGAGATTATTGCCTAACATTGCAGAGTTACTCAAGCCTTTGACAGCCATGTTGAGGAAAGGTTCAGCCTTCAGTTGGACCAAAGAAGGAAAAGGTAACTTTCAAGCTATTAAAGAAGCCTTAACAGAAGCTCCTGCTCTCCTAAACCTAAATTTTAGTAAGGATTTTATCCTTTATGCTTATGGGGGTCATGATGCCATATCTGCAATGTTGACTCAAGAAAATGCTGAAGGATTGGAGTAGCCTATTGCTTTCTTTAGCAAAGGTTTAGAAGAGTATGAACAAAGATACTCTTTTGTAGAAAAACATGTTTTTGCTGTGGTAAAGAGCCTCAAAAAATTTAGACATTTCTTGACCCATAGCAAGGTGCATTTGATGGTTACTCATCCAAGTGTCAAAGAATTTTTGCTTTCTAAGGACCTAAATGAAAAAAGAGTTGGTTGGATCACTAAGGTGATGGAATATGACATAGATATTCAGACTACCAAGCTAGTTAGAGGAAGAGGTCTTTGTGAGCATCTGGCAGAAGATGGAAGTTCAAAGAAATTGGAATACATAGATGCATCTCTGGTGGTGCATTCTATAGGAGAGAAAGCCAAGGCAACTAGCTGGTTGCCTAATATGATCAATTATTTGAAGACAGGACAATATCCTATAGGCCTAGATTCAGCAAAAAGGAGGTATTACAGGTTACAATCTATTCCTTTTGTGCTGATAGATGAAATTCTTTTTAGAAAGGATCACAATGGTGTCCTTCTAAGATGCATAGATTCAGAAAGGGTTGCAGATGTCTTATTTGAGTTTCATGATGGAGCTTCTAGTGGCCATTTCTCTCCTAGGACTACAGCTTTTAAGATCATGAGGGCTGGATACTATTGGCCATCTATCTTCAAAGATAGTCATGATTATGTTAGAAGATGCATCAAATGTGCTATTTTTGCAGGGAAAGAAAGACTTGCAACTCTGCCCCTACAACCAGTCAAAATAGAGCAGCCCTTGATGAAGTGGGGTATAGATTTCATTAGCATGATTAACCCTCCATCTAGTGTAGGACACAAGTGGATAATCACTGCAACTGATTATTTCACTAGGTGGATAGAGGTAGTTTCTTTAAAAGAAGCTAATGAGAATGTTGTTTTAAGTTTTTATGATGACATCATTCATAAATTTGGCATTCCAGATTGTATAGTTTCAAACAATGCATTAGTATTTACAGGCCTCAAAGTCTCAGAGTGGGTAGTCAAGAAGGGCATCTATTTGAATACAAGTTCCAATTACTATCCTCAGGGGAATGGTTTGGCAGAATCAACAAATAAGAATCTGATTAGAATAATCAAAAAGACCCTACAAGACAGTCAGAGCGACTGACATACTAAATTGAGATCTGCCTTGTGGTTAGATAGAATTACTCCAAAGAAAATCATTGGTAATTCCCCATACATGTTGGTGTATGGTAGAGAGGCTAAGTTATCTATTTCAACTAAATTACTAGCTTTGGACTTGGCCACTCAGTATGCCTTGTTTGAAGAAAGTGATCCTATGCAAATCAGATATGCCTAGTTGATGGAGCTAGAAGAGATCAGAGAAATCAATGCAAGATATGGCATTCCATCATAGTCAAACAAAGAGAAGCTTTGATAAAAGAGCCAAGTTTAGAAACTTCAAGGTTGGAGATGTAGTTCTCAAATGGGATGAGTTCAGGTCAAAACCTGGCAAGCACACAAAGTTTGATTCATTTTGGGGTGGACCATTTGTTATAAGAGAGTGTAGAGGATCTAACGCTTTTCAGCTTTCAACCCTTGAAGGAGATGCCCTGCCAATCTCAGTGAATGGTTTCCACTTGAAGCCTTGCTTTGAGGTTAATCCCTCTTTGTAGGTCCTCCTTGTAAATTCTTGTAAATATGTTTCTTGCTTTCTTTCCCTGCTTTCTAGGTTAGTTCTTGTTTCCCAACAAGTGCATGTGCACAGGTCTATCTTTTGGTTCAGTTTTGTCTCTCCACCAAGTTTTTGTGCTCAAGCGATGACCCCATGCCCAATGGATTGCTTCAAGGTCACTGGTCTATGTCTAGTAGGCTGACATTTGGCAGAGGTCACCAAAATGTTACCCAAAAATTCCCTATCATTCATTTTTGGCCACGGTCCTATTTTCCAAAGAAGTACTCAAGTGTCAAAAACCTAGTGTATTTTCTGCCTTTTCCTCGAGATCCCTTTGTGTTTTTGACCTTCAAGTGCGCAACTTCAACTAGGTGGGTCCCAGTTCCTCATAGCCATGCAAGTGCAGTGGAGATCCGACGACTGTCACATAATCTCATGAAATCTTTCAAGCCCATGAGATCATGCGACAACGGTTGGATTAGAATCCTCTTGGCCTATTCTAATTTTTCATTACCTTTTGGAAGCCACTTAAATCTTCAATTTACCCCATGCGTGAAATACTTCCTAAGTCTCCGGTTTAATTTTTCCTAAGTCTCAGGGCACTTTTATTTTTCTAAGCCATTAAACCCTAGCAAAATCTGACGGTCCTCGCTATACCGCCAGCCCAAGATGCATCCTATTTAAGATTGTGGTATAGCAATGACCATTGATCTTCCTTGCTTTACAAAATCCTAATCTATCGGTGGGCCCAGTGGTTGTTTTCAAAGAACACTAGCGGTTTGTCGCATGATCGCATAGCCCCTTTTTAGGCTATGCGAACATGCGACAAACAGTTAGCCACGCTGATAAGAGCTTGTAGTTTGGTGTTGGGCCTGTAGTTTGGTGACGTGCCCGCATTTCATTGGTTGGCTGGTGACAAAGTTTTATAGTGGGCCCGAGATGCAAGTGTGGTAAAGATCCGATGGTGGTCGCATGTTCACATGGGATCTTCCGACCCCATGCGATCATGCGACAACCTTTTGATGAGATCCTTCTATCATGGGTCTGATGTGCCATGTCGTGTTGATGTGCTACTTTCTCATATGCTGAGCTGGTGGCGATGATGTAGTTGTAAGTGGGGCTGGATTTTTAATGGCAAAATTTTAGAGGAGGTTGTTCTTTTCTCTTCTAACTTGGCGGTGTCTGATAAAGGGTTTCTTTGTTTGCATGTTCGTGGATATGATTTAGCAGGCCTCTGGACTTGGCAAGAGTGCAGTTGCGCAGTTAAGATGTTTCACGTGGTCGCTGAGAGGAGCCCAGAGTTAAGAAAAGTTAAAGCGACTTGGCAACCAAAGGGGGAGTGAGCTCAAGGTGTCTTGCGTGACTGGATGGCGATTCAACGAAGCTTGTCGCATGATCGCATGAGGATTTTTTAGCTCATGCGATCATGCGACTAGTGGTATTTTCAAGTAGTGAGGCTAGTTTTGGCAGGCTTTTTCTGTGAGATGGTTGCAGCGGTGCAGTAGCTCAAAAAATTGATGTCGCCAGGACATTTTCTGGTTGCAGAATTTGAAGAAGATCCAAGCAGCCATCAAGGGTTGATTTTAGTCCCAGTAGGGTACCAAATCCTGTCGAGGCTTTAATGAGCTTGGTGCCACCTTTTGTAGGGTTAATCTTTTTTAAACCCAAATATCTGAGATCAGATTTGTCAGCCTTCATGGCTTAGTGGGCTTGTAGAGAGGTAGTTGGATGAGGGTTGTTAATCTATAGGTAGACTCATTACAAAGATGGATACGCATATCATATCAGATTAGATTGGCATGGATATTTTTAGAAAAGCATTTATGATCAGACACAACTGGTTTAGGGTTAGATTATTTTATGCATATCTATGTAGCCCTAATTTGGTTATTTTGATTCCTACCTACGTGCAGAGATGTATATAATTTATTTTTGGAGCTTTTGAGCTCAGAATCCAGCAATTGTAAAAAGGAAGGTTTTCTTTCTTAGAGAGCAATTTGTGGCAATTTTTCTTTCCCTTTGGCTTTCTATAGTTGTAATTTTCATTGATTGTTCAAATATTGCAAAGCATTTTGTGACATTCTCCTATCCTTATGCTTTCTTATGTGGATTATCTCTTATTGAATTCAGTATATGTATGTTTAGTAACTTTTAGGTTCTTTTTTTATTCCTCTTTCTTTCTGCAATTCATGTGTATGTTTATGAATGATCTGATTCGAATGCTTTTGTGGGCATACTTTCACCCCTGGTAATTTGTCTCATTCCTATACCCAATTGTAGAGATGAATATTTGTCTGCAGGTTATATTTTGTGTCTGACTCTTCAGGAGTACTAATGTCTTGAGAAATTCCCTTTTTCCTGCATAGTATTCCTTTACTGCAGACCCCTCTATAAAATATTTATGTAGGCCTATTCATTGAGTTGTAATCTCCTAGACCTAGGATCATCTACTGGTTTCATCCCTTTATACTACAATTCATACCATCTTTTCGGTGCATCACCTAGTAGGTAGTTTGCTTTCTATTATTTCCCTTTCCATGTATTCCTTCTATCCCTTTCCCTCAAAAGTTTACTTTCCTATCTAGAAGCAAACTAAGGTGACTATCCAAGAGGAACCAGCCTAGAACCTAGAGGTCTCATCTTAGTTAGCAAAGGTCCCACAACCTTGAGATGATTCCCTTGTTATATTGGATTATCAAGACCAAAAGAGCTTGAGATCAAAGGCGCAAATTTAGTGTATAACAGTAAGGAATACAAATGAGAAAGCTGGAGGAATGTTTATAAAGAGTACCAACTCTAGAGAACCTAATGAGAACAAATCAAAGGGTGATCACATGGTGAAGTTTGAGAATATGAAAGGTAAGAATTGTGAGCCTAAGGGGGTTGGAATTGAAAATATTTCTAGTGAGTTTGAGAGGCCAGTTAACATAATGGCTAAGATTGAAAAAATGAGGGTGGCCAATACACCTAATGTGTTAGATAAGCAAAAGGATATTAAGGTAGTGCAGATTGAGATTCCTTGTTCTACTCCTATTGATATGTTATCTGTATTGTCCCAAATTACAGTTAAGGTTCCATTGTCAGAATTATTGAGGATCCCTAAACACAAGGACATAGCTATTGCATGGGTAGGTAATGTTCATAAAAGTGATGTTGCATGCCATGGATCTCAGGATATGGCTTTGAAAGGTGTTGCTACTCAGGGAATTGTGTCTCAAATTCCTCTGATATACTTGGATAGTTTTGTCAATGCCAGCCTTGAAAATATTGATCCATTCTTTTTAAGTGTTCTTGTGAATGGAATGAAGTTGAGAAATTGTATGATTGATAGTGGTGCCTCTAATACTGTCATGCCTTTCAAAACCATGGAGAAGTTGGGCCTTAAAGTTGATACAGCTCAGGACAAATGTTGTGCAATGGATCAAAGGGAGGTACCAATCATTGGGACTATCAATGCAATGCCATATAGGTTGGTAGAATATCCAGAGAAAGAGCTGACAATGAGTGTTTTGGTGGTGGATATCCCTCCTCATTATGGGATGCTGCTATCTAGAAGGTGGAGTGTTGTCATGGGTGGAAGTTTATAGTGTGATTTGTCCTATGCCACTTTCAAGATTGATGATCAGTTTGTCAAGATTGAACGAGAGCCAAGAGTATGCCACATGATTGAGAGAAATGTTGATAATCAAACTACATGTTTTGTGGATACTGATATTAATGCTTTTAGGGTAGAGATCCATGTATTTGAAGAGGAACCTATTTTGTCACCTATCTCTATTGAGGCAAGTGCTGATTCTATGAAGGGTGATTTGTGGGTAATGTACTTTGATGGTGCAAATTACAAAGATGGAGCGGGAGCAGGTATTTTACTTATTTCTCCTAATGGAAACACCTACAAGTTTTCTTTCACATTGAATTTATTTTGTACCAACAATATAGCAGAATATGAGGCTTTGTTGTTAGGATTGAGGTTGGCACAAAAGCATGGTATTAAGTGTTTAAGTGTTGTTGGTGATTCTGAGTTGGTGGTGTCCCAAGTCAAGTCAATATATGCTTCCAAGAATAGGAGGTTGAAGCAATATAGGAATGTAGTTTGGGATTTGATTGAATATTTTGATGCCTTCAATATTGAGTGGAAGGATAGGAGTAATAATAAGATGGTTGACTTGTTAGCTACTATTGCAATCAATCCCAATGATATTACATTTTCTGGTATCTCTAAAGTTGAAATTCAGGCTAGGCCTAGTATCCCAGATAATATTGAAAATTGGCAAGTTTTTGATGATGATAATGATATCTTGAAGTTTATGGGTTGTGAGGATCAATATCATGGTCAGGAATTTGATTGTTCAGCCTTGGTTGAGTCAGTAGAAGGAAGGGAGGTTGTCTTTGGCAATGAGGTCATTCAGCTTAGAACTAACAAGGTGCCTAAGGGGATTGTTGTTTTGGAGACTGTCTTTGATAACCAAGATAGAGTTCAAAAGAATATCAAAAGAGAAGATCATGCTGATCTAGAGGAGATAAATCTTGGAACACATGAGGCACTTAAGAAGGTATACATTGGTAGAGATATATCTCAAAATGTAAGGAGATCTCTGATTGAATTATTGAGAAAATCTAGGCATGTTTTTGCATGGTCATATGATGACTTAAAGGTTTATAGAGAAGATTTATTTTAGCATATTATTCCATTGAAAGAAGATGCTAAACCTTTCTGGCAAAAACAAAGGCCTATTAATCCTACTTTGGCACCCAAGATGCAAGAAGAGTTAATGAAGTTGAGAGATGCTAGCATTATCAAACCTATAAGGCATTCTTCTTGGGTGTCAAACCTTGTTCCTGTGAGAAAAAAGAATGGTGACATTAGGCTTTGTGTGGACTTTAGGAATCTGAACATTAGCTCATTAAAGGATAATTATTATCTGCCCAATATGGAAGCTATGTTGTAGAGAGTAACCAAATCAGAATTGATGTCAATGATGGATGGTTTCTTTGGTTACAATCAGGTCATTGTCAAGGAATCAGAGCAATTCAAGATAGCTTTCACAACACCTTGGGGGACATATGTTTATGTGAGAATGCCTTTTGGCCTCACAAATGCTGGTGCTACTTTTCAGAGGGCAATGGATGTTACCTTTTCAGATTTCATAAATGATTTCCTTGTTGTATACCAAGATGATCTAACTGCCTACTCCAAGAAGGAAGAAGTCCATTGCACTCATTTGGAAAGAATATTTGTGAGGGCCTTGGAATTTGGCATTTCTTTGAACCCAAGAAAATTTGATTTTGGTGTCATTGAGGGTAAGTTGCTTGGCCACTTAGTTGGGAAGCAAGGAGTGAGAATTGACCCTGAGAGGGTAGCAGCCATTGATAAAATTTAGAGACCAAAGAATGTTAAAGGAATTCAGTCTTTCTTTGGTCAAGTCAATTTCTTAAGGAGGCTTGTGACAAATTTTGCAGAGGTTACTAGACCTATTTCTAAGATGTTGAAGAAGGGATCTGCAATCAATTGGGAAGGTGAGCCTAATGAGGCTTTCAAAAATATCAAGCAGGCTATCAAAGATGCACCAGTGCTTAAGGCACCTGACTATAATGTCCCAATGCATATCTTTTCCTTTGCATCTTTTCACACTATTGTTGCAGTTTTGTTACAAAAAAGTAGGGATGGTTTTTAGCAGCCTATTGCATTTTTTAGTAAATCTTTGTAGGCTACTGAATTGAAGTATGACATAAATGAAAAACAAGCTTATGCACTTGTGAAGGCAATCAAGGCTTTTAGGTGTTACTTGATGGGAGCAGTTGTGATTGCTTTTGTGCCAAGTGCAGCTGTGAAGGATATTTTCTCACAGCAGGAGGTGTCTGGGAGAAGATGTAGATGGATCAATAGGATCCAAGAATTCAATGTTGAGGTCTAGATTACTAAGTTGGTTAGAGGACAAGGATTGGAAAAACTAATGGCCCAATCCAATCTTGATGCAAATCAGGTAAATCATTCTGAAATTGATTACACATGTGATATGCATGATTATATTTGGTATCAAGATATTATATATTACTTGAGAAATATGAGATGTCCAACAAGAATGAATGATAATTAGAAGAGGACATTGAAATTACAGGCCATCAAGTTTGTAATTGTGAAATGTAAATTGTATAAAAAGAATTTGGATTGCATACTATTGAAATGTGTAGATGAAAATCAGGCTGAAATATTGTTGAAAGAAATGCATGAGGGAGTTTGTGGTGGGCATTATATGGGTAAAACAACTGCTCATAATATTTTGAGAGTAGGGTTTTGGTGGCCCACAATCTTCAAGGATGCATAATAGTTGGTGAGGAGGTGTGATGCTTGTCAAAGGTTCTCTGGTAAGCTTAAGTTTTCAGGTAATGTGCCATTAAGACCAGTAGAAGTTCAAGCTCCTTTCCAACAATGGGGAATTGATTTCATAGGGGAGATACCAAACAAGTCAAGTGGAGGACACTCATGGATCTTAGTTGCCACTGATTACTTTACAAAATGGGTAGAAGCTATACCTACAAGAAATGCAACTAGTAGGGTGGTAATTGATTTTCTGATGAATAATATTGTTACAAGGTTTGGGTGTCCTGAGAGAATAGTAAGTGACAATGCCATGTGCTTCAGGTCTACTGAATATGAGGACTTTTGTAAAGGTTTGGGAATTCAAATTTCTAATTCCTCACCTTATCATCCGCAAGGAAATGGTCAGGCAGAATCTACTAATAAGAGTCTGATTAAAATATTAAAGAGAATTCTTAAAAAGATTAAGAGGGCATGGAATTCAAAGCTACCATTAGCTCTATGGGCTGATAGGGTAACTATGAAGAGGGCAATTGGTTGTGCACCATTTGACCTAGTATATGGAATTCATGCAAGAATGCCTCAGAATAGCTTATTGGAAATGTATAAATTTGTTTAGCTATATGATGATGACATAGATGATGAGATGCAGTTGAGAATTGAGGACCTCATTAGGTTGGATGAGACCAAAAGAGAATCAGTTGCAAGGAATGCCAAATTGCAGTTGTAGGTTAAGAATTTATATGATAAGAAGATTGTTGATAGAAAGTTTGAACCTGGTGATTTGGTGTTAGTTTGGAATGCCAGACTGGAGGATAAGGGGAAACATGGTAAATTTGATCCCATCTAACTAGGGCCATATCTAATTCATGAGAAATGGGGCCTAGATTCATACATTATCAAAGAATTAAATGGTGATATTCAGGAGTTGCCAGTTCATGGACAATTCTTGAAGAAATACTTCAATTGAAGTATTATGTTTTCCATGAATAGTAGTTAGGTTTGTATATATTGTAGTTTCTATAAATAAGCTGCTTTCCCTGCCCTATTTTGTCCTGGTCTGTCAGTTTTTGGTCCTGTTGCCTGTTTTGCCTTGCTTGTTCCCTGTTGTCTGCATTTTCCAGTGGGATGATCTGCTTTAAACCAGTGATTCTAAGTCCTTGCTATGCCTACAAGAGGCACACATCCCCAAAAAAAGCCACTGTTAGCACATGCAAAAATTTTCATGACACTGGCATCTTTCCCTTGGTCTCTGTGTCATTTTTCATGTCCCTGGCTTGATACCCTTAGCAAAATTCAAAAAACTAGCCATTGTGGAAAAACCCTTAGTATTAGGCCTGGCCTGGTTCTATTTGTGTGTTACCTTTTTGAATCACTTAAAACCTCATAACACATGTGCCTTAAATATTTATCCCTTGTGGGGTTGTGTTCCCTTACCCTTTTATCCTAGGTGATTCACCGTTCAACATTTCCTTAAGCCTAGCGGAATATTTTTCCCTAAGTTTGGCAGGTTAATATTTCCTAACTCTTAGCAATTATTTTCTCCTATGTCCTAGCTTATTATTTCATGGTTTCGGCTTTCTGAAAACATGTTGATCCTATAGTGGGTGCAACACCTCATGAGGTGTGTCAAAGGCTTGAGATCCTATGCTGACCTTTGATTCTTCCACGGTTGCAGCGTTTCAAATGGTGGGTCCTCAGGTTGCTAGGATGGATCGACATGGAAGCTCTTTATTGGTTGCAAAGTTATGAGGTGGATGTCCTATCAGGGTGTTTGTGGCCAAGGAGGAAGAGTCAAAGGGGCCCACTTGTTAGTCTTCCACAACGTGGCAAATTTTTAATTCGATAAAGTATCCTACACAGTGGGGTGGGGTCATGGTTATGGTGACATTGGAAAAGATTCAAAATCCATGGCGGGCATATAATCTTATGGAATCTGTCAGCTCCATGAGACCATACGCCATCCATCTGATCTTCCATGTGTTTAGTGCTCAGTAGTGGGTCCGATGACAGGTTAGGCCTTCATGGCTTATTTTGATTGGATGTGTTAGAGACAGGTGGAGCAATGACAGTATGATTATGTAGAGAATTGGTTGTGGTCACAGTGTCAGAAAGGAAGTACATTGGCTTGTTCTTATTGTTCCATGTTCTGTGAGCTGGATGTGTTGTCAGGTGGGCCCGGTATCTTGATCAGGAGATTCAAGATCAATGGTTGGCATAAGAGTGCATAGACTCTTCAAAGCTCTTCAGATCTTGTGCCAGCCGTTTGATCTTCTAGGTGGCTTAATGATCTCAGTGGGGCCATTTGCTAGGTGGTGCAGGGTTCTTAAAATTTTATTGGTTGATGTGGATGATGTGGCAGGGTGGGCTCATTGTCAAAGAGATCAATGATGAGGATAGGATCTATGGTCAGCGTAAGTTCTCATGAGTTCTGTCAGAGCTATGAGATCTTATGCCTACTGTCTGATTATAAGGCTTGTAGAAAGTGGGTTCTGTTTTAATATGACCGAGTGTGAGCCATGAATGAGGTAATGACAAGTGGCATCAGGTGGGCCCAGGTGGGGTCTAAGGTTTAGCAGTCTGAATAACTGAGGTTAGCGGTGCCGACAAAGTTCAATGGGTTCACTTAGTTGTGAGAAGAATTGGCGGTGTTCCAAAGTGGTTGGCGATTTAGCAAAGGAGTGTCATGTAATCGCTAAAATATTTCATTGGAGGAAAAAAGTGTTCTGCAAACTGGCGAAACTCCTTTGTCACCAATTCGCCAAATGTGACTGGGGACATAAAGCCCGCGAGATGAAAAGATCAGATGGTCGTGACTTAAAGCTAACCTGATTTCAAATATCGACCACTGATCTGTCGCTAGCACCATAATGTAGCCATTGTTTTTCAATTTTTAATTTGTAGAGGGTTTCTAGCAATAGGAAGTACTAGAATTTATGGTTTTAATAGCTGATTTCGATTGGTTTGGTGGCGCTTGCTGTTGTAGTGTGGTGCAGGGTGTTGAGTGATTTTCTATAGGGTTTGTACTATGTGGTTTTGTGCTCAAGGTGTGTTGCAGGGTTGACATTTTTGGCATTGTTCGTGATCCTTAGTACCTTCATAGAGATATTTCATGATTGAGGATCGTTACAGGATTTTCTTTCTTCTGGTTGCTTGGGTTCCCACCCCTATAATAACTTTATGATCATTTTCATTTGGTCAGGTGGTTGAAACCCTAACCCTAAGTCATTCGTAGCTTGTTGCATTCTCTTTGACAATTCCAAGATGACTAGGGAGTATAGTTGCAAAAATTTTGATTTTGCAAAGGTTCCAAAACATTTTCTTTTGGTCCTTGGTTGTTGACAGTGTCATACTGATAGAGGATTTATATTTTGGGTATTTCTTATCTTTGTGTTATTTTGATTGTATATTGATCCTGAATATGTTAATAAGAATACTATTGAGTTCCAATCTTGCATTTGTGTATGTCTTCTTGTTTCAGTTCTGAGCTCATATATGTTAGTGTTACAAAGTGTATTAACATATGGTAAACAAAGAGTATTGTGAAGTCATCTTTGAGTTCCTAACAAAGTTAGGATTAAAGTCTTTTAGGTGGGTTCAGTGAGTTTACAACCAAGTAAGAATCTGATGTCTTTGTGTTTGAGGGAGAGGGGTAATAGGCAAAGCACTTATCCTAGATTCAATTGTGTTTGAGTTAAGGTCTTCAGCTAATGTATGTAATTGGGTGACTCTTTGCCCTATGTTAAGGCACTGGTCCATCCTCTCGAGGAATTTCATTGTCATCAACCACACACAAACATTCAAATGATAAAATCTTTAAAAAATTAATATGGGGTATAGTTGTATATTGTTTTGAGACTCCTTTGGAGAATCGAGTCAAGGGTACACCCACCTGAGAAAATAAGGCTCAAAGTGTAGGAGGATCTCTTTTGATCCTTGTTAATTGGCCCTCTTTCTTGTAGACTTTGGAGTGGTGATAGAGTCAAATTGTTATTTAAGTTATTCATCAAAGTATAAATCTACAAGTAAAGATCAAAGGGAAAACCCAACAGATCAATTTACTATTACTTTCTAACAATTGTGGTAAACAAAATCTTAGGTAACATAGTAGACCTAACAATATTTTGTAAATCTCTTAATCAAGTACACACTTAACAGAGTTTCTTAAATCCTCTAACAAGGTAGATCTTAATAGGTCTTTTTTGTTACTCCTAACAGGGTATGATTATCAGAAGTAATCACCATTGTAGCCCTAACAAGCAAACTTTATTCTTGTAGTAGTGAAGCTTTGTGGGTGTCATCCCCACTACATTTTTTACCTTCTAAAAAGGGTTTCTACAATACATAAATACTTATGTATTGTGTATGAAGTTTCATGAATGTTTACATGTTATATTAGAAAGCATTTCTTATTTTAGCTATATTATGAATGAATGGAAATGATAACATGAGAGTTGGTTAATGAGATACATTATCTTAAGGATAAAGAAAAAAAAGTTTTTTCATTACTGATTCACCTCTCCCCTCTTAGTAACTGAACTTTCCATAATGCCAACAATTGGTATCAGATCTAGTTCTCTTTTGAAGAACTTTAATCACTAAATAGGAAAGATCCATAAATATAGAAAGGTATAAGCTTGACAAGATAATTGAAAATCAGAATTTGGAGTTGCAGATTACCCTGGAATAGCTTAAGGATGTCAAGGAAAAGCTGAGAGAGTCATTGAACAAAAGAAAGCAATTAGCATTTTGGTTGAATGAGACTCAGTATCACAAAGAAGAGATAGAAGAATTGTTTGAAGGATCTAAAAGTATATCTATTGCATATGAAGGAACTAAAATCTCAGATCTACCTAAAAATAATCAACACCTTACCAAAAAACTAAATGTACTACAAGTTAGAAAAGAGACTCAAATGGTAAGAATGATTGAAGTTATGAACAACACAAGACAAGCTAAAAAAGAAAGGAACATAGATATTGAAGATAGAAAAAAAATGACTGAAAAGTTCAAAGAGAAAGAATCTAAAATATTAAGGTTGACTGAGCATCACTTTGAAATTTCTAATCAGATGGTTGTCATGCGTCAAGACATCAACCAAGTGATCAATGAGCTTGCTAAGAAATTGGAAGACATTGGTGAATTAAGGGAAGAGGATGAAAGATTGAAAAATAAAGTCTAGATGCAACAACACAATGAGATGATAAAGAAAAATAAGGAAAGTACCAAAATGATGGATACATTCTTAAAAAGTTAGAGAAGATTGGACAACAACACTAGACTAGGTTATACTAAGCAAGGAGAGTCATCAAATCAAGAAGAAAAAAAGAATGCTTATGTAAATCCAAGACCAAAGAAACTCTTATGCTATCATTGTGGAAAATCAGGTCACACAACAAATGTCTACAGAAGTAAAGCTAAAGGTACACCTAAAACTATTCCTAAATTTGATGTTTATTGCTACAATTGCAACAAGTATGGACATCAAGCATATGAGTGTAGATCAAAGATGAAAAAGTCACCTTAGAGAAAATATATGGAAAAGCACAATCATTTTTGAAACAAGCATGGTCACACATCATAAGAATGCATGGCACAACTAAAACAAGTTTGGAAACTGAAAAGACAAAACAATACCTATCGACCGAGAAGACAAGGTAATTATTACACTTAAGATTACAAGACATGGGTTAATTTTACAACATCTGGTAGGTATGGTCATATTGCTAAAAATTGTATGAGATTACACTGGAGAGGTAAATCTAGAAACTAGACAAATTCTAGAATGGTATCTACATTGTCATAAAGTCGGTCACTTAAGTAAAGATTACAAAGACCGAGCACCAGAACTGAATGATGATATGAATGAAAATACTATTGATGGAATCAAAAGGAAGATGATTCAAATGTAGAGAAGATCAACTGAAGATAATGCAAGAACAAGAACAACTAGTGACACCTCGTCCTTTGGATTAAGTGATTTCATCACTTCTACGTAAGCAGATCAAGTAAGTATAGGAATTGAATTTTAATCAGCTATATAGTTCCTTATATCTATCACATGAACACAAAATCAACATGAATTAAGATACACTAGGTTGTTATATGTTTTGAAATTGAAAAGAATGTAGTCAGTAAAGCTTGACTGAGTAAGAGTTTGCCAATTGCTAAAAATGGTAAGGTTAACCAAGTTGCATAGTCAATTGAACATTGGTAGTGTTAACTAAGCTAATGTATCTAAAGGAGATAACTAAATGTTTTATCTTTGACCAAGTTGTGGTTGGTGAAGCATTTAATGTGATGTATTTATGCTGAGAAAGGTTTTTGGGTATAATTACACATCGAGCCAATTCATTTTTCACATTGCAAAACCAGAGCGAAACTAGATAAAAAAGAGCGAGATTTGATCAAATAGCTTTGAATCTTGTTGAACAAATTAGGGCTTTGTGAAAACTGTATTCTAGTACAACAAAATATGTTCCTTGTGGTGCTGTTGATATTTCCTATAAGATTGTGAAGGAAGTACTTCAACTAGACCTAGCCAAGTTTATGTCAAGGAAACTAGAAAAAAATATGAGGAAAATCCAAGTTGCTAAGTCCAACACTTGAAAGTTCAGATCACTACTAGTATGTATATTTTTCTACTTGAAAAATTAATTTTCCATCAATCGATGATATACAATGGGATATAAATAAACTGACCATCATGCAAATCGGTGAATTCATAAATAGTCTAGGTCAGAATTTTGAGCCAGTCATGGATGAATATTTTGGCAAATTTAAGGAAATAATGCACAAGAGGAGCATAATACTTTCCCAACTGGTGGAAAAATATAAAGATGAAATTTTTTTCCTAGTGGACACCGACTCCATCTTAATAAAGGAAATTGAACCAAGGATTGCATGGTTTCCACCAGTGGGCTATGAACTTGACATTGACAGAGCTACTAGGTCAATAAAGACACTTCTTGTAGAGCCTAAGGATACAAGTACAACAAGATTTGAAACTTATGAGGAAGCAAAACAAAGAATAAAAATGAACTTAGTCAGAGTCAAAATTAGTAAAAAGACTAAGAAAATGATAAGCACATTGGAAAAACAATAAGTAGAGAAGTCGGTTGAAAAGGAAACTAAGGAGAAAAAAATGATTGATAATAGTGAAGATGAGGAAGAGACCAAATTAGAAAAGGAGGCACATACAAAATTGGTAAAAGAAACAAAAGGAAAGATGAAACATGTAGAGTCTCCTATACGAGAAATGAAAAGGTCCTCTACAAGTGTATCCCCACCTTTGAAACATGGAGTTGTAAAAAAATAATGCCTACACTGACCAAGTCCTATCAAAAAAAGAGAGACACTCAAGCATCTACCAAGGCACCTAAAAAGAGAAGGAAATTGATAAGAGGTAAGGATGATGTCGATTTTGATGAAGAGAGTACTAGACAATTTAAGGTAGTTTTAAATAAAGCACAATCAATTGATGAGATTACAAAGGGAATAAAAGAAAAGTGAGGACTAGGTCATCCTAAGCTCCATAGATATACAAACATGAATTAAGAGATCAAGATAAGCTAGAAGAGAAAATGATCGGTATGATGATAAAATTTAAGATATTGCCAGTTGAGTTTTCCAACAGTATTCCAAAGGAGTTGTATGATAAGATATCAGCAAGGTGGACATATGCCTTGTACACCAAGAAGAAAATGAGAGAGAGATCATTGATTTTGGCAATTCCAAATCTATCAGTTCAAGAGATTGAAGAAATGATGAATCAACATGAAAATAAACTCTTAATGAAAGGATGAGCATTGAATATTTTTAAGGTAAGATTCAAGAAGTTGATGAGAAAAAGAAAAGTGATATCGATTGAAATATTAAAGTCTAAAGCTGAAAAAGAGAAAATTGCACTTGTAGTTATTACCGGGAAGAGTGAAATAGGTAAAGGAAAGGGCATACCAAGGGATGATGATAATACAACACAAAGGCTAATTGAAGAGCCAATACACATCTCAGATACCGAACAAGAAGAGGATAACACTTACACATAAGATTTTTACCCTGCTCCAAAAGCTGTAATAGAAAACATACTAGAGATGTTAATGTTAACTAGGTTAGAAGATGTATTAATTGAAGACATTACAAAAGGAGACCCTGATGATGAAGCCAAAGAAGATGAAGACATCACTACTGTTTCTGAGAACAAAGAAGAAGATCTTGTTAGGAATAGTCCCAAGAGATAACTGAGAGGGGGGCGGGTGAATCAGTTATCTGCAAGTTTCAAATATTTATCCAATTAAGTATACTTAAACATAAAGCATAAACAAAATGAAATAACATATGAACACAACACCAAGATTTTGGTTACGGGGAAACCCAAATAGGTAAAAACCCCAGTGGGAATTGACACCCACTAATATTTTGTACTAGTGTTTTATGATCCTTGCTAGAAGATCCTTAACCCTGTTAAGAGTTACTTTACAATATATTTAGTATAGTAGACCTTGTCAAGGGTTGGACCCTATTAGGAGTCTTTTACAATTAACCCTATTAGGGGTGAGGACGCACTGTCCGAGAGCACACTGCTCAAAGAGATGAAGGCTACAACCTTCTATTTAACAAATACACACTATATCTGGATCTTGGTGAACTGCGCTTTGACCTGATGTCTAGATTAGTTCCAATGTATAGCATAAGTACTTTACTTGGTCACATAGACCTTCTTCTAATGGATTGACACTTCCCACACTCTGCTTTTCTCTACACAATCAACTCTGAGCCACAGCCTAGAAATCACAAATGACTGCATATAAATATCTTTCCTCTAAATGATATAATCAAGTTGGCCTATTAGAACCACCTTGAAATCATAATAGAGAAACAATAACATCTTCCAATATCAATTCTGTCAACTCTACTAACCACACAACTCATTCTAGGACCTATCCAATTAAATACTTGTAGAGGCATGCTACACACTGGTAGGATCTAGCAAATTAACTATAACTTTCTCCTCAAGATGAATTACTTCATGCGCTCTTAAAAAAACATCCTTAACTATTCTCCAAGCATATTTCCAAAGGCACATACTGAAATGATAGGTGCAACTCAAGAACCAATATAATCTATGTTGGCTCCACTGGATAAACACAGGAAACTATAATTGCTGAATAACAACTACATAACTTATCTTCTACTACACATTTGACTATGTTCTCATGAATTTAACAACACTAACATGTCTCCATCACATATCCAAGTGCACAAGGCTCCATGGTAAATGTACAGACAACTATACATAGAACACTACCTGTAACTTTGTCAAGAACACTGTAGACACAAGCTGCTACATAACTGTCTATACTCACACTTAACCTTTGCATCCATGATATCATGCTAATAACATGTCCATGGTACATATATTATAAGCTCATTGTATAAGTTTTCTGGGCATGCTACTTACCATATGTTTTCATCAATGACAAACATACAGTCAGCACTAGCTTGCTAGCAAATCTCCAATAATCTCCCCCTTTGGCATTGATGGCAACATATGGAATGAAAAACACCACCAATCCAAAAGTAAAATTATATTATAACATTTTCCATTTCCTCAACAAAAATCCCCCAAGGATGAATCCTCTTTCTGCTGCAATATCTTCTAACATTCTCCATTTCCTCAACCGACTGTTTCCAAGATTGAATACTACTTCCCCTTTCTACTATATCTTGCTGCTCTTTTAATGTTGAATGTTTCTCCTTCTTTACTGGTGTGTACTCCCCCTTTGATACTATTTTTCATGACTATATACTACTCCCCCTTTAACATCAATGGAAAAGGGTGCCAAACATTTAAGCTCTGGTACTACTCTTGAGTTAGAGTAGTCAACCTTCCATTAGTCCCTGAGGACTGATGCCTTTTCTTCTTTCTTCTAAGTAGAATCAGGGAAGGGAATTACTCCCAACTTCTCCTTGAGATACTCAAAAGTATCCTTTGGAAGAGGCTTTTTGAATATGTTTTCCAATTGATCTTTAGTACTTACATAGTCCAAATTAACTTATTTCTCTGCTACTTTCTCTCCTAGGAAATGATACTTGATCTCAATGTGTTTTGTCTTTGCATGCATCACAAGGTTCTTTGACATTTGATAGTGCTAGTGCTATCACAATTAATAACAATAGGATAATCAATCTGAATTCCAAAATATTTTACCATTTTCTTGATCCAAACAATTGTAGAACAATTTAGGGCTGCTACAACATACTTTGCTTCTACTGTTGATTGAGAAATGCAATTTTGTTTCTTGCTTGTCCAAGTGACAAGTCTGTCACCAAGAAACACTACTCCTCCTGATGTACTCTTTCTATCATCAACCAATGCTTCCCAATCAGCATCAGTATACACATGAAGCTCAACATTTTCTGAATTAGGATACCATAGACCATAATCTATAGTACCTTGCAAATATCTGAATATTCTCTTTACTACCATGAGGTGACTTTGTTTAGGCTTTGCTGCAAATCTTCTAACTATGCCAACTGCATTGGAAATATCTAGTCTAGTCTATGTAAGATATATGAGTTTACCAATCATAGACTTGTACAATGTTGTATCAACTATTGGTGAGTCATCTTCTTTTGTAAGCTTGCATCCAGTTATCATAGGTGTACCTATTGGCTTGCAATCATTAATACTAAACTTTTTCAATATCTCTTTCACATACTTAGACTGATTCAGGGTATGTACAGGATCATGGTATGCCAAAAAGTGGTGATGTGAAAAGAACCTATTTTCACTCATCCAAAAGCCCACAAATGTATTTGTTGACTTTTTAGTAGGCCTGGGTGTCAGTACACCTAGCCAAAGAAAATGCCTAATTGGATATCTGATATTATCAAATATCCAATATTATCAAATATCTTATATTTGATAGTAAACATAGTATAGTACCCCCAGCCACGTTTAACATTTTCTCATTGTGAAAATGTTGAATGCAGCTGAGGGTTTCAGATATCAGATTTGAAATCACCTATCCAATTTTTCTAAAATCTAAGGTAAGTTGAATCTTCATTTTTCTGGTTTTTTTATTGTTTTTATTATTTTTTAATATAAATTTATAGTTTTTATATAAAAATTAGCCATTCAAATAAGTTTTTTTATTGTTTTTAAAAATTCATTGTAATTATCTATTTGTTTTTTCATTGTAATCAGACATGGAATCCGAAAACCCTCCCAATGATCCCACAAACAATCCATAAACACCTCCCAATAGTCCCCCACCTCTAGAAGATGTACCTATCACAAACCCTCACCATTTAGAGGATCTAATGGGAGATTATCTAAATGAGCTTAGAGGATTTCAAACTACCTATGCCAATATCCCAACATTGTGCCCCATGTTCACGACATTGAACTCAATTATTGAAAACATAGAGAAACTTAAACAACAACATAGTGTTGCACTTCTTTGGCGCAAATCCATGCATGACAAGTTTGATGATGGGCTTGACTATGATCAAGTCATGAACCTAAACATAACAAAAAATGACATAGCTAATCTTTTTGTGGATCCTAAAACCATTCTAAAAGTGGACCCTAAAAAACCAAGTTTTCAATTAAATGGTGCACAAATAGTGCAATACGTGACAACTTTTGGGACCATTGGTGGATGGTTTTTGATAGACTTCCTCACAGCAATTTGGATGTCCCATTTTATTTTATTAAAAAATTGTATGCTGAATTTGTGCTCGGTCACAAAGTCAATTATTGGAGTATGAGAGCAAACCAAGGTGTAGGTTTAGGTGCTCCTTAGGATAGGCCATGTGCACAACAAGTAAAATCCCAAACATTTATCCCCCCTCCTGAGATCACACCACCTCACACAGTGCAACATCCTGACATTATTACTGAGGCTGACTCATAGACTATTCGAGCCATTCACACCCTGAGTGATTTTCTGGTTATGTAGAGCATGCCATTGCTACCTCCTCATGTTAATGCTTCTAGCCATGGACTCCTACTATTACAGTAAGGGTAAATAGTTCACTTTTTACATTGTATTTAAATTTTATGCATACATGTATAGTTGTCAATTGTGCATACTCATTTTTAATTTATATGGTTTATTTGACAGAGACCGGCATATAATGATATCGTTAGACCCTATCATTAGGATAGAGTCATAGACATATCCATTCACACTGATAGCCCCATGGTACATATATTTCTAAAGCTATTTGTGTTTATTTTACTATCAAGTATATATAATATGATCAAGTTATGATAGTATGAAGTATCTATTTGATTTTTGTAGGTCACTCCAAGTTTGAGGGAGGTAGAATGGCAAGGGTTTGTATTAATGATGACTCAGCCAATATTTCCAAAAGAAACTTCAACACAGGTAAGTTTTAATGTTAATTCAATTATTTTGTAAACATATATTTGCTACCAAGTATTTAATATTAGATAGTATAAATCATAGATCAATATCATGTTTACAAACATATATAGGTTGGAGTTGACTTTGGTGGCATTGTTCTTGTGCTACCTAAGACATATATTAGGTCTCATGTCTACAGGAGGAGACAAAGAGGTGAGGTATATGAGAGTTCAATTTTAGTTTAAATTTTATTTATTATTGTTGACTATGATTCTTAATTTTAATCTAACTTGGGGTTTCACTTTTGTGTTTGATTGTAGGATCCATCAGAACCAAAGAGTACTTCAAAGAGGCTGCATTTTGATGATCCACCAGTAGAATAGGATGTCCTAGAAACTTTTTTAGTTGAACTTCTTATTTTGAGATGTCATATGACATATTTTGAGATGGTGTATGCCACATTGTATTTAGATATGTTGACACATAAATATGTACAGAATTATTGTTCATTTTGATATATATGAAACTTGATCTATTCGATCCAATTTGTTAATTGTGTGTTCATTTATTCATTGTTAGTATGTAAATATGCTTGTGTGTATGTACTCATGTATATGATTTATGCCTTAAGTATATTCATGTATATTCAAGTATATTCTTCATAACCTAAATTCATGTGTATGGGCTACATGCATGACTTAAGTGAATTCATGTGGTATGATAAGTTATAAAATATGTGCTACATGTATCCTTCATGACTTAATCAAATTTATGTGTACGCTTTATGTGCTACGTGTGTTCACACGTGTAATTCATTATTTAAGTGAATTGAAAATTTATGTGCTACATTGTATTCATGTGTATCTGATGCTCTCAACCAAGAAAATCTACATTGTATTCATGTGTATCTAATGCTCTCACTCAATGTTCAATATCAATTTCAAATGGATTGAAATGCCACTCCTACAGCAAGCAATCTTGATACACACTTTAGACACCCAAACCCACTATAGGGCTACAAGGAGAAAACCTGATTTCTAGAGGGAAACCTACTTAGAGCTCCACCAAATTAAGTCTTAACCAACCTCAAAGACTTTAATCAACCTATCAACAATACTCACCAAGTTTGGACCTTTGAGCAATCTCCAAACTCCTACTGTCAACAAATCTCTCCTAGGCCTAATAGGGCTAATAGGCCAATTTAACAAAGGAAGTGTTTGAAAGCTTTTCCACATTCCAATAAAATTTATTGGAACACCTTTACAACTACATAAAATGACTAAATCCAAAGATTTAGATCTCCATTTCACCCTTGGGCCAAGTTGTGTCTTCAAACCCACAATTCTGGACAGTCACGTAGAGATGCCTGTCTAGAGGGTTTAATCATTCCTGCTTTCCACATTGGCTTCCCGATCCAACATGTTTATAAATTCCTCAATTGGTTCCAACCAATTGAGATGGTTGTGACTATTGAGATTCAAATCTTGACAACTTTTTAAAAAGTTGCACTTTGCAAATTGACAACATTGACACCTTTTGTCAAAGTTGTCAGTTGTCAATCAATCTTACTAAACTCTATCCTAGACTTCACATAGGAGCTTAGATAGATTAAAATAAAATTATTTAAATATTTTATTAGGAAAAGTAGACCATCTTAGTCATCTAGTCTATTCGACAACCAATACTGGTGCTTTCAACTAACCCTCACAACAAGTTTCAGCATCAGGTGAGACTCGGGTGTCAAATTAAAATAAATTTAAATCTCCTAGAATGGAGATAGGTTATTTTAGACCTAAAAAATATGGTCCTATAGAATCTCATATATCAATGATACTTCTCATGAGGTCTAAGATACAAGCCTCCAAAGTTTGATGCCCAATCGTGCTTAGTGCACCTTTGGGACACTTTGGTTTGGCATGGTCCGGAATGTTCTACTACCTTAGAGGTTGAAATAGGGTTTTCCCTAGCATTTACCCACCCAATTAGACCTATGACACATTCCATTTTGTGTCGAGATAAATGGTTTGGAAGAAACCCAGCAGTGCAACTTTCACCTGACCCTCACAGCAAGTTTCGACATCAAGTGAGATTGGGGTGCCAAATTTAAAAAAATTTGAATCTCCCAGAATGGAGAGAGGTTATTGTAGGCCTCAAAAATGTGGTCCTATACCATCTCACATATTTCTAATACCTCTCACAGGGTTTGAGATATGAGGCTCCAAAGTTTTCTACCCAATCGTGCGTAGTGCACCTTGGGGACACTTTGGTCCAGCATGGTCTGAAACATTCTACTACCTCAAAGGTCAAAATGAGGTTGTCTCTATTATTTACCCACCTAATCTGAGCTAATGACATAGTCCATTCAATGCCGGGATGAAAGGTTTGGAAGAAACCCAATAGTGCAACTTTCAACTGACCCTCACAACAAGTTTCGACATCAAGCAAGACTTGGGTGCCAAATTCAAACAAATTTAAATATACCAAAATGGAGAGAGGTTATTGTAGGCCTTACAAATGTGGTCATGTAGCATCGCATGGATCCTAGATACCTCTTGTTAGAGATTTTCCTTGCAAGACCAAACTTGAATAAATATATGGCCTTGATTCTAAGATCGTGCACTCAAGTTTGACAAGAAACAATATAATTGATGAGGATTGAAGGGAATCCTCCTTCTTTGAGCTCCACATCACTCAGGCAGATATTGCCTTATCTACACACTCATGACTCTTCTTGATAAATATAAGACCTGTAGATAGATTATTGTGGAATATCTTTTAGACCCTTATGGGTATCCTCTACCCCAAGGAAACCAAATCTTATGCAACAACCCTATTTGCATAAAATGAATCTAAAAACTAGAATGGACTTCCTACTACTACTACCAACATGAAAGGGAAAGGTATTTCATTTGAATGATTTTAATGTTGGTTTGAATGGACCCCTGAGATACCCTAGGTCTCTCATAGACTAGTGCCTTATCCA
Organism: Chamaecyparis obtusa; assembly: GCA_027943335.1. Lineage (NCBI taxonomy): Eukaryota > Viridiplantae > Streptophyta > Pinopsida > Cupressales > Cupressaceae > Chamaecyparis > Chamaecyparis obtusa. Next base: position 166,709 of record BSBK01005013.1, read on the forward strand.
ATGGGCAACAGAGTCAAATACATCACTGCAATAGAGAGCTATGAAACAAGAAGACAATACATTCAAATATGTTGATGCCTTACATCAATCATACACCATTAATTAGATCTCACTTCACCAATCCACCTGTGTACCCAGATATGTTATCACTCATTCAAAGGATTTTAACCCTCCCCTTAGAAGAGACCTATAAACAAGTAATACATTAACCAGCATCTACTAAAAGAACAGCATGAAATACACTTGATACCCCATCTCATACATATCTGAAAACTAGTCCTAAACTTAGTTGTTCCTATGATTTAAACAACTCTATTGCAGACACATAGGAAATGCAAATAGAAAGGCTGAAACACCCTTGATGCTTCAATCAATAAGTTTAGAACTCAAATGGAGATAATTTGATAATAGTATAAACATATTGAAATCTTATACATAAGATAGACTATTACAACTTGTATTCTATTCTCCAAACCAGAAAGGAAAGTGGAAACACCCTATATGTAGAGAAAAAGGAAATATAGCTACACGAAAAGGACCCTTCACGGAACTAGCTCACAAGAGAGAACTAGAATCAGAACCCTTCTAAATGATCTTGAAAATCCTTTTATAGGAACAAGGATTGCAACAAGCAAAGGATCATTTGAGGCAAAAATTAGGTCTACAAAAACCTCACCAACTAGACTGAACAAGAAATAAAAGAATGTAGGAAAAGCCTAGAAACCCAGGAGGATTAGATCAAATTTGATTGTACAAATATTTGGTTTCATTTTCTAGGCTAACTGTAGATACAATTTCAACTTATTTCTTGTAGCAGACAAAACAAAATTAAATGCCAGAGCTAGCAATAGAAAATCTTGCATGTACAGGTCATGTAAATATCTGACAAACATTAAACCCTAGCCACCTACAGTCACATAATAGTCCTTTGTAATTACTTGGCATGGCACCCCAAGAAAGAAAAATCAGATCTGCATGGAAACCCATGTCTTCTACATCATTCTCCAACCACAAATATCCTAGAGAAATCAATTCTGAACAACCGCCTTGTCTTATACGGCTTACTGTTACAAACCCTATAGAGAAAACCCTGAAAAGATTTGAATTTGAAAGATAATGGCTACAGGGTCAGGTTTAAAACATGATCATTGATTTCATCATATTCTCAGTACATCAAGCGGTCTGCATTAATCTTTAAAATAGTCACAAGCTCTTTTGAAAAGTCTTCGGCCACATCACAGGTCACATGACCAATAAAACCTAAGCACGTCAGCACACCTGGTGCAAAGGCCCCACAAATCATTGGCATCAAATCAGATGGCGGGTGCATGATCGCAAGGGGAAAGAATATTCCTTGTGATCATGCGACAACCGTCGATTAAAAGTCTCTCTTGAAAACATCATGTCCACTAACACGTCCTCGGTCACTTGTATGCAAGACTCACATATGGACCTACCAAATGCCACATGTGAAAAAACCATTTGTTATTACCACCCAGTCACCTCTGACATAGGACCCACAAAATAGCTCCACATCTCTGAGACCAGATACCAAATCGACAGCTGGTCTCATGCCCTCATGAGCCAAAAGATTCTATCAGATTATACACCAGCTGTCGATCTCCATCCTTACTACCATTTGTAGAATCTATCCCTAGTGACAACCTCCACATCATTAAACCTGTGGCCAATCAAAAAAGAACAACTCTGCAATACTTGGCAAATGGTCCCACTGAATGTCGACCTGAACATGCTGGAAGATTGGATGGACGGCGTATGATCGCATAGGATCAGAAGATTCTATGAGATCATAAGATAGTCATCAATCTCGAATCCCTGACTGTAGGGCCCTGCTGAGAAGTTTCTAAGTCAACAACACATCAACCAATCAGATGAAACCATGCTGGCATGACCTGGCAATTAGGACCCATAGAAATATTTATTTATTCACCCGCGACAAGCACTAACCCTAGGTGATTTAGTGAAAACATGACTAAGGCACTCACTGAGTCATGAAATACATTACTTAACTATGGTCTAACTCAGAGAATACGCGAACATAGGCCTTCGCTGAATCGCTAAATAGTTTTCATGACCACAGTTAGGATTTGGAGAATAAGTGACCAAAGGGAAAATAATTTATTCACCAAGTCACTAAATATTAACATGAAATCACCAGAAAAACAAGAGATTACATGAACACTGCAGTCAGGTAATCACCAAATAAACACTTAACTACCGGGCTTTGACCATAACATTAACCTTAACTCAACTCGAGAAAATTTGGAGACTTGGTGACAAAGAGTTTCACTGAGTCTCACAATCCTTTCCTTAACTAGGGTTTAGTCCCAAGAATAAGCAATTGAGACCATTCTCGAAGTCACAGAATGAAAGCCTAATCATGGGTTAAGTCCTAAGAATACATGACTGCCTTTAGTCACCAAATTGTTGAATGACTTTATAACCCTGGGCCCACCTGACAGCCTGCCACATCATACACTCCTAAACCAATAGACACCTGACACATCAGCTACACCCTGACACTGGATCCACCTATATCATTATCTGTCATGGGCCACCATTACATGATCTAGTGACTGAAGAGAAAGTATAAGCCACTCACGGAGTCACTGAATGTCATTTTTAACTGCCAAGATCTAGCGACTATGGAAAACTTTAACCTCTGAATGAACTGCCAAAATCTAGAGACCTGGCGACTAACTACTCGCTAAATCACTGACTGCTAGGCACTTAACCATCAGGAACCTGAGATTCTGAGAACAAATAAACAAATAAACTGCTAAGGAAAAACCACATTCCACTTTAACTTAACCCGCCCCATTTGGAGATTATGTGACCAAAGACTTCACCAAATCTCTGAATCATTTTCTTAACTGGGGTTAAGTCCCAAGATCACGTGACTGAGACCATCTTGAAAACATTGATGTAGTTAGTCGTGAAATCTTGAAATAAAATCTCGAGACCTGATGACTAAAGGGAAAGTGTTGAGTCTCACAAGGATAAAGAATATTCCTGGGACATTGAGAGATTGCACGACTAAAGAATATTCAGGGAGTCACTAGACCGAAAGGAATATGCTGAAAACAATAAGAGATCTCATGACCAAAGAAATTTTCAAAGTCACCGAATAAAAAGGAATATGTTGATTTTAATTAGAGATTAAGTGACTAACTAGGAAATGTAAAGCGCACATGCGTTTAAAAGATCTTAAGTGGCCCGAAAAAGGTAATGACAAATTAGAACAGGGCCAAGATAAACTAGGGTTTTTTCCTCCAATGGCTAGAAATATGAAATTTTGACCTAGGGTTTAAAGTCAAAGACAGGAAAATAAAATGCAGAGGCCAAAGAAAAAAATGATGCAGGCATGAAATTTTTTGCAGGGATAGACCATTTTTTGAGGATTTTTTGCTATGACAGGAAAATGGGCTAATAGTGGCTCTATCTGGGGATGCATGCCTCTTGCAGGCATGGCAAGAATTCAGATCTCTAGGAGAGCAGACCACCTACTGGAAAAAAATAGGGACCTCAAAAACTGGCAATCGAACCAGGAAAATAGGAAGGGAAACACATAATAGAAAGGGAAAATTATTTATAGAATTTACAAAAATTACAACTTTACTTGGTGGCCTCAGGCCACCAAAAGAAAATCAATGACCCTCCTGAATCAAAGGTTTGATTCTCATGCACACATGTGACCAAACATCTGAAATTATCATGATCATCCTGCTACCAACATATATGAATATTCATGGGCTGAAAAATGAAATTGTAATTATCACTACCCATGTTGTTCTAGTCATAACCATTTTCATACTCCAAGAAGTATGGAGCATCACTAATTTCTTCCTGAGGACTGGAAAAAATTAAAAACTTATCTAGTAATGCATCAGAGAATAAAGCATACTAATCATCATGCATTATTACACCAATACCTAGCTGAGAAGGACTTGGATCCTTAGATTCACCTTCATGTATTACCTCAGCCACTAAGCAACCTGGTTCCTCCATGATGTCTTCACTAACTGAATCATGAACCAAGTGAAGGTCTCTTTCAAGATTTTTGTGATAGGGGAACAACTAATCTACATCATCATTTTCATCAAAAGAACTTATGTCCCAATCACTGAAGACTAGGTCCTCAACACTGTCACCATCAGTATCATATTTATCAAAAGAAGGAAAAGAATATGAACAAGAAACTTGCTCATCACTGTAATTTTTATGATAGGAAAACACATTGTCATAGTCCTCAACCTCTTCTTTTACAGAGTCACTACAAGAGGGGAACTCTGGTATACATGGGTCATCTTGATCACTTTGAACACTGGCCTCATTATCAATGTCAAAGGCTATGTCAAAGGGGAGCTGCAAATCAAAATCCACACCAGGTGCATACCTTTGAAATTCTTCAGCCAAGAGTGTTGAAATCTTTTCACTGCTTAATGGACTTTGGGCTTCATTATCATCTTCCTCAGCTTCACCCCTAGTACTGCAAACATCATTCCTGTCTAAGATAAGAATGAAGATCTTTGGCCTTAGACCATTTTGTGTGAAGCAATCACTGCAAAAATCATCATCTGCATCATATTCGATATTCTTCCCTTCACACAAAACATCATCATACCGGGACAAGAGGCAAGAACCCTGATATTGAAAAGAAGGAAAATCTGTAGATGAAATGGAAATATTATCAACCTCAGATTCATCTTCAGCACTCTCATATGCAGTGACCTCAACATTAGCTTCATATTCAATACTCTCTACATAATGAGAATCAACATCAGAACAATTGGCCACCTCATGATCAACATAAGGAACCACCAGTCTTCTCAATCTCTTGTCCTCCATCAACTGCCAGATCTCAATTTTTCTCTTTGCAATTTCCTTCTTGAGAGTAGCAACCTCATCAAAATGTTCAATGAATGTTTCTCACAATACATCCCAAGAAGAGATTGAACATGAAGGAAAGGACAAGAACCAACTCCTTGCACCATCAGAAAATGTCTGCACAAAAAACCTTATAGAAACATCTTCATGTTCAATCTCCATTTCACCAAAAAGATCCATGACATCATATACATGCTGGCTTGCCAAAATAGATCCATCAGCCATGAATCTAGGCAAGCACTCCCCATCCTTAGCAGAGAACTCATTAGGGGCACCTCCAATGCCATCAAAATAAAAGGGCCTATATTCCTCCATAAGGAGCTATTCACTAACACTTATCCTTTTATAGTAGTGTTGAACACTTGATAGGGAAATATTTTCTTTACAACTGATTTTCATAAAGAGAAGACATATGAAAACCAAAATACTTGGAAGTTCTACAGCAGGAACTTGTTGACTGGAAGGCAAAGCAGATCTAGAGCTCACCTTGTAGCTCCATTAGGTTCTTTGCCTAGCAGAGTCACCAATTTGTTGGTGACTCAAAAGGGAAAATCAATCTGGAAAGTATAAAATTAAAAATTTATGAAATAACCAGAGATTCTAATAGATGTATGTCTTTATCATTGTTCTCCCCAGTAGAGTCACCAATTTGTTAGAGCTTTTCCTTGCAGGACCAAACTTGAATAAATATATGGGCTTGATTCTCAGATTGTGCACTCAAGTTTGACAAGAAATAGTCTAATTAATGAGGATTGAAGGGAATCCTCCTTCTTCTTTGATCTCCACATCACTCAGGCAGGTATTGCCTTATTTGCACACTCATGACTATTCATGATAAACATAAGGCCTGTAGATAGATTATCATGGAATAGCTTTCAGACCCCTATGGGTATTCTATACCCCAATGAAACCAAATCTTATGCAACAACCCTATTTGCATAAAATGAATTTGAAAACTAGAATGGACCTCCTACTACTACTACCAACATGAAAGGGAAAGGTATTTCATTTGAATGATTTTAATGTTGGGTTGAAAGGACCCCTAAGATACCCTAGGTCTTTCATAGACCAGTGCATTATCCAATGGGCAATAGAGTCAAATACATCACTGCAACAAAGAGCTATGAAACAAGAAGACAATACATTCAAATATGTTGATGCCTTACATCAATCATACACCATTAATCAGATCTCACTTCACCAATCCACCTGTGTACCCAGATATGTTATCACTCATTCAAAGGATTTTAACCCTCCCCTTAGAAAACACCTATAAAAAAGTAATACATTAACCAACATCTACTGAAAGACAAGCATGAAATACCCTTGATACCCCAACTCATACATATCTAAAAACTAGTCCTAAACTTAGTTGTTCCTATGAAAACAACTCTATTGCAGACACATAGGAAATGCAAATAGAAAGGCTAAAACACCCTTGATGCTTCAATCAATAAGTTTAGAACTCAAATGGAGATAATCTGATAATAATATAAATATATTGAAATCTTATACATAAGATAGACTGTTACAACTTGTATTCTATTCTCCAAACTAGAAAAGAAAGTGGGAACACCCTATATGTAGAGAAAAAGGAAATATATCTACAGGAAAAGGACCCTTCATGAAACTAGCTCACAATAGAGAACTAGAACCAGAACCCTTCTAAATGATCTTGAAAATCCTTTTATAGGAACAAGGATTGCAACAAGAAAAGGATCATTTAAGGCAAAAATTAGGTCTATAATAACCTCACCAACCAGACTAAACAAGAAATAAAAGAATACAAGAAAAGCCTAGAAACCTAGGAGGATCAGATCAAATCTAATTGTACAAATATTTGGTTTCATTTTCTAGGCTAACTGCAGATGCAATTTCAACTAATTTCTTGTAGTAGACAAAACAAAATTAAATGCCAGAGCTAGCAATAGCAAATCTTGCATGTACAGGTCACAAAAATCTCTGACAAACATTGAAACCTAGCCGCCTATAGTCACATAATAGTCCTTTGTAATTACTTGGCATGGCACCCCAAGTAAGAAAAATTAGATTTGCGTGGCAACCCACATCTTCTACATCATTCTCCAACTACAAATATCCTAGAGAAATCAATTCTGAACAACTGCCCTTTTCTTATACGGCTTATTGTTACAAACCCTGCAGAGAAAACCCTAAAAAGATTTGAATTTGAAAGATAACGGCTACAGGCTCAGATTTAAAACACGACAGTTGATTTCATCATATTCCCAGTACATCGGGCGGTTCGCATTAATCTTTAAAATAGCCACAAGCCCTTTTAAAAAGTCTTCAGCCACATCATAGGTCACATAGCCAATAAAACCTAAGCACGTCAGCACACCTAGCGCAAAGGCCCCACAAACCATCAGCATCAAATCAGACGGTGGGTGCATGATCACAAGGGGAAAGAATATTCCTTGTGATCATGTGACAACCGTCGATTAAAAGTCTCTCTTGAAAACATCTGGCCCACTGACACGTCCTCAGTCACTTGTATGTAAGACTCACATATGGACCTACCAAATGCCACATGTCAACAAACCATTTTTTATTACCACCTGATCACCTCTGACATAGGACCCACAAAATAGCTCTGCATCTTTGAGACCAGATACCAAATCGATGGCTGGTCTCATGCCCTCATGAGCCAAAATATTCTATCAAATTATATGCTAGTCATCGATCTCCATCCTTACTATCGTCTATAGAATTTGGCCCCACTGACAACTTCCACATCATTAAACCCGTGGCCAATCAAAAAAGAACAGCTCTGTAATACCTGGCAAATGATCCCACTGACTATCGACCTAAACATGCTGGAAGATTGGATGGATGGTGTATGATCGCATGGGCTCAGAAGATTCCATGAGATCATAAGATAGTCATCAATCTTAAATCCCTGATTGTAGGGCCCTACTGACAAGTTTCCAAGTCAACAACATGCTGACCAATCAGATAAAATGACACTGGCATGACTTGGCAATTAGGGGCCACAAAAATATTTCTTTATTCACCCATGGCAAGCACTAACCCCAGGTGATTCAATGAACATGCGATTGAGGCATTCTCTGAGTCATGAAATACATTTCTTAACCATGGTCTAACGTAGATAATACGTGAACACAAGCCTTTGCTAAATCGCTAAATAGTTTTCATGACCACAGTTAGGATTTGGAGAATAAGTGACCAAAGGGAAAACACTTTATTCGCCGAGTCACTAAATATTAACATGAGACTGCCAGAAAATAGGAGATTACGCTAACACTATAGTCAAGTAATCACTAAATATACACTTAACCATTGGGCTTTGACCATAACATTAACCTTAACTCAATTGGGGCAAATCTGGAGACTTGGTGACAAAGACTTTCACTAAGTCTCACAATCCTTAACTAGGGTTTAGTCTTGAGAACAAGTGACTGAGACCATTCTCAAACTCATGGAATGAAATCCTAATCATGGGTTAAGTCCTAAGAATACATGACTGCCTTTAGTCACCAAATCACTGAATGACTTTATAACCCTGGGCCCGCTTGACAGCCTACCACATCATACACTCTGCAACTAATAGACACCTGACACATTAGCTACACCCTAACACTGGATCCACCTATATCATTATCTATCATGGGCCACCATTACATGATCTAGTGACTAAAGAGAACATATAAGCCACTCGTGGAGTCGCTGAATGTCATTTTTAATTGCCAAGATCTGGCGACTGTGGAAAAATTTAACCTCTAATGAACCAACAAAATTTGGAGACCTAGCGACTAATCGCTCACTGAATCACTGACCACTAGGTACTTAACCATCAAGAACCCAAGATTCTAAGACCACATAGTTGCCAAGTCATTGAATGAACAAATAAACCACCAAGGAAAAACCACATTCTTCTTTAACTTAACCCGCCCCATTTGGAAATTACGTGACCAAAGACTTCAGCAAATCTCTGAATCATTTTCTTAACTGGGGTTAAGTCCCGAGATCATGTGACTGATAACATCTTGAAAACATTGATGTAGTTAGTCGCCAAATCTTGAAAAAAAATTTGGAGACTTGGTGACTAAAGGGAAAGCGCTGAGTCTCACAATGATAAAGAATATTCTTGGGTCATTGAGAGATTGTGTGACTAAAGCATTTTAGGGAGTCACTAGACCAAAAGGAATATGCTAAAAACAATAAGGGATCTCGTGACCAAACCAATTCTCAGAGTCACCAAATAAAAAGGAATATGCTGATTTTATTTGGAGATTAAGTGACTAACTAGGAAATGTAAAGCGTACATGCATTTAAAAGATCTTAAGTGGCCTGAAAAAGGTAATGACAAATTAGAACATGGCCAAGATAAACTAGGGTTTTTTCCTCCAACGGCTAGAAATATGAAATTTTGACCTAGGGTTTAAAGCCAGAGACAACAAAAAAAAATGCAGAGGCCAAAGGAAAAAATGACGTAGCCATAAATTTTTTTGCAGGGATAGACCATTTTCTGAGGATCTTTTTCTATGATACAAAAATGGGCTAACACCTCTCACGAGGTCTGAGATATGAGCCTCCAAAGTTCTCTACTCAATCGTGCTTAGTGCACCTTGGGGACACTTTGGTTCGGCATGGTCTGAAACACTCTACTACCTCAGAGGTCAAAATAGGGTTGTCCCTAGTGTTTACCCACCTAACTGGAGCTAATGACATAGTCCATTCAGTTCTAGGATGAATGGTTTGGAAGAAACCCAACATTGCAACTTTCAACTGACCCTCACAGTAAGCTTCAGCATCAAGCGAGACTGGGGTGCCAAATTCAAACAAATTTGCATCTCCCAAAATGTAGAGAGGTTATTTTAGGCCTCACAAATGTAGTCCTATAGCATCTCATGGATCATTGATACCTCTCATAGGGTTTGAGATATGAGCCTCCAAAGTTCACTACCCAATCGTGCTTAGTGCACGTTGGGGACACTTTGGTCTGACATGGTCTGAAACATTCTACTACCTCACAGGTTGAAATAGGTTTGTCCCTAGTGTTTACCTACCCAACTAGAGCTATTGGCACAATCCATTCAGTGCCGAGATGAATGGTTTGGAAGAAACCCAACATCGCAACTTTCAACTGACCCTCACAACAAGTTTTGGCATCAAGCAAGACTGGGGTGCCAAATTCAAAAAAAATTGAATCTCCTAGAATAGAGAGAGGTTATTGTAGGCCTCAAAAATGTGGTCCTATATCATCTCACAAATTTCCAATACCTCTTACGGTTTCCAAGATATGAGCCTCCAAATTTTGTTGTCCAATCATGCTTAGTGTACCTTGGGGACACTTTGGTCTAGCATTGTCTGGAATGTTCTACTGACTCAGTGGTCAAAATGGGGTTGTCCCTAGCATTCACCCACAAAACCAGAGCTAATGACGTAGTCCATTTGGTGCCAGGATGCAATCCTTGACCAATATCCCTTCACCCCGGGCAATCATAATTTTACTTTGGACACATTTGACCAATTTTGACTCAATGACTCCAACTATTACATCATTTGATGATACAAATGTACATAGAATTAAAACAATACAAATGTAAGGATACAAAATTAAGATGATACAAATTATATAGGGATACACAATTCATAGTAAGGAAATACATTTTTTGCATTTTACATGACATTAAGACGATACAAATGTGGGCTCGTAATATTTGCAAATCAACCCCATGGGCTCTTTTATATTTCAAATTTTGTATCTAATTTTGCATCAAATTTTTAATATACAAAATTTGGCATCTAAATATGCACATTACATTCGATTGTTGTTTTTATATACAAAATTTAGCATCTAACTATGCAAATTACATTCGATTGTTGTTTTTATATACAAAATTTGGCATTTAACTATGCACATTACATTTGATTGTTGTTTTTATATACAAAATTTGACATCTAAATATGCAAATTACACAACTATATATTAAAAATAAGTGTTCTTTTTGCTCCAATCCCTGCATTCGGAAGGCATAAGAAAAGTTAATAGGGAATATAAGAAGTCAATTTATTGAACGTAATCATAATAAACATGGAAAACCTTACAACTTGAGTTGAACTTACCTACTAAAGTGTGCCTGAAGGGTCATCTCTCTGCTTAAGGGTATTCAATATTGCTTCATGATCAACAATACTAATAGTCCAAATTTCCTTTGTCTTTGCTTTTCCTTGGTGTTTCAACAACTTAACATTGACTGCTATAACAAGGTGTGAATACATGAGAATGGTTTTGTGCTTCTCATAGTCTTCAAATGTAGGAATGCCATTATTCCTAATCATATATGTGTGCAACCATGTTCTCACAGCAACATGTGATCCTTTTGGATATGTGAACATATCATCATCCAGGGTCGATTCTGCAAGTTTCTACTTTCATCGTACACAATGTGCTAACCGGTAATCCAATTTTTCATCATTGCCTTGTGGTGCAACCAATACAAAAACATGTCCTGGCTATAGAAGATCTGAAAGATGGTCATAGTCAAGTGAACAATCCATGTCATCATTTATAATAGAGACTGTGAGAGATAAAGGAGTAAGATAATGTGGAACCCATGTATCAACCCACTCACTTGACTCACACTGATCCCAATCACACTAAAGACAACTTGGACAATAATAAGCCAACTCTCATGTCCAAATGGTCCATGTACTAGCATATGAGCTTTGAAATGAATGCATTTTTGAATAATCTTTCACAGTTTGACAATCCAAGATATCTCCTATTGTGCCCAACTCAACCAAACAAAAGAATCTACACATCACTGAATCAAGAGGCCCCCCCTGTGACAATGTTGAAGTACACCAATCAACAATAGAATGAGCATTAATGATTTTTGCACCTGAAATCCTTAGTTGATCCTTAACTAGATCTCTCTTTATGCATGCGCCTACTCCATCATGCTCCCCTTTTCCATGACTGGCCTAAAAAAAACTCTAAATATGAGGTACACCTCTCTGTACATGCATTCTACATAACCATTAAAACATATGAGCATTTTTTAATTGACCTGTGTAGTTATCTGATCAAATGAGATGTCTATCCATAGCAATATTATTTTCCCACACCCACTCAAAATATTTCTCAAAGAAATGTTGGACAAACTCAGATGAGTGCGATCTATCATTGCTCGTATAAAAATGGTACTCTCTAATTATCTTCCAGTCATCTTCTGTACTATCAGGGGAATGTCTGTATGTTATGTGCACAAAAATATCAACCTAAATAGAATTATAATATTGATCTTGCAACTCATTTTGGGGCTGCAATGTATAGTTCTCTGCATATTCAACAACCGATATAATAGTGCCAATCAGAAAAGTGTCCTTACACATCCTAAATTGTTGATCCAACCACTAAGACCTATGACTATGCCTTGCATACTTGTAAAAAAGATTCTTCCTAAAATCTGAAATAAAATTAGCTACATTGCATTCTTTTGTAACCAACTCACATCTAGAGCCTTCACCTCCACTTTTTAATGTATATTTGATAGTTTCATATAACTTTTTGTGGACAATTGTCTTTCCAAAATCATGTTTGCAACCCTCATGAAAACATTCAACAAACTTTACTAGCCCACCACACTTTGAGCACTTTTCATTTAAGCAATATTTTCTATAAAAGAAACATCCATCATCTCTAGGACATAAAAAATGATCTAGCAAGTCTCTTGATGATTTTTGAAGAGCACTTGCACCACACTCCTCCAACATTTCACTAGTATGCAAAGTAGAATGAATGGATCATAAAAATTCATGGTGCATTGAAAACTCCACATGACATTTGCAACAACAAGTATTTCAAATCTTAAGAGGCACACAAAAAAAAGGTTTCAGGGCTTCGAAAGCTCTTTGTGATATTTGCAATGTTGGATGTGTCTCACAAATTTTTTTGAAAAAAATTGTTTGACTCACCTCCAAACAATGTTTGGGATGCAGGGTGCAGTCTTGAATGTCAATTCTCAACTTTAAGACATCCTTCACATTCAGTGACACTCTTGAGTTAGATTACCAAAATAGTTGAATTTGATCCTTCATAGCATTGGTAAGCTTCTTATCACAATGTGAAAGTCTCCCACCATAAGCCCATGTATCATTCTGAAGAGGATCATCAACTCTTTCTCTTCTTGCAAGTGCTCTATCCAAATTTTTATGATTTAGATTCAAGTCAACACAAGTTTGTCTCATCAAATGAGCCTTTCTCAAATGATGACTTACTAAGGAGTTTGTAATAACCCTCCTAGCTACTCTCTTATCTTTTTCCTTGGTAGTCTTCCCAATGGAATTGAGAGCACTAAAAAGATTTCTCATAATAATAGCATTCCTCTCCTTTTTCTTGTTCACACTAATCTTCAATTTGAATAGTATACATCTCATCTTCTGCATCTTTAACAATTGCACAAACATTTGACATTGCTCAACCAATGTCTTGTAGCTAAAAAAATGATCAAAAAATTTTGAAACACACAACCGCATGGTTCTTTCTGATCTCTTGCCTTTGAAGTTTCTCATTATGTTCTCATCAATTTCAAGTAACCACTTAGTTGTTCTTGAAGGTCTCAATGTTGAAGTTTGTCTTTCTTCCTCCCAAGGGACTTCATTTCTCATATAATTTGGAGATGTATTATGTTGATTTAGTTCTTATGTACCATTATCATTGTCAATTTCCTCATATTCAATTAGTAGATTGTCATTGACAATGTCCACACTTCCATTGTCCACATCTACATGTTCATTTTCAAAACCTACATTTTCATCTTCAATCCCTACATTCTCATTTTCAATATTATTTTCATAAATCATTTCAAATTCATGCTCTTCACTTGAAACCACATTCAAAGGTGGGGCTATGCTGACATATTCATGAATATTTAACATACCTTGTCTCTTGTTCTGATGAGAAACCCTATCCATTTCTCTATACACTTAAATCTCTTCATTTGTGAGTCTCCTCTTCTGTTTATGCTTTCGACGACTACTACTCCTCATAGGTAGACCAAAAACGGTGATGCAAAAACCTTTGGTTCCTTAGAAAATCACCCCTAAAGGTGATTTTTTTGTCTTCTCTAGGGACAAAATGAGATTCGCTCCAACTCGACTCCCATAATTCTGTAAAAAAAATGTGCCTCTCTGGAGGGACCCAGAGATAATTGTTTTTACTTTTCATTAGTAAAAAGAAGTAGATATCTGATATATATCAGATATTCCAATATTTCTCACTAGAATCTCTCTCTCTCTCTCTCTCTCTCTCTCTCTCTCTCTCTCTCTCTCTCTCTTTCTCTCTCTCTCTCTCCCTCCCCTCCTACTCTCTCCCCTTCTCCCCCCCTCTCTCTCTCTCTCCCTCTCTCTAACTTCAAATTTGTTGTGGATTTTATTTTAAGTCAATCAATACCCATTAATGGAATTAGAATAAGAACCATGTTTAATGTATCGACGTGTTGGCATTGAAAGGAAATCGATAGAGAAGGATTCATATTCATTTGAATGTTATGTGTTTCATTTCCTAATGTTGATTGTTGATTAATCTCTTAAACTTCAACTTTGTCTTTGATTTTCTTTTAAGACATTTAAGATCCATTTTGTAATGACAATGTGGAATATGCTTTGGGTTTTGATCAAATCGCATTGTAAGAAACCTGCACTATGGGTTTGTGGAAAAGATCAAGAATGATTGTAATATGGTGAATGAAATGCATCTTCATTTCTCATTAGTATCACGGAAAGAATGAAGTGCTAACCAATGCAATAGCCAAACTGAATCAGAAGCACTGTAATGACAAAGAAACTAAATCAGATTGAAGTTCTTTATGATTGTGTCATGTCATGATGAGTGGTTGATGCCATAGAATAGCAGTGAGGAGAGGTGACTATAGTCATTTACATTGAGACCCAAGAGGGAGTAGTATGCATGTGCAGAATTTATTGCATTCAGTTGAATGATATTAAGTACCATTCCAACCTATAGTCGAGGAGCTTGATGATTTACTATTAATAAACTCTATAATGGTAAAAGGTGGCATTATTCTTGTATACACCTGCATGTTCATGGAAGACTCGCAAGGTACTAAGAAAATAGTGAATACAATCAGCTGTTGGTGTGTTGGTTCAGTGATTTGATGTTGTTGATTATTCTCATCATTGAGACATCCTAAGATTATGAATTTCTTTTCCTAAATATAGTTAGTTGTACAATGAATTAAGTTTAGTTGCTTGAGATCTGATAGGAGATATCAGATTATAGAATTTGTTTTGGGCTTATTCAAGCTTCGGTTGCCAAGCTCTGCATCAAGTGGTATCAAAGCTTAGCAAGATCTTTTTGGGCTCGTGTTTGATGGAATATTGAAGTTCAATTTTCATCGCCCTAGAGAAAGAAGTCTTTTGTGATCTTGATTATACTGGTTCATTTGTTGAAAATATGGAGTGCCCATTCCCTCCTTGTGTGTTCCAAAGTTGAAAGGTATATCAAAGGTGTCAAAAGAATTCTTGGAATGTGAAGATTCATTTTAAAAAGTCTGAGAGAGAGGTCTACAAAGCTCTCAAAGGGTACATGGATTGAAGAGAGAAGAAAAGACTAAGTGAGGAAGAAAAGAGAAGAAGCTAGGAAGCAAGAAGAGGAAAGGTTAAAGAATCTTGAAGAAGACTTGGATAAGAGTATTGTGAAGTGGGAGAGAATAGCATTACTCTTGGAGCAAGCAGCAGATGAAGATGAAGTTACTAATGAAGAAATGGATCAAGAAGAGGTACACATTCCATTGGAAGGGCACAAACAAAATATGAATGTTGTGTTGAGAGTGAACAACATTATGTTGTTGAACCTTGTGAGGAAAAGGTTCTTGTAGATGAAGGAGATTTGGTGACAAGTATGGTTAAAGAAAATATCATTTGCCTGAATGATGGGAATGTTGACACAAATGATCAAGAAGGGAAGGACATAGTAAAAGAATCACATGCGAAGGAGAAGACTATTGGCATAGAGGATTGAGTATTTGTTGGTCACTGTGATGTCCTAAAGATATGCAAACGAGAAGATCAGATTATGGATCAACCTGTTAGGTATCTATATATTGGCAATATGATGATTATGATGACTGTATTTGTTCCTAGATTCAATGATGATACCACTACACATACTGATAAGGGCATTCACCATGGAGATTGGAAACATCACGTTGTCTGGAGTGGCATCAATTCAATCATTCTGCCTTCATACAATTGGAGAACTCGGAAGAAGATCATGGAAATTCAATGGGACTTGAAAGTTTGTGTCCCTGAGAGTATGATGTAGGTGTATCACGAGGCTGGAAGTATTTTGAAGATTCTAGATTATACATGGTTAAATTATATTGTAACACAGCTTAGTAAGCCATTTTAATAGTTTCAATTAAATCATAGTAGTCTAAATGTTCTAGATATAATAAATAAAGGGTTTATATTATCATGAAGTTGACAACTTTATTGTCAACTCCATGATTCATTATTAGGTTAGTAAACTTCTAAATTGGTTTCGAGTCAGTGGAAGTTACAAGTTAGTTATATGATTTAGTTATCGGGTTGTTGCCAAGTCTTTAATAGTGTATTATGTAATCAAAGGAGGGCAGTGAAGAGTAGAGGAATGGATGGAAACACAAATAATCAATGTAATACAAATGATGAATGAAGTAATAACATTCTGTATTTTCATATGATTGTCTTTGTGACTGTTCAGTCTTTCCCAAATGTTCCATTTTCTTATTTGCAGATTATGGTGATCGCTGATTGGTCTAACTTCAAATTTGTTGTCGATTTTCTATTAAGATAATCAAGAACCATTAATGGAATTAGAATAGAACCATGTTTAATGTTTCGATGTGTTGGCACTGAAAGGAAATCGATAGAGAAGGATTCATATTCATTTGAATGTTTTGTGTTTCATTTCCTAATGTTGATCGCTAATTAATCTCTTAAACTTCAAATTTGTCTTTGATTTTATTTTAAGACATTTAAGATCCATTTTGTAATGACAATGTGGAA
>BSBK01005014.1:2500-77500 GCA_027943335.1 Chamaecyparis obtusa
TATGGTAGGTTAATTGTGTAGCTCTAGTTTTGAAGTTTCTTGGGATATAACTTTCTAAGTATGAATTTTAACCCACATCGGGGACATCATGTAAAATCTGCATAGTCTTTTAGAGTCGATGTTATAGGTCATGTTAATATTTCCTTTAAACATTGTTATAGTGTTAGAAGGAAGATTACTCTCATAATATGAATATTAGATATAAATTTTACATTAGACAAATAAAATGCAAATTAATGAAGGATCTCTATACTTCAATTTGATACTATCTTAATGGTTACTTATATTGTGTACTATCAAGATGCAACATGGTTAAAATAAGTCTATTATTATGAAAAGTTTTTATCTACATTACATTAAACATTAACATAATGATTACTCAGATTAACTCGATTAGTGTGTCTATGATCCCTTAAGAATAATCTGTCCATCGATTTTGTTTTAGTGGCATGGAAAGGAAGTTCACCATTGATCATAATGGTGCAAAAATAAAATAAAATAAGGGATTCTACTTTCTCGGGGGTTGGCTAGGACCTTAGAGGTCTCATGATGCCATTTGGATGGGTGGAGAGCATGTACTTTGTTATTATTTTTTTTTCATTTGGAACTCATGTAATGATAACCATGCATCGATTTAGGAATTTTTCTTGAATGAAACTTTAGGGTATTTGGTAAGAAGCTTATTGAGTAACTGCTTAGTAAGCTTACTTTAATGGGAATGTAACTGTTAGAGATCTATTTAATATTTTGTTTTAAAAGACCCAGGTAACTTGTTCTTGAAGAATTGAATTAATAATGGCTTACTCTTTCTTCATAGCCCATAAAATCCTTTCGTCTGTCATTAATATGATGTACATACTTCTTGATTTGTCTATTTAACATATTAATGAGAGAACTATCTTGATGATCATGTATCTAACTTTTAACAGATCTTATATTATGCACCTAATTTGGTAGCCTTGTATCTAGGAACAGGTAATTGGGGATGAGAGACAAAACATATGGAACATGAAGAGAGTCTCAAGTATGCAATTGCAAGTCTTGATTATTCCTTGAATTTTGTTATGAAGTTTATTGTTCTAGCTAGATGTGTTATCAGGTTGGATTCTAGCTAACAAAAAAAAAAATTGTGATGATATTTCCTATGTTGGAGAGGAATAAATAGGTTGTGTGATGTCCATTCTAGTGTGTAAAATTTTGGCATTACATTAGTATATAATTAAGTCTAATGAGGTCCTAATTGGTCTAATTGGTTCTAATAGGTTCATATTTTAGTCCTAATAGGTCCTAATAGGTCTAATTGGGTCTTAATTAGGTCTTAGTGGGTCTAATTGGGCCCTAATTCATCCTAATTTGTCCTAATTGGTCCTAATAGGTGTAATTGAGTCTAATTGAGTCCTAATTGGTTTAGAATTAAGTCTAATTAGGTCCTAATTGGTCCTAATTGGTCTAATTGTTTATAATTAAGTCTAATTAAGCCATAATTGGTCTAATTGAGTCTAATTGGTAATAATTGGTCCTAATTGGTCATAATTGGTCCTAATTGGTCCTAATTGGTCCTAATTGGTCTAATTGGGTCCTAATTAGTCTAATTGGGTCATAATCGATCTAATTGGGTCCTAATAGGTCATAATTGGTTTAAAATTAAGTCTAATTAGGTCCTCATTGGTCTAATTAAGTGTAATTAGGTCCTAATTGGTACTAATTGGTCTAATTGGTCTAGAATTAAGTCTAATAAGGTCCTAACTGGTCTAGTTGAGTCTAATTGGTCCTAATTGTTCCTAATAGGTTCATATTTTAGTCCTAATAGGTCCTAATTGGTCTAATTGATTCTAATTGGTCCTAATTGGTCTAATTAGTATAAAAATAAGTCTAATTAGGTCCTAATTGGTCTAATTGGTCCTATTGGGTTCATATTTTAGTGCTAATAGGTCTTAATTGGTCTAATTGAGTCTAATTGGTCCTAATTAATCTAATTAGTCTAGAATTAAGTCTAATTAGGTCCTAATTGGTCTAATTGAGTCTAATTAGGTCCTAATTTGTATAGAATTAAGTCTAATTAATTTCTAATTGGTCTAGTTAGGTTCATATTATGTCTAATTGGTCTAACTAGGTTCACATTAAGTCAAAATAGTCCTAATAGGTTCATATTTTAGTCCTAATAGGTTCTAATAGGTCTAATTTGGTGTAATTGGGTCCTAGTGGGTCTAATTGGTCCTAATTGGTACTACTTGGGTCAAATTGGGTCGTAATAGGTCCTAATTGTTCTAGAATTAAGTCTAATTAGGTCATAATTGGTCTAATTAAGTCTAATTAGGTCCTAATTTGTCTAATTGGTCTAAAATTAAGTCTAATTACATCTTAATTGGTATAATTGAGTCTAATTATTCCTAATTGGTCCTAATAGGTTCATATTTTAGTCCTAATAGGACCTAATTGGTCTAATTGAATCTAATTGGTCCTAATTGGTTCTAATTGGTTCATATTTTAGTCCTAATAGGACCTAATTGGTCTAATTGAGTCTAATTGGTTCATATTTTAGTCCTAATAGGACCTAATTGGTCTAATTGAGTCTAATTGGTCCTAATTGGTTTAATTGAGTCTAATTGGTTCTAATTGGTCTAATTAGTATATAATTAAGTCTAACTAAGTCCTAATTGGTCTAATTCATCCTAATAGGTTCATATTTTAGTTCTAATATGTCTAATTAGGTGTAACTGGGTCCTAATTGAGTCCCAGTGGGTCTAATTGGTCCTAAATGGTCCTAATTGAGTCTAATTGGGTCCTAATTGGTCTAGAATTAAGTTTAATTAGGTCCTAAATTGTCTAATTGAGTTTAATTAGGTCTTAATTGGTCCAAATTAGTATAATTGGTCTAGAATTAAGTCTAATTAGGTCCTAATTGGTCTAATTGAGTCTAATTGGTCTTAATTGGCCCTAATTGGTTCTAATTAGTTTAATTGGGTCGTAATTGGTCTAACTAGGTCCTAATTGGTCTCATTGGGTCCTAATAGGTCCAATTGGGTGTAATTCGGTCCTAATAGGTCATAATTGGTCTATAATTAAATCTAATTAGGTCCTAATTGGTATAATTGAGTCTAATTAGGTCTTAATTGGTCTAATTAAGTCAAATTAGGTGTTAATTGGTCTAATTGAGTGTAATTAGGTTCCCATTAGTCTAATTAAGTCAAATTAGGTCTTAATTGGTCTAATTGAGTCTCATTAGATCTTAATTGGTCTAATTAAGTCAAATTAGGTCTTAATTGGTCTAATTAAGCCAAATTAGGTCTTAAATGATCTAATTAAGTCTAATTATGTCCTAATTGGTCTAATTAAGTCTAATTGAGTCTTAATAGGTCATATTAGGTCCTAATTGGTTCTAATTGAGTCTAATCAGATTAATTAAGTCTAATTAGGTCCTAATTGGTTCTAATTGGGTCTGATTTGGCCAAATTAGGTCTAATTGGGTCTAATAAGGTCCTAATTAGGTCTAGAATTGGTCTTAATTGGTCGTAATAGGTCTAATTAGGTCTAATTAGGTCCTAATAGGTTCTAATTGGTCTAGAATTAAGTCTAATTAGGTCCTAATTGGTCTAATTAAGTCTAATTAGGTCCTAATTTGTCTAATTAAGTCTAATTGGGTCTTAATTGGTCATATTAGGTCCTAATTGGTTCTAATTGAGTCTAATCGGTCTAATTAAGTCTAATTAGGTCCTAATTGGTTCTAGTTGGGTCTAATTGGTGTAATTGCCCATCTAATTGGGTCTAAATCTAATTGATCCTAATAGGTTCATATTATGTCTAATTAGGTCCTAGTTGGTCTAATTAAGTCTAATTGGGTCCTAATAGGTCATATTAGGTCCTAATAGGTTCATATTATGTCTAATTGGTCTAACTAGGTTCATATTAAGTCAAAACAGGTCCTAATAGGTTCATATTTTAGTTCTAATAGGTCCTAATATAGGTCTAATTGGGTGTAATTAGGTCCTAATTGGGTCCTAGTAGGTCTAATTGGGTCCTGATTGGTCCTAATTAATCGTAATAGGTCTAATTGGGTCTAATTGGTCCTAATATATCTAATTGGGTCCTAATAGGTCCTAATTAGCCTAGAATTAAGTCTAGCTAGGTCCTAATTGGTCTAATTAATTCTAATTAGGTCCTAATTAGTCTAATTAAGTCTAATTGGGTCCTAATAGGTCATATTAAGTCGTAATAGATTCATATTATGTCTAATTAGGTCCTAGAATTAGTCTAATTAAGTCTAATTAGGTCCTAATAGGTCATATTAGGTCCTAAAAAGTTTATATTATGTCTAATTAGGTCCTAATTGGTCTAATTAAGTCTAATTGGGTTCTAATATGCCATATTAGGTCTTAATAGGTTCATATTATGTCTAATTGGTCTAACTAGGTTCATATTATGTCTAATTGGTCTAACTAGGTTCATATTAAGTAAAAATAGGTCTAATTGGGTGTAATTATGTCCTAATTGGGTCTTAGTGGGTCTAATTGGGTCCTAATTGGTTCTAATTAGTCTAATTGGGTCTAATTAGGTTTAATTGGCTCTAATTAGGTCTAATTAGTTCCTAATTGGGTCTAATTGGGTCTAATTAGGTCCTAACTAGGTCTAATTGGTCCTAATAGGTCCTAGTCAGGTCTAGTTAGGTCTAATAGGTCCTAATAGGTCCTAATACTTGTCTAGTTAGGTCGAATTGGTCTAGTTAGACCTCTAATTGGTCCTAATAGGTCTAATTGGTCCTAATATGTCAAGTAATTGGTCCTAATTGGTCTAATAGGTCCTAATAGGTCCTAATAGGTCCTAGTTAGGTAGATAGTTAGGTCTAATTGATCCTAATTGGTCTAATAGGACCAAATAGGTCTATAGCTAGGTCTAGTTAACTCTAATAGGTCCTAATTGGTCTAGTTACCTATCTAGTTGGTCCTAATAGGTCTAATTGGTCCTAATAGGTCCTAGTTGGGTCTACTTGGTCCTAATAGGTCTAGTTAGGTCTAGTTAGGTCTAGTTAGACCTCTAATTGGTCCTAATTGCTAATAATTAGTCTTATTAGGTCTAATTAGCTCTAAAATTAGGTATTACAATATTAGATTTACATGATTCATTAAGACAAGTCCTAACCATCAACTTAAAATATCTAGAGAGAGACAACTTAGACATACCTTGTTTCCTACGATAATATCTTTCTCATGATTTTTCACATAGTCTTTGTTCAGCTGCTTCTGAATAATGGCATGTACTCTTGCTTAAGCTTCTCTTTTTATTTCTCATTAGAACTTACAAAATTGTTCCATGCCAAAATGTTTTCCTTCTCCTAAATGCGAATTATTTTACAGCTTTCAGGTTCATGAAATGAGAAAAATAGACATTTATGTATATGTAATCATTATTAACTCAAAATGACACCAAATAGTTTGACCTAGGTTTCTATCAAAGGTCAAAGTTGACTTTCTATTGAAAGTAAGTTATTGATGGTTAAACTTGGCATCAAACTTGAAAGTACTTTCGATCGAAACTCAAAAGTTTCAATCGAAAGTACCTGGTTCATGTTTGCAAGCTATGAAGAAATTTTGAGAATTTCATGGCTTCAGGCCTCAAGTGTGGTGATCAAATGGAAGAATAAGAAGATGTCCTTTTGCATACAATAAGTACTTGGAACTAGCTTTCTAACAATTATATATTAGACTATTTTTGAGTTTATTATGTGTATAGTTTTTGACATTAATCGAATTGAGGTTTTTTATCAAATATAAACCTCTAAGTTTGACGTTCAATGAAAAATAGTAAAAAAGGGAAAAAAAATATGAAAAATAACATTGCCCTCCATCTTCGTGTCTACTTTTGATCAAATTTTTTTTAAAAAAATTGATAAATACACAAGTTATAAGCTATGTAGTTAAGGTATGTCAAAATTATGGTTTAGTCAACTTCAAATGTTAATAAAATATGCAATAATCATGATAATGTTGTCAAACCATTTGCATGCTATCCATATGGATGCTATGGAACTAAATTCGAAAGAATCACATTCATATCTATTTTACAAAAAAAATTATGCTCTATGAAAACAATGTTACTACTTGAAAATGACATTTTCAGCACCATACCTATTTTCATGGGAGAAAGGAAAAAATATTTAAATAAATTCAATATATATATATATATATATATATATATATATATATATATATATATATATATATATATATATATATAGAATCTAGACAAAAAATCTTAAAAGACTCTAATTAACTTAATCCTTCAATTTCAGACGATTCAATGGCAATATGGATCCAAATCTGAAAGTTTTTTTCAAAATGTAGAGTTGAGTGTCCGTTTAGGAAAAAAAATGTAACCCACTATTGTGGGTGTAATTACTAAAAAATGTAGTGTTAGAGAACATAAAGCTGAGCTAAACATTCAACAAAACAAACTAGTTAAACACTTAAGATTGGACCAAAGAAATCAAGCTAAAAACTAAAAGTAATGTGAAAACCTTGCACTCTCCCAAGCAAGTCTCCTTTGTTGAAGAGATGTTGTCCAAGGATGGAGGAATGTATGCTCAAAGTATGTTCAAGCTTCAACAAGTGTGGAGGAAATTTGGCATCATAAGGTTGCTTTTGATGTTTTTGGCTCTCAAATTGACATGATAAATTTACTTGAATGGTGGATAAAAATGAAAGAGAAGAGGGCTCAATTTATAGGCAAGAGGAGGGATGAATGAACGATCAAGATACAAAAATGAGGAAGGGTTCAGATGTATTTGAGAGAGAGCACATGGATTGTGCTTTCTCAAATTCATCTCATTGTGACGCTTGTCAAAATGGGAGAGGTTGGAGAAAATGGGGGAATGTGACCATTTTGGGAGATGTGAAAGGGGACAAATGTGTAAGGGAAGGATAGAGTGTGTAAGGGATGTGTAAGAGAATTTAAGGTTGACATGAGGTGAGAGAATTGAGGGATGTGAGAATGTGACATGAGAGGTTACTTGGGTTGGCTTTAGATTTCTTAATCCATGGATTATGATTGTGCAAATATTTAAAGAGGGGATCAGGGTTGGATTAGTAGGCAAGTGAGAGTTTTAGGAAGATGTGATGGAAGGAGAGAGAATGAGTGGAGGATTGGATTAGCAAATCATGGGTCATTAGATAATTAAGGGTGATTAGCATGTGTAAATGGGTTGGGTTGAGTATAAACTACATGTTAGGAGTTTGGGATGAGTTTGGTTAAGGGTTAGAGTTGGGTTTAAATATTTTATTTAATTTCAAGTGGGAGGAAAATAGGGTTTTATGAATTAATTTAAATAGATAAGTATATCCATTTAAATTAATAGAGGAATATGGATTAATTAATTATCAGACTATAGGTTTGTCATTTAGATAATTAATTAGACTAGGGGATGACATAAATTAACCAAATAATAATATTTAATTAATAGAATGCCTTAGGAGAAAATTAAATAATATTACTTAATTATGTAATTCAATTTTAGGTGTCTACATTTTTCCCCTCTTTGACATAGTGTTAAAATAAGACTATTTCCAAGACGTTTAGAAACAATAGATGAAACGAAGAATTGACTAGATGGAAAAAATGCCCTAGATTATGGGTCAAGAGTTTTAGGCTGGGTGATGCCCCGTTGAGAGGGCAGCAGGGTAAACAACAAAGGCCCTAGCAGCATCTCAAAAAGAAAGTTAAGGAAGGGGTGTTGCGTGCAAAAAAGAGGGTATGAATGAGGAAGAAGGGGATGAAAAAGGCAAGTTTGTGGAAAAATTCAGCATGAGGGGAGGAAATAGTGGATGAAAAGGCATCCGGGAGGAAAAACAAGGCTTGTGGTACTTAATAAGGGCTGACAGGGCAAGAAATAGGACATTTGTGCACCAGAGACCTTGAAAAGAGAGAATTTGGAGCTCTGAGAGAAGATAGTAGAATGGCAATTAAAGGGCGACCAACTCATCGATCTGATATCGTACGACATGTCTAGTGACATGGGGTCCCTGACCAATAGGTAGGATCAAAAAATTGACCTTGTGCTTTGGTTAATTTAGCATTTATTACATGTTTTGTATGAAAAACATGCGATCTCATAATCACGGGATTGATGGGAATGCGTTCCCACAAGAAATGCAAAGGGGGTGGGGTTAGGTTAAGGGATGCTTTACAGGATCACAAAAAGTCTGGGGGAAGAAATTTTTTTTTGGAGGGAACACAATCCCACATGAGTTTTATGTGGGATCACATTCCCAGAACCAAAAGGCAATGGGGTGCATAAACTATGCATTCCTAGGGGAGGGTGGGTGCGGGTTAGATGGAAGGCATGAGAATGTGTTCCTACACCTGGGCAAGGATGTGAAACTCATGTGATCCCACGATGGTGAGATAGGGGAATCTCTATGGGAATGCTTGGACATAGGGTTTTGTGAGAATGTCGGAAAGGGGTAGATGGCGGGAATGAGGGGAAAAAAGGGTTATGGTAAAGGAGGAAAAATTGACATGATTGACTGGATTTGGGTCTAGTAGTCATTAGATCATCAGAAAAGTCAGGAGAGACACATGATGGTGTTGTTAGTGGGGGATCACTTTACACCAGTAGAGTGGGCTCAAGTAGTTTCACTGGGGTTGGGATATTTGGCTCACATACCATAGAGGTAGAATTTTTATGGTTCTTTTTACTATGCTATGCAAGTGATGGCATTCAGAGACATACACATTTCACCTACCTGTAGGGGAGATGATTATTACATTGGAGGATGTGTACCAAATTTTCAAACTATCGGTCCAAGGGACACTAGTGGTGGTGGGGACCTACACACAGTAGCAGGTAGTGGCCCCACTTCTACGACCAGGAGTAGTGCTAGTCTTACGCCCTTAACAATTTTCCTTGGCACACCATGCAACAGCTACACCATCAGCATGTTGACTGTATTTCTATGTATGTGAGCTAGTTTTGGGGTATATTTTCCCAAACATAGGAGGGACAAGAGTGACACTGGCACTTATTCCAGGGATGTTATAGATCATTGATGTGGGTATCCCAATAGATTAGGGCATGCTGATGTTAGTTAAGATGTACAAGGACCTGCACAAGATTGTGTACCATGGTGTAGATGGGATGGGGAGGAGTTTTGGCTTTACCTCCCTCCTATAGATATGGGAATGGGGGCACATAGCAGTGCTAAGACCACTAGGCTAAACTGACAGGTAGCTAGAGGAGCCAGTTGCATATAGCTGGAGAGATCTACTGACCTATCAGGCGGTAGACAACATTGATCATTGGAGGGAGACACTGGATGGGATCTAGGACATGATCACCTAGTGACCATACCTAGGGTAGGTACCGTGGGTAGAGGACATGAGGGAGTTGTCATATGTTGTGATGTTGACATACATCACAAGGCGATGGGAGTACATCTATTACAAGTAGTGGTTGTCATTGCACCAAAATATTGACTTGTTAATGCTCAATACAACCACTAGACTTATAGAGGACATAGGAGGTGGTTAAGCCATGTCATGAATCCCGAGGGGAGCACTGACCATTTTTCCAACAATCTTCCCCTCGGTGTTACCTGAGGGGATTTGAAACTGTGACCAAGCCTTTATACCACTTGTTATAAGTAGTGGTTGTTGTTGCACCAAAAGATCAACCTATTAATGCCTGATACAACCACTAGACTTATATAAGACATAGGAGATGATTAAGCCATGTTGTGAATCCCGAGGGGCATGCTGACCATTTTTCCAACAACATCATTAAGCATTACAGGCTAGATAGGGTCTCTAGATAGTTTGACTTTACCTAGGATGTACCAAAACCTGCACAATGGTATTAGAAAGTGACGCGAGAGTGGGTGATAAAGTTTGGGGGGAGAGTAGATAGGGTGGGGCTACTAGCAGAGTGGTAGGTAATACAGCCATTGTTGTAGGAATGGGTGGGAGGATAGGTAGATGTGGGGACTACCCCAACATATGATGCATGGTTTTAGATACTGAGGGTCAAGGGGGGTCAGGGTTACCTATTGGTAGAGGGGGAGCACTGGTATATAGGGGCCAGAGGGGGGGAGGAGGAGGGAGAGTGGGAGGAGGTGGTGGTAGAGGAGATGGAGATGGAGATGGGGGGGGGGGAGGAGACAAGATGGGTGTGGATGGAGGTGGGGATGGAGGAGGAGGAGATAGGGGATAGGTACCACCAAGACAAGTAGCACCAGGAGGACCACCACCTAGAGGACCACCACCACTAGGAGGACCACTACCATCAGGACCACCACCATCATCAGGACCACCACCACCACCAGTGCCACCATCAGGGTTTCCAGTAGGAGTAGGGTCATCAGGTGGGGGATGAGGAGATCTATCAAGAAATCTCACCTCACTATAAGAAGACTTTGATTAGATGAGTCAGATGCTCCGTGATACATAGGGTGAGAAAGATGCCTTGATAGCACAGCTAGCTCAGGCCATACAAGATGGAATTTTGACAGTTTATGAGAGAGAGCAGCTAAGGAGAGAGAGGGATGGGCTGGTGGTGGAGAGAGATAAGTTGAGAGGGGAGAGAGACAATCTATAGTTGGAGTGAGGCCGTATATAAGGGGAGAGGGATAAGGTTTTATAGGAGTTGGCAGAGGAGAGGCAGACCCCTAGAGGAGACAAGGTGGCATAGGGCTCCTAGGAGCGATTAGGAGAGGTGTCTCATTTGCAGAGAGAGCTAGCAAGGCTAAGTCAGTAGATAGGGTGGTACAGGGGCATTTATCATGGGCCAGTGCCAATAGAGTGATGCCAACATTATAGACATGATAGAAGCTCTGGGGCCACAAGGTTAGGGATAGGTGGGAGCTCAAGTACAGGGGCTGCTAGTAGCTAGAGGATAGGGGGAAGCATGCCCATGATTGGTAGCTCAAAGAGGACAAGATAGGAGAGTTCTCGGTCATGGAATACACAAAGTCAGTAGTGGTTGGTTGACAACTCTATGTAGATGATAGAGGAAGAGGGGTCAGGAGCAGGTATGGAGGTGGATTCAAGGACAGGTTAGAGATCCACATAGGTGCAACATATAGGGATATAGGGTACAGTGGAGATACTAACACCTTTACATGATCTAGCATAGGTTGACCCCCTAGCTGATGATGTTGATATGCAGCCTCCCTCAGGAGAGGCAGATAGGTAGATATATGCTATGATTTTGATTATGTATTTTAGTGATCCTTTGATGGAGGGAAAATTCCCAATGTATATTGTATTTGTAGTTTGGCTGGACATGGACTGGGACAACCATTTATTCTTTCATTCTTTTGGGATGGGACATGCTTGTACTCTTATTCATGATTATATATACATGATGAGATGGGTGGGTTATGATGTGTTATGATGAATGTATGGGTTTTTATGATGCACTGGCATGGGTGATGCAAGATGTGATGCTATTTTCTATATGATGCGAGACTAACATGTGTGTGATGTAGGATGTGAGGTGCCTATGTGATGTTTGATATGATGCTATTACTGATGGTTTATGTATGTAGGATGTGGTGTGATGCCCTATATGTGATGCATGATTTATTTAAGTTGTGATTTAATGTGCATATGGATGTATGACTCTTTAACAGTGTAAGATTAAAAACTAACTCAACAATGCAAGAGAAAATGAACCTAAAATGAATGAATAATGCAAGATCTAAATGAACTTAACTATGCAAGATTAAAATGAACGCAAAATGAATCAAAATGGATAACAATGCAAGATTAACATGAACTTAAAATGAACCTAAATGGATAACAATACAAGATTAAAATGAACCTAAAATGGACCTAAATGGATAACAATGCAAGACTAAAATGGACCTAAAATGGATCTAAATGGATAACAATGCAAGAGGAAAATGAACCTAAAATGAATCTAAATGGATAAAAATGCAAGATTAAAATGAACCTTAAAATGGATCTAAATAGATAACAATGCAAGATGAAAATGAACCTAAAATGAATCTAAATGGATACTAATGCAAGATTAAAATGGACCTTAAAATAGATCTAAAAGGATAACAATGCAAGATAAAAATGAACCTAAAATGAATCTAAATGGATAACAATGCAAGATGAAAATTAACCTAAAATGAATAAAAAATGCAAGAGCTAAATGATAATGATAATGTCAAATAATGAACCTATAATTCATTAAAGAAAGAATGGATCTATGCATGACTTATAATGAATCTATAAGGATGAAGGACAACTGCAATCTGAAATGAATTTGAATGATAATGAGAATGAAAGATAAAATGAACCTAGATGATAATGATTAAAGAAACTAAATTATAATGAAAGATAATGACAATGCAATCTAAAATGAATTCTAACAATGCAAGATTAAAATGAATTGAAATGCTAATGATAATGAAAAGCTAAATCAATATAAGAAGGATAAAAAATGCTAAACTAGGATAGAGTGAATCTATAATGAATGGGAATGATTAATAATGCAAAATGAAAATGAATGTAAAAAAATAATTTAAATGATTAATGATGCACGACAAAAATGCACCTAAAATGAATGTATTGATGCAACGAGGGATGAGGAGGTGAAAATGAAATGAGACAATGCAGCCTAGGATAATGACTAAATGAATTTGAAATGAGATGTGATGTACGAAGGATGGTAAGGGGATGGTTGATGAAATGACGAAGGAAAAAATACCATGTGGACAATGTGGGTGAGAGGGAGATGCAAGAATGCAGATGAGAGATATGAAGTGAGATGTGAGGATGAGATGGCATAGCATATCACTGCCTGATTGAACCCTCACTGAGGGATGAGGGGGTGGAGCAGTAGAGGAGATGGTCAAAGGGGATATTTTCACAATAAAAATCCATGGGTTAGGAACATGAGCAGAAGAGGAATGAGGTAGATGGGTTCGCATCAAGATGAGGCTTATGGGGGGATGAAGTAAAATGGGTGAAAAGGATGTCAGGGTGATGTTGTTGGGGATCTTTGAGGATGATTAATGTGATTCATTAGGGATGTGGTTTTTATCTAGGAAGTTTGATAGGAGGGGGGTATTCATTAAAGCTTGAGCACGGGGTATTCCCAAGGGGAATACCACCATGTAGTTTGAGCTCTTAGTTTGATATAGCAATAGAAGAGACTAGCCAAAGTTACTGGGAACTTTAGGCCATGTTGCTAGCATTGCATAGGATTGAATCAAAAAGGACACACAAGGGCTACCCCAGAATCACACATGAATCCAAGGGGAAGCATCAGATTGACTCATAGGAAAAAACAAAAGAGCAAAAATACCTTTCCCCAACAAACATCTCTCATTGTAATGCGCCATGATATAAAGGATCATGGTGACCTTCAGGAGAGAAGAAAAATGAGACCTCAAAAACAACTGATAAATCCAAGAAATCCTTACAAAATCAATGGGATAGGACCAATAGACATCCTTTTCCAAAATAGATCGACTGACTGTGGATGGTGGGATTTAGGGCAGATAGGAGAGATGCATCCTACAAGGACCTAGTTAGTGGGATTGGTTGCAAACTAACTTGGTGATGGGAGAAAGGAGAACCTTGGAGAATCATAGTGACAAGGAATGTTTGCTAAGGAGAATGCTGATATTGTGATCACAATGGTTCAATTCTTTTGGGGGTAAGATGTTGCCAGAGAAATAGGGTGAGATGTACAAAGGAGCCAAAGAAGAGAGGACACTATATACAGTCAAATATCCACAAAAGCTAAGGTGATCGAGACTAGTCAAAAAGTGACAATTATGTACATAGCTTAGTGTTGTAGGGATAGGTCATGTCTTGGTATATACAAGAAGCTCAGGATGTGGGATAGTAGTTCTTGTCTGCTGGTGTAATGGGAATGACACCTTGGGAACAAGGGTGAGTGAGATGGATGGATGATTAGATGACAGGGGATGGCAAGTGGGTTTTGGGATTTTGATAGATAATGATACAACCCATTATGTGTGGCACCTATTTATAGGTTTTCACCAACATACCTACCTAAGGTGGCTGATTACCAAGTTTTCAACATTGGGTGGTTATTTTCTCTTTACTTTTTACAAAAGTTGATTTTTTGTATTTTTGCTGGATTTTTTATATTTTAGTGATTTTTCAGGATCATATAGATGGTTCAAGCATAGAACAACTTCAGATGTATGATATTAATGGGATCATTAAGGGGCTCCCCTTCGGGTTTGGATAACTTGTAAGCTCAAAAGCCAAAAAAAACTTGTCACCACATAGGGACCCAACAAGGTGGGCTCAAACTTCCCTTTCTTCTCATAATTGACTTGCACTTTTTGGTTCTCTTTTAGGACCATGTCTCTGACTTTGAATTTTTGGGGGTGTACCTTTTTATTGAATCTCATCTTGAGTCATTTTTGGTACATAGTCAGGTGATTATAGGCCTATTTTCTATTTTCATCTAATAGGTCCAACTGGGTAAGACGTGTCATGCGATAGTCTTCATTTGTGATGTAATTATTCATGGACATGCACAGTGAAGGGATTTCGACCTCAATTGGCATAATGTCTTCAACACCATATACCAAGGAGTATGGGGTGGTGTCTTTGGGTGTACAAAATGAAATGTGGTAGGCCTAGAGGGTAGGATTAATTTGGAGATGACAGTCATGGCTAAAATCATCGACAACTTTTTGAAGGATTTTTAATATGGTTTTATTAGTTTCCTTAGCTTGACCATTTCCTTGTGGGAAATATGGGCTAGAAAAGCATTGGTGGATGTGGAACTAGGCACAAAGTCCTTTGACACACTGGTTTTTGAATAGTGTTCCATGGTCTGTGAAGATGGTGGAGGGAATACCGAAGTGGCAAATGATATGGTAGAGGATGAATTTGGATATCTAGACAGTTGTAGTTAGGCTAAGTGGAATTACCTCAACCCACTTTGTAAAATATTTAGTGGTTATTATGATGTATTTGCGTCTGTTGAAAGAATGAGGAGTGATCATGCCAACAAGATCAAAACCCCAACACGAAAAGGGCCATGGGGGTGCGATGGGTTAAAAATCTTGTGTTGGTACATGGATCAGATTACCATGTTGTTGACACTGTAGGAACTTCTTTACAAACTCACATGCATCATGCTCCATCATCAACTAGCAATACCCAACTCTATGTAGCTGCTTTGCAAGAACCATGCCACTCATGTGGGCACCGCTAATGCCAATGTGAACCTCTTGTAAAGCCACTGTAGTCTCATTTGAGTCTAAACATCAAGAGAGGATGTTATGATACCCACAATGATATAGGGTGTTTCCTACAATAGTGTAGTGGGAAGATCTGCGAATGAGGTTTTGGTATTAGGTGTTTTAGAGGTGAGGAGATATGATACCATTATTTAGATAAGCATGAATATCATGGTACGATGGGGACTAAGGACCAACCAAGATGCACACTATTTCTTCATTAGAGTTCTCATAAGAGGGCATGTGTAGCTGCTTGACTAAGAACTCATATTGTGTCATGCCATGGGGGATCTCCAATCATGACCCAATAGTTATCATAGTGTCAACTACTTTGTTTTGAAGTCTTGGCACTTGTGTGAACTATATGTTGATAAAGTTTTCTTTGAGCTTATCCACAAGATTTTTTTAAGGTAATAGCTTGTCATCCTTTGTCTTAAACTCATCGAGGACCTGCTTGATGATCAGTTGAGAGTCCTCAAACACTTGTAACTTTGTGATATTCTAGTGGATAGCTATTCTAAGGCCTGCAATGAGGGTTTCATACTATGAAATATTGTTTGTGCACGAGAATCCTAGTTTGAAAGATTTTGGGATATAGTCACCTTGAGGGGTCACAAAAAGTATCACTGCCCCTGATCCATGTGATGTATATGATCCATCAAAGTATAGCTTCCACAGGGGTTGTTCTTCGACCATATAGAGATGCTCATCTAGGAAATCCATCACTAGAGGGTATGCATCGACTAAGGGTGCTTCATCAAGTTGATCTACAATAAATTTTCCCTTGATGGCTTTTCAATCAACATATTGGATGTCAAGTTTACTAAGAAGCATTACCCACTTTTCCATCCATCCTGTGAGCATGGTCCTTGAGAGTAGGTACTTGAGAGGGTCAACCTTTGAGATTAGCTTTACCATGTGGCTAAGCATATAGTGATGAAGTTTTTGAGTGGAAAATACCACTACTAAGAATGCTTTTTCCATTGGGGAATAGTTTAGCTCATAGCCCACCAATGTACATATGATATAGTAAATAGCCATATCCTTTCAATTATCATCGAGCTGAGTAAGGAGTGCCCCCAGTGTTGTGGTAGTTGTAGATATGTAGAAAATGAGGGGTCTGCTTGTTGTTGGTGGTATGAGGATAGGTGAATTTTACAGGTATTCCTTGAGATTCGCAAAACTTTGCTAGCAGATGGGATCCCATTTGAAAGTGGTATCCTTGCGCAATAGATGTGTGAATGGTTGGAACTGATTTTCCAGTTGGGAAATGAACCTTCAAATTAACTATAAATTTCCTTGTAGGATTCTCAACTATTTCATTATTCTGGGAGGAGGCATTTTTGTGATGGGTTTCACCTTCTTTGGGTCGATCTCTATGCCTCTTCTAGATACGATGAATCCTAGCAGCGTCCTAGATCTAACACCAAAGACACATTTCTTTGGATTCAACTTCATTCCATACTAATGCAAGTGATTGAATACACACTCAAGGACATTAAGGTGTTTATGTCATCTTTTGGATTTTTCCAAGATTTCATCCACATAGTCTTCAAGGATCTTATGTATCATATCATGAAAAATTGTAGTCATTTCCCTTTGATATGTGGCTCCGACATTTTTGAGCCCAAATGGCATCATGTTGTAGCAGAAGGTGCCCCATAGTGTGGTGAATGTTGTTTTGTGTTGATCCTCTTCATCTATTCTAATTTGGTTATACTCGAAAAAACTATCCATGAGGGACAACATTTCATGGCTTGATGTGAGGTCGATGATCATATCAATGTTGGGCAGTGGAAAATTGTCTTTGGGACATGCCTTGTTCAGGTCCCTGAAGTCAATACAAATCCTTATCTCACAGAAAGGCTTTGTGATGGGTACCATATTGGTGATGTATTCCTAATATTCTCTAACTTTGATGATCTTGGCATCCAAGAGCTTTTCTAGATCTATTTTTACCAAAAGGGCTACCTTGGGATGTATCTTCCTTAGCTTCTATTTGACTAGTTTAGCGTGAGGGTCCACCACAAGATTATGAAAAATCAGACTTGAATCGAGCCCAGGAATATATGCATATGACCATGCAAAATTGGTGGTGGCCTCTTGGAGAAGCACAGTGAGAGACATTTCTTCACCCTTGGTTAGAGATGCAGTGATGTAGGTGATTCGTGGACATTCTTTCATGCCCAAATTAATCGGCTTGGTTTCCTCTATGAGAATGGACGACTGATCTAGTTGATAGTCCTAGATGGGGGGAAGAGGCAAGTCTCCATCCTCTCGTGCCTCAAAGAGGTTTTCACTAGAGGATACGCCCTTTATTTTTACTATTTTAGAATCGAGATGTGCCCCAGAGGGGTTTTCACATAAGGATTCTCTATTTTCATTTTTATTTTTTATTTTGTGGCTAGATACTTCCTCTTCCCCAGAATATCCCTTGGGGTTGAGTTGATAAACTTCTGTTGAGTTCTTCCCCCAATCTAATTCTTGACTTGTGGTGCCCATGAATTTTATGAGCATTGTCTCACTTCAAAACTCATCAATATATACCACACTCAGTTGATCCCGGTCTATGAGGTCAGGGTGGAGGAGTGGGAGTTCAATGAGGTTAAGGGTGAGTTGGAAAAGGATAGAGTTGTTCAGGAAGGTTTCATCATCAAAGATATCATTGTAGGTTTTCCTCTTCTGGAATGTCATTGACTTCTATGAGGTCATTTTGGATATCCAAGAGGGTCACACTAGGAAAATTAGTGCCCCCAATCATGATAATGGGTACTCATATGTGCAGGTGAGGGGTATTAAAACTAAGGCCTTGGCATTGTATATTTTTGGATGCCTCCATGGGTTCTTTTGTTCTAGCCTCTACGGGTTCGAGGCTGCCACCTTGATAATTTCATTGTACAGTGGCCCATTTGTGGGATATGGGATACTTATCCTTGAAATACCCTAGAAACTCAATGTCAGGTAGAGGGGGATCCTTGTATAACTATTGGTTGATATCAGGTGCTAGCTCTTGACCATTCAAAATCCCATTGGAGACAAAGGCAGATGAGCCTAGAGTCTTAATCTCAGGGCCCTTGTGAGGGGCCTTGGTTTGATGACATGGGCGCCCCTGAGTGTGTGGATCCAAAGGGAGAGCCCCTACTACAAAGGCATTAGTGAGGCTATATTCACTATAGCCCCTATTGTTGATCTTGATGGTAGAAAGGGTAGAGGCAAGGATTGTCTATGGATCATAGTGGGATCAGGAGGAACTGGTGATAGATATTCCAATGTCAATTCTAGGATAATGAATGGAGTGGGGGAAGGAAGTTTATATCACATGACAGTATGCAAAGGGTTGGGGGTTTGCATGGATGGTGACTTCAATGCCTTGATATGGGAATTTGATGCACTAATGATAGGTGGAAGGAATGACTTTGATAGAATGGATCCATAGAAGATCGAGGAGAATATTGTAGGGGAGGTCAAGATCAACAATGTGGCATAAGGTTTCTTGGACTACAGGGCCAATCTTGATAGGTAACAAAATGGTACCTTCAGAGGTAGGCTCTAGGTTATCATAGGCCTTAATGGTTATTACCTCATGAGAGATGTCTACTTCTATGAGACTACCCTACTGGATGAACTTTAATGTACAAAGATTTAGGACCAAACCATTATCTATCATGACCCTTTTTATGATGAATTCATTAACCATGATGGCAATGTGGAGTGGGAGATTGTGATCTAGTTCAATGGGTGGCATGTTGGAGGCTTGGAAGGAGAGGGTGGAGGACATGGATAGGTTTACTACAAGGCTCTTGAATTTGATAGTGTTAATGTCTGCAAGGACATAGGTTTCTTTGAGGGTGTTATTGAGGACTTCCTAGTGAAGGGGTGATGTGCGAAGGAGGTCAAGGATGGAGATTTATGTGGGTGTATTCCCAAGGTGTTCTAGGAAGTTGTACTACACACTAGGGATGGTTGTGGCATTGGCACCAATAATGGATATCTGGCCTCTGTGGGTGGTAATAGTGCATTGACTATGAGCACCTTTGATATGGATTACATTCATAGTTGGTTCAACCTAGGAGATGCAACCAATGAATTTATCATAGTTCATGTAGATGGTAGTATAATCTTTCTCATCATTATGGTCACCTTGTTTTCCCTTGCCTTGGTTCTGGAGAGGGTTAGCATTGGTTTGATTCTTTCCTACATTATGTTGAGGAAATACATTTTGGTAGATTTGTAGGTTGGCATTCAGTGATGTCTGGGAAGGGGCATCAACTGTGATCTCCTTCTTATCAATGAGATCCTGGATGTAGTGCTTGAGTGTCATGCAATTCTCGGTGGCATGTCCCTTCACAGGGTGATAGTCGCAATACTCATTGTCCTTATACTAGGCTAGCTTAGGTATTGATTCATCAAATGGCTAGTTTGCAAATATACAATTAGATTCGCACTAGCCATGCAGTGGAAGATATCATCCAGGGGTTCTCCGAGGGGAGTGAATGTGCATTTTTGGTTGTTATGAGCACGAGGTTTGCTATTGTATCATCTTAAAATGGAAGAACTTCCATGTTAAGATCATTTAGGCCTCTGAGTAAGTGGTTTGGGGTCATGTTAAGTGCCTTGATTGGGTCTTTTCATGTATTTGGCTTTCTCCCCACTTTCCACTTCTTCTCTGCACTTGATTTCTTCATTCTAAGTGAAATTAGGGTTAAGGTCTTAAGGACTTTCTTAATTTTCCCTCTTCTATGGATCTAATTTTTTACATAGGATTTAGAAATGAGACCTCCTAGTCCTTCATCACATCATTCTAAGGATTTTCTATCTATTCCTGACACTGGGTCTTATTCAGATATCAATTTCTAAGTTTATGGCACCCCTGGAACTCCTGTTGCAGAATTTGGCAAAGTTAGGGTCTGAGGTCAAAGTCAACCTCAACCCTAACTAGGTCAGATTCAACCTCAACCTTGACCAAGTTACAGTCAACCTCAACCTTGACCTCTTCTCGCTAGGATTTCAAATTGTCATTTGCCGGCAATTAGGCTTTCGGGAAAGTTATTTCTCCGCTTCTGGGTCAGCTATTTTGGGCTCTGAAATGGTAAATCCTTTAATTGTATTTAATCAAGGTATATTTTCTAAAGGTGAGGACCTAATTGGGATTTAATTCTTCAAGGTGGCCCATCTAGAGGAGTGTGCCGTAGATTACTATAAAAGGAGGCCTTCCTCTCTCATTTTGATATCAAGTTTTCACATCACTCAATCATCAAGTTTTCTCAATCAAGCTCTCAATTGTTCAAGTGCAAGCAAGTATTCAAGCATTCAAGTGTTCAAGTAGTCATCCATCAAGGAGTTCCATTTTTAGCTATTGAAGGATTCAATCTCCTTGGAGCCCCCTTGAAGATCTATCCTTCTCCATTCATTCAAACCTTCTCATATGCAAACATCAAATCAAGATTGGTGTTGAAGATCAAAATACCGTTGATTGGAGACATCCTACATTCATTGAAGCATTCTTACTTGTGGATTTGAGGATTTGAATCCTCTACAAGGACTTCAACATCAGTGAGGTGATTTGTTTCAATTACTTTTTTTATGCACAATATAGTTCAATTCAATTTCAACATTAATTCCTAAATTGGGGTTTGACCAAGGTAAACCCCGGATACAACCAAAAACCCCCATTTTCATGTAGGTACAAGTGTGAAATCTTAGATCTAAGAGGGAATTTGGATACCCTTTTCAACATTCTTTTAGGATCTATGAAAAAAATTGGAATCAGACTTCAAATAAATAATGTGGTCTTTGACCTTTTAAAAGGTCAAAGTCGACCTGTGTGAATTTGGAGAAAAGATTTCTGGGTTTTGTCCACCTCGACATTTCTAGTCTAGAACAAATGATAGAATCTTCAAAAAGTTCATACAGAAGCTAGATTCAACATTTTCTAGATCTTCCCTAATTCAAGGTTAGTATTTGTACTTCAATTATTTCATATTCCAAGCTTGATCCAACTATAGGGAAGTATAGGGTTTCTCTCTCTTTTTCATATTCTTCATAGATTGATTCAATTGTGTATTAACCTCTTGGTTGATCAAATTGGATCTCTCCTTTGGGAATTTGGATTTAGGAGTGAATCTTACATTTTCCCCACACACATACACAAATAGTGGTGATTCCAAATTACCACCATTCATTTTGGTGAACTCGACAAGCTTACTCTCTTTCTTTTTGGTGTTAGATTTCATTTTATCTTGTTAGTATTAGATTTGTCCTTTGTGATTGATCTTGCATGCTAATTAGATTTCATATTCATGGTTTATGTGTTTTTAGTTTAGTTCATTTGCATTATATTGGTTTATGAGCTTTACTACCACTAGTCCTACTTATAACATTCCGGTTAGAAGAAGTCATAGACTCATGGGTGCCTTTGAGCCTGAATCTTCTCCTTTCCTTAGGATCCCCGATGATAACTTGATTCTTCATGATTCTAATCCTACTATGGAGCATAACTCTTCTCACTCATCTCATGATGAGGATGATGCTTTAAGGGTTCCTCCTGAACAAGTCCAAAAAATTTCCACTGAACTTGATAAAATGGGTAATTGGCTTCTTTAAGAAAACCATGGTCAAGATTCTATTCAAGCTATAGAGGCTCTTAAGAAATTTCTCTGTGATAGTGATCAAGGTGTTAACCTCTTTTGTGGTATTACTCATCTTGTGCTTTCCAATGTTAAACCTTTAACTCAAGAGGCTCAAGATTTAGGTTTCACTGCTCCTATCACTAGTGTTGAACCTCCTAATTCTTTACCTAGTATTCCTATCTATACTCCTCCTTTGGTGACTATGATGGTTCCCTCTATTCCTATGAGTGTTCCTCCTATGTCCCTTCCTACATCACAACCTTCATATCATACTATTCCTTTCACTTATTCCACTCCACTTCCAACTGTAGTTCCTAGTGTTCCTCCAGTTGTGTCTTCTATTCCTGCAGCTTCTTACACTTTACCTAGTGTGTCTAATGTTGTTACTCCTATTTACTCTAATGATTCCACCATCATCAATTTGGCTCAAACTGTATCATCCTTACAACAACAAATTGCTTCCTTAACTCAAAACAAGTTTAGTATTCCTACATGTGACATGGGAAGTCCTTTGTCTAGGGATATTATCCGAACTCTTGTTCCTCAGCAAGTCAATATGCCTCATCTTGAGAATTATAATGGAAAGGGAGATCCTGTTCATCATGTTAAAACATTCCAAATCCTTTGTAGTGATTATGCCCATGACCATAGGATTTTAGCCAAACTATTTTCTCGAACCTTTCGTGACAAGGCCTTACAGTGGTATTGTTCCTTGCCTCCTTATTCAATTGATTCCTTTCCACAACTTTCTAATGCCTTTATTCAAAAATTTCAAAACAATATTGGCCCACAAGTGTCTTTGATAGATTTAATGCATTGTAAACAAAGTGCTAAAGAAAAATTGATTGAATTTATTGGTGGATTTAAGCATTTGCATGCTCAAATTTCTTATCTTGTTCCTGATATTGATATTCAACATATGTTTATTTCAAATTTGCAAAAGGATATTAGAGATAAGATTCTGCTTACTAAATTTACCTCTTTTCAACAACTTTGTGCAGTGCTTCATCATTATCAATTACAAGTGAGTCAGTTTGAGAGCAACACTCCAATGGCTCCCATTCCTGTTGATAAGAGTGATGCTGCTCCTAATCCAAACAAGTTTCAAAAATTGAACAATTATGTCAAGATAAACAAACAAGCGAATGCAGTTGCTGATCAGTTTGCTATCAAATCTCATAATGCCACTTCTACATCCACTACTTTTTTATTAAATCGAACGTTTACTCCTCTTTCTGAAACTTTACATGCTATTATGAATAGGTTGTTAGCTGCTAATATGATTACTTTACCTCCTATTTAACCTTTTTTACCTACTCTGATTGCATCTAAATATTTTGATCAAAATGCTTTTTGTCAAAATCATCATCAGAATGGTCATGATACTGAGAGATGTTATTCTTTAAAACATAAGGTCCAAAATCTCATTGATGTTAAAGCTTTATCTATTGATACTCTGGATAGTAGTGGGAATCAATCTGTCTCTCCTCCTAATCAGAACCTTCAAATCTATATGAATCCTTTACCTACGCATGATACTAATACTATTGCTCAACCATCTGCTTAGGAAATTGTATATGATTCAAAGATGGATGATCTTAATCATGTCATTAATCAAGTGGAGCATGTTTCTCAGACTATATCTCCACCTCAACTTTCACTTCAAGTTCAATCTCAATCTCTAGTTACACCTAAACCTAAAGTGAAACCTCAACCTAAACCTTGACAATAATTTAAGGATAAAAGACCTCAGGAACTTTTGATTACCTTTGATGCTTCTAAGATTATTAAGGCTCCTGGTGGTCCCCTTTACATTGCTGCTAGGGTTGCTCAGATACCTACTCGTGGTTGTCTTGTTGATCATACCTCCTTAGTCAATGTTATCACTAAAGAAAATCTTTTTATGAAAAGCTTACAATGCAACTTCTATGATACATCAGATGTGTGGATTCAAACTTGTAATGGTTTTCTTTATCCCTCATTTGGTTCTATTACTTTACCAGTTGAACTTTTAGGAAAACTTGTGAACACTACCTTTGTTGTGGTTCCTACTTCTACTCAATTTCAAGTTAAGCTAGGTTTTCCTTGGCTAACTACCATGCATGCTATTGCTTCACCTATACATAAGTGTCTTAAGTTCATTCATGATGGTGAAGTGAAGATGATAAATCATAGTCTATATCGACCTTCTAGGCCTAGAGATTGTGCTGCTCTGGATTTCTTTTGGCCTTCCTTACCTAATGCATGTCCTCCTCACCCTGATAATTTTTTTCAATCATATCAAGCCTATAAGCATCGTAAGATGCTTCAATTAAGCATGCCTCCTATGGATCTTAATCATGGTCTTTTACCTACACCTTTGATACCTCCTTCAACTATGGCTTCTTGTTCTATTAATCAAGTTCCTCCTACCAAACCTATCAAAGATCCTGTGATTGCTCCTCCTATGGTTGATAATCCTATTGATCTTCCTACATAACTTGTGAAGGATCCTATGATTGTTCATCCTAATTCTCAACCTATTTCAAATAAATCAAAATGTAATTGATCTTTTAATGAATGTTGTAAAAAGTGTCATGCTCATGCTAAAGCTCAAAGATCTCTACTTTCTATGGATACACCTATGCATAATATTGTTACTAATAATGATGTTCACATGCATGATTATGATGATTCTATTCATATCTTAGATCCTATTTTGATTAATTTGGATGACGAAGATACTCTTGATGATATTGATAATGTTAATGATGAATAAGAAACTATTGACATTGACATTGATTTGCCAAATATGCTTTCATCTTAATTAACTCTTACACCTAGTGTCAAACATAGTGATTCTCAAGAGGATCATTGTTTGGAACTAGCTATCATTCCTACTATATTGGATATATTCCCTCTTGTGAGTTACCCACCTACCCTAAATGATATACAATGAGATGGGGAAAGTAGGCAGCACACTTGATTGGCTTGCCCTTTGTGGTAGCTTTGTTGTGTATTTTCCTATTGTACTGTGCTTCTACCGTAATGTGTTTGCTACACGTTGTTAGATTATTTTATACGATCCTTGTTACTCAGTTGGTATAAGATGATGAAGG
The DNA here is from genome assembly GCA_027943335.1 of Chamaecyparis obtusa. Classification (NCBI taxonomy): domain Eukaryota; kingdom Viridiplantae; phylum Streptophyta; class Pinopsida; order Cupressales; family Cupressaceae; genus Chamaecyparis; species Chamaecyparis obtusa. The sequence goes on from BSBK01005014.1 coordinate 27,458, forward strand.
AATCAAAATTGTTGTTCAAATTCCTCTATATGTATCCCTATTCTTCTATGTGTTGTTCAATGTTATGTTGTAACTATGCTATTGTTCATAAATGTTTCCATTCGAGATATGGTAGCACTAAATCTTTTTGGTCTCCATGTCATAGTCCAAAAAGATTCTTCTTTGTATATCTTATGTGATCTTTCCTCCTTTTTAATTGTAGTTCTACTTCCTTTGGGGAATGATGTCAATTCATTTGTAATAATATCATATATATATATATATATATATATATATATATATTATCTTATGATCATACTGAACCCATGGTAGGTAGATCCCTTACATTTTCTTTGTATGTTTCTATGATATTTCCCTTGATTTATCTTCATCTAGGGGCATCTCGACATGGAAACGTAATGGAGTTGTTTATGTTTCCATTAAAGCCATTGCTCCTGTTAAAGTGTCAGCAATGACTTTAACATGGGGGCATATGCTCTGCTCACTTGTTACACACATGCACTTATGAAAAAAATTTCAAAACATGCTAAATCTTCTAAAGGTAATGCACATAAGTTTCTAAATCCTAAGGAAGACACGCACTTTAAATTTACTTTTCAATCTTTCTTTTTGGATTAAGAACTAATCCTTAAAGTATGGATTTATATTAGGATCTCTTGATCCCTCCAATTTCAAATACACATATATTGTGATCCCTTAAGGTCGGAAGTGTCCTTAAGACTGGATCTCTTTTTTTTTTTTTTTATTCTTATGGAATAGAATATTCCTAAGGATAAATCCTTGATGGGTTGACTAGTGAGTAGCCACATTCACTAGGTAGTTCAATTCCATCTTTCTAGTTGCACCTTTTTCCTGTGTGGTTCACAATGGGACATAGGTTCTCATTGGGCGAGGTAATCACACTCTTTCTTTCTCTCTTTAGAGATGTCTCTCTTATCTATGATTTAAGAGTCGATGAAGACTTGAGTCCCTAGGGGCTTGGGATTTCTCTTTGTCCCTTAGATTGTGATAAGATTATCTTATTATTTTTATCTCCTTTACCAAGAGTTTGCATTAACTCCATACTTCTGCTAAAGTAGGGGCTTAATGTATCATCTTAAAATGGAAGGAATTCCATGTTAAGAGCATTTAACCCTTTGAAGAAGTGGTTTGGGGTCATGTTAAGAACCTTGATTAGGTCTTTGCATGTATTTGGCTTTCTCCCCGCTTTCCACTTCTTCTCCGCACTTGATTTCTTCATTCTAGGTGAAATTAGGGTTAAGGTCTTAAGGACTTTCCTAATTTTCCCTCTTATATGGCTCTATATTCTAGGTAGGATTTAGAAATGAGACCTCCTAGTTCTTCATCATATCATTTTGAGGATTTTCTATCTATTCCCGATACTGGGTCTTGTTCAGATATCAATTTCTAAGTTTTTGGCACCCCTGGAACTCCTGTTGTAGAATCTGGAAAAGTTAGGGTCTGAGGTCAAAGTTGACCTTGACCCTGACTAGGTTAGGGTCGACCTCAACCTTGACCTCTTCTTGCTAGGATTTCAAATTGTCATTTGCTGGCAATTTGGCTTTCGGGAAAGTTATTTCTCCACTTTCAGGTTGGTTGTTTCGGGCTCTGAAATGGTAAATCCTTTAATTTTATTTAATCAAGGTATATTTTCTAAAGGTGAGGACCCAATTGGGATTTAATTCTTCAAGGTGGCCCATCTACAGGAGTGTGCCCTAGATCACTATAAAAGGAGGCCTTCCTCTCTCATTTTGATATCAAGTTTTCACATCACTCAATCATCAAGTTTTCTCAATCAAGCTCTCAAGTGTTCAAGTGCAAGCAAGTCTTCAAGCATTCAAGTGTTCAATCATTCATCCATCAAGGAGTTCCATTGTTAGCTATTGAAGGATTCAATCTCCTTGGTGCCCCCTTGAAGATCCATCCTTCTCCATTCATTCAAACCTTCTCATATGCAAAGATCAAATCAAGATTGGTGTTGAAGATCAAAATACCTTTGATTGGAGACATCCTACATTCATTGAAGCATTCTTACTTGTGGATTTGAGGATTCGAATCCTCTACAAGGACTTCAACATAAGTGAGGTGATTTGTTTCAATTAATTTGTTTATGCACAATATATTTCAATTCAATTTTAAGGTTAATTCCTAAATTGGGGTTTGACCAAGGCAAATCCCCCATACAACCAAAAACCCCCATTTTATTGCAGGTAGAAGTGCAAAATCTTGGATCTGAGAGTGAATTGGGATACCCTTTTTGGCAATCTTTTAGGATCTGCTAATAGAATCAGAATCAGACTTCAAATAAATAATGTGGTCTTTGACCTTTTAAAAGGTCAAAGTCAACCTGTGTGAATTTGGAGAAAAGATTTCTAGGTTTTGTCCGCCTGAACATTTCCAGTCTAGAACAGGTGATAGAATCTTCAAAAAGTTCATATAGAAACCATAATTCAGCATTTTCTAGATCTTCCCTAATTCAAGGTTAGTATTTGCACTTCAATTATTTCATATTCCAAGCTTGATCCAACTATAGGGAAGTATAGGGTTTCTCTCTCTTTTTCATATTCTTTATAGATTGATTCAATTGTTTATTAACCTCTTGGTTGATCAAATTGGATCTCTCCTTTGGGAATTTGGATTTAGGAGTGAATCTTACATTTTTCCCACACACATACACAAATAGTGGTGATTCCAAATTACCACTATTTAGTTATGTCCATGGGTGATAGATATAGCATTGGCTTGATTGACGGGTGGCTGACAAGTCAGTTGCTGGTTGGTGAGAACTTGTTGTTGGTATATGGGTGCTTATTGTTGGTATGTTGGGAGAGGGGGATTGGGGCTGGCTACAACAACTTGGATGTTCTTGGTGTTTGTGCCTCCATTTGTAACCACAATTTTATTTTTTTTCCAGTACTGGGATCGATCATTGTTGGGCCTATCTTGGTAACTCTCCTTGTAATGTTTAATGGTGCCATCATCGAAAAGACCTCATTTGATGTCCATTCCCTTCCCTTTTATGTCCTGATAAGTTTGTATGTAATTCATTCGCATGAAGTGGAAAAATTTTGGATGCAAATTGTCAAGAATATCTTAGTGATTTTTTTTTCTAGTAGTTGATATGACAACCTCGTGGTGAGGTTTTTCCATATTTGTAGATAGTCAGCTATGGTTTCACCTCCCTTTTTATTGGCATTGAATAGGTCCAACAAGGAGAGCTCATTCTTGACATTATGCACATATTGGGCCACAAATTTTTTTGAGAGTTCTACGAATGTGGAAATAGACCCATATGGGATTTTGTAGAACCACTTGATGGCGGTCCCTCCCAGACTCTTGGGGAAAAGGTGCATGAGATAAATATCATTGTATGCCACCTCTTGGCATGACATGTAGAACTCTTTGATGTGGCTAACTAGGTCTCCCTTCCCTTGATACTTGTCAAACTTGGGTGTTTCAAAATGCTTGGCAAAGGGGACCATTATGATTGATTTGTCAAAGGGATATGGACATAATTCTTCAAAATTGAATGCTTTTCCCTTATTGCCAACTTTGATTTCTTTGAGGGTGTTCTTCATCTCTTCCCATTCCAAATTGATAGGTGTTGGAGTGGGTACTCTCATTGGGAAGGGGTCAGATGGAGTAGCTGAATATGGAGGGATGTGTGGAAGATACTGTGGGATGACATAGGGGATTTCCCTACTGCATAGGTGGTTTGGAATGGATTTTGGAAGGCTTGTTGGGTAATGTATTATTGTTGCATATTTGAGGCATGTTGATGCATGGGGTATGGTATAGCTTGTTGATGTGGGATGAGAGGATTAGGTTTTTGTGCCAGGAAGTACTGCTCCTATGGAGGAGGTTGGTAGAAGTGTTTTTGTTGGGACTAGCATTGGACTTGGCTGATATATGAAGGGTGCATGCTCATGTTACTGAGAGGGGGGAATGAGGCTTAGGTATGTACTATGGGTGGTTGTGTAATAAAATTAGTAGGATAAGAGGAACTAGGATATTGTGGTGGTGGAGGTATGACCTAAGGAGCAACAAGTGGCATAGATAAGTAGTTTGTGAAAGTGGGAAATGATGCAGTGAAAGGGGGTGATTATTGTGTTTCCTGAGAAAAATTTCCTTACTGATAGGTGGGTTAGGATAGGTGTGAGTGTGTTGGTATGCCAAGGGAATTCATTTGTGCTTGGTTAAGGCTCCATGTGGCATTGATTCCTGGCATGGTTTGTGATGCGAATGTTTCTATAAATGTGGGAGTGAATGTAGTTTTTTGTAATGCAGGCGAAGGGTTTTGGGATGCCATGAATGACATTCCTGTTGTGAAAGTGACTTTTTGATCTTGTGTGTTGGCAATAGAGGGTTGAGGAGGAGCTTGTGTGGAAGTAGGTTGTGTAATAGACTGGGTGAATATGGGGGGTGGAGGTATTGTCTACGTAGCAGCTTACATAGGAGGTGGAGGTGGTGCTTGCGTAGAAGCTTCTAGTTGTGTGGCCATTTGTGAAGTGGTAGGGGGAGGACATGCACCCATAATAGAGAAGGGGGTGGATTAGGTCATCATTTGAGTTGTGGGGGCAATTGAGCCAGGCTGCAAGAGATGAGGAATGGGCGAAGCTATATGTGATATTTGCATGGTAGGATCATGGATTTGTTGGATGCTTGTAGGGTACATGTTGGTGGGAATATGAACAATTTTTTTAGGATCAAAGGGTCGTAGGTGTGGTGGAATGGGAGTACCCTTTTGTGCATAATTGTTCAATATGGAAAGGCAGTTATGTGCTATGATTGCGCTGACCATTTGCGCGTATCATAGATGGAACATGAATGCTTCCATGGAGTCTATAGTAGGTGTTTTGGTGAGGTCTACCCACACATTTTTGACAGTTGGTGGCTGGGGATCATACATAACCATAGTGTCGGTAGGGTCATTTGGGTTCGCTAATCTAGTAGCTTGGTTGGGATCCATTCCTTTCCTCTTATTTAATTATGTCTCAACAAGCATGAAAATGAAAAGTCCTAGGATGGGGGAAGATGCAAACATGTCAGGATGATGCTTGTGATGATGGTCTTAGATCTAGATGAGGTTGTTGATATCCTAAATGCAGGATTTTGAGATGCTTAGATAAAAAAGGATTTTTAGATGATTCAAGATTTTAATGATGTATTTGGATGGGTGGTTGAAGGCCGAGATGAGCTACCCTTCCTGATGTGGGATCAAAATATGAAGGATTTCCATCCTCAGATAGACTTGTGATCTTTGGATGATGAGATCCTTACTAGTGTGAGCCAATATTTGGATCAAGATGATGAGGTCCACAAGAGTAAGTACTAGCTACTCTAGACAATGCTTAGTCAAATGGGTGAAGCTAAGATTTTATTTCTTTGAATAAGGTTTGAGAAGCTCAAAATTAATCTTTGGATGGGACATGGATCTAGGGTGGGATGTAGATCTAGGATGAGATGTGGATCTAGGATGATGATTTGGGGATTTGGATAGGGGATAATGCTAATTGATACTTCCTAGGGGAATGACATAAATGTACCTAAGAACTGATCTAAGATGTATGGATTTTGAGATAACTTCACAGATATTGAGGAGTGGGATTGAGCATGCTAGTATTCACATTCCAGTTGGACAAATTAGCGGTTAACTTGAATTCAAAATGAAAATTGTTTGACCCTTGTGTTGTATTCCACATTATCTAGTCTTTCTTGGTATTTCTCTTCTTCTTGGTTTACAGTGACAATGGGTTGGTGATCTTTGAGCTTTCTTTTGGCAACCTTATTCTCTCGATACACATGTGGCATTGGTATCTTAGCTTTCTTGTGTTTCACTAGTTCAGTCATAGGTCCAAAAATATCTTCACTCTCTGGATACTAGAGTAAGTCAAGCTAAGAAGTGACTATGGTAAGTATACCTTGGCTTGGTTTTGAACAGACTTGGGTTTCTTTTTAGGATAATTGATAAGAAGTCCCACAAGAGACAAAATAATCTTGTGGGACAACAAGAAGATGATCCCTTTGGAAAAGAACTTTGTAACTTCAATTTGTGTATATTTGAACAAATGTTTTCACTAGGTCTGATAACTTCAAGAACACACACAGACAATTTCTACCTATAAGATAGGCTAGTATCAAAACCTTTCACTACTACATTTGGGGCCAAATTTTGATAAACACTTCTGATGGGTAAATTTTTTTTAATGAATTTTTTATTTTTAAAAAAATATGCCCCGATGATGTTGGTATTCCGATGGGTTTTAAATTGACCATCAAAATTTTGACAGTTTTAGGTATACATAAAAAAAAAAGTGAAGCGCCAAATCATTTTTATTTCAATTGGCATAGAAAAGGAGTGGGAGAAAATGAGTTGGGTGTGTGAGAAGGTATGTCATTTCTTCATCTTTCAAGCCTCTGGCATCATATTCAACCACAAATTTCATATGCATTGCATTTTATTTGATCATGAATGCTCTCTAAAATGACCGCATTCTACTGGTGTCGTGCCCTAGCCAGTGCTTTATCTCTATTATTTGATGTTACTAGCGTCGTGCCCTAGCCCGTGCTTTAACTCCATTATTTAATGTTATTGGTGCTTGTGCTCAAGGATATCCATTTTTTTGAAATTTTGATTGTGGTTATCAAATGGATAGTCCGTGAGCTTCTAGCTAGGTGCCATTTGTATTGATGGTTTAGGGTATCAAATGTATTGTATCATTAATAGTTGAGACTTTGTTAAATGGAAAAAGGACAAAGAATAATTTTGATTTAGTGCTTTAAGTCCATTATTTGATGTTATTGGTGCTTGTGCTCAAGGATATCCATTTTTTTGAAATGTTGTCTATGGTTATCAAATGGATAGCCTATGATCTTCTAGCTAGGAGCCATTTGTATTGATAGCTTAGGGCATCAAATGTATTGTTATATCATTGATAGTTGAGACTTTGTTAAAAGAAAATAGGATAGATAATGATTTTGATTTAGTTTCTCTCTTTTGATCCCTAAGTGGCTTACAATCCTAGAGAAGTATATGCATATTTACAGATGCAGTTGCAGGATACATAGTAGCTGATAATTCACAAGAAATATATGCATCCAATTTGAATAGAAATTAATACAAAGAAATAGGGTCCTCGAATGGCCCAGTCATCTGGACCTTGACTGTCCCCTCAACTAGTGACCCTTCAAAACTAGGTTATCATGCAATCGGTGAGTGATCCTTTATCCTCCAGGTCTGCCCTGCATCCAAACATATTGGAAATACATGATACAATGATAAAAATCATTTCACAATCCCCCTTCCCTCAAGGAACACTATCAACATCCGAACCTTGACTGTCCCCTCAACCAGTGACCCTTCAAAATTGGGTTATCATGCAATCAGTGAGTGATCCTTCATTCTCCTGGTCTTCCTTGCATCCAAACATATTGGAAATACATAATACAATGATAACAAGTCTTTCACAATCCCCCTTCCCTCAAGGAACACAATCAACATCTGGACCTTGACTATCCCCTCAACCAGTGACCCTTCAAACTCAGGTTATCATGCAATCAGTGAGTGATCCTTCATTCTCTTGGTCTTCCCTACATGAAAACATATTGGAAATAAACAATATAATGATAAAAAGTCTTTCACAATCCCCCTTCCCTCAAGGAACACTATCAACATCTAGACCTTGATTGTCCCCTCAACCAGTGACCCTTCAAATATAGGTTATCATGCAATCAGTGAGTGATCCTTCATTCTCCTATTCTGCCCTGCATCCAAACATATTGGAAATACACAATACAATGATAAAAAGTCTTTTACAATCCCCCTTCCCTCAATGAACACTATCAACATTTGAACCTTGACTATCCCCTCAACCAGTAACCCTTCAAAACTGGGTTATCATGCAATCAGTGAGTGATCCTTCATTTTCCTGGTCTACCCTGCATCCAAAAATATTGGAAATACACAATGCAATGATAAAAATTCTTTCACAATCCCCCTTCCCCCAAGGAACACTATCAACATCCAGACCTTGACTATCCCCTCTATTGGGTATATTCTTGATTTTCTAAGGTTTTTGTCCAAATGTTGGTTTAGTCCTCTGGTCTGTGAAGTTTTCCTAGGTACAGGTGTTGGAAGTTCTTCAAAAAATTGTCATAGCCCACTTCAAAACCCTAACCCTAGGTTTCATTTTTAAAAATGTTGAACTCTTGTAAAAGTCCTCATGATTAGCCCTTACTTTTCTATTTCATTGTTACCTTTTTAAGTAACTTGAGCTGATTAAATCGTGCATGTGTTAAATGTTTTGTGTTTGCTGAATTGAAAAAGGTCATAGCATGTCTCATATAGTATTCAGTGATTCAGCAAACAAGTCAATCTTATGCTAAGTGTCATTTTAGTCATGTGGTCTCTAAGTCTCCTGGTTAACACCTCAACCATTCAGCGAACTAGAGAATTTGTTAAAAATGCTAAGTATTGTCTTTGTTCACGTAGTCTCCAAATATCTGGTGGTTATCAAAAAACATCTGGTGATTCGGTGAATGCATTATCTCCAATTCGCGTATTCCTTGGCAGTTCTTTGCTTACACTCAATGACTTGGTGACAATGGTTATTGCTCATTCTCTAAATCTAGCAGTTAAGAGAAAAATAACCTAGTGACTTGGTGAATACCATAGATCATTGTCAGGATCGACGGTTGTGGTTTAATCTTAGATATTATTGGGTCCTACATGTTTCATTTGGCGAATGAGCGATTGTGTAAAGACTTCTAAGTTTGGTGGCCCCGACAGTTTGGTATGAAGAATTTGGTAGAATGAGTTGTTTCAAGTGTTCACTTGTTCTCAGAATAAATTAGTAAGAAGCTAAATGATTTAGCGATTCAGTGAATCATGTGGTCGTGGGTTCTCTAAAAGGAAAAGGTAAAGGGCATAATCATTTGGTGAATGCATGAATAAAAGGGTCGCCAAAGTTTTGAGTCTTTAGTCTCTTAATCATGGATTGAAATACTCAGTGTTTAATATGATCTGGCAATTCAGCGAACCCTTTGTTTGCAGAATCTCATAATCAAATGACCAAGGATCAAATATTTTAGCAAACTGGTGATAGCCGTAGATCATCGACAAGATCAATGGTTCATTCAGAATCTCAGAGTAAAGATGATGGTAAAGTAAAGATTCAGTGATTTAGACAGTAAAGGCTTCGCTTGTTCTCCAAGTAATTTAGCGGTTAAGTGATCCATTAAGCAAATGTGTGAACCCTTTGTTCACTAGATCTCCAAAAGATTTAACAGTTAGCCAGGACATTAAGAGAATGCGAGATGGCTTTGTTCACTGGTTCGCCAAATGATAACTACAGTCAAGTGCTCGAAGGGTGTCACTGTGTTTGCTAATTTTTGAGAAGTATCATGAGTTAAGGATTGCATTTCGAGAACCCGTGAAGGCTTTGGTCACCAATTCTCTGAATATATGCTAGGGCTAACATTGCATTCAGTGATCACAAGAGGCTTTCAGTCATGGATTCACTAAATGGGCCTAGTTGGAAAAGGTAATAAAAGAAAAGAAAAGGGACCATTGCTTGCATGGACAAAGTATAGTATCAAGATGGAAAGTAAACTAATGAGCCATCCAATCAGTTTCAAAAGAAGATTGCATGACGTAAACAAGTTTAAAGTGCAAGATCTCAATCATTTGCCTCTTTGCCTTGTTTTCAAGTTGTTTAATTTATCTGTCAACATCCAAACATGGCTAACTCAAAATTTGAAATCTGATGGTATATGAAATTGAATGTGGAAACAATTAAGGAGATTTGCAGTAATTTTGGTAGTTGTACACACTTGATCTGCGTTGATAAATAAGTTAAGCTCATTGTTTCCTGTGTCCAAAAATCATTCAAAGAGAATTATGTCATTTTGAAGCGATTTTTGAGTGCCAAGTGAATCCATTTTGTAGAGATTGAAGATAATTTTGTAGCAAAGATGAATCAACTTGAGAGAAGCACAACATCTTCTAGCAGTGAAGCAAAATCTAAAGGTGGTGAAGACAAGGGCAAGCCTAATTATTCAGATGAGTTTTTGAAATTGCTACCTAGTTCCAGTCAGAACAAAAGAGCTCCTGATGACATTTTCGAAGATGTTCTAGGGTTTTGCAGAGATCCTATCACACCAGATACCATAGGTTATACTATCTTCAACTTCTTTTATAAAAATAGATATAGTCATATCCCTGTATGTAATGGTTGGGCTTTGAAGTTAGGGAAATTAGTAGTGCATGATGTATTCCTAGATACAGATTTAATTGTTGCTCTAGCTAGGCGTTATGACCTTATTTCTAAGACTATTAGGAAAGAGGACCAATCATCTTTGGTTGCTCTTGATAGGGGTTCGTTCATGAAGGCTTTTAATGTCTATACATCCACTTCTACTGAAATCAACCTAAGCAAAGAAAAGGAGAGATACAAGAAAAACATAGGGATAGTGAAGGACCAAATAACAAAGCATATCCCAAAATAGGATAAGTATATAGCTCCCCTCCCTGCTCACATGAATGCCCCTTACCAATTTAAATCCCTTTAGCATTACATGAAGCAAACTTGTTATGGGTTGTGTAGGGTTTTGGGAATTGATGGGGATGCAGAGTTTTTACCAGCTGATCTTTTGATGATTATCCTAGACATCCAGAATTCTTTGGTTAATACTAACTATGATTACATCTAGTATATCATTGATACAATGCATGAGGGTTTGATTTCTATCAAGGATAGTAAGAGCCCAATTAAGTTCATGCATTATTCTTTGCTAATGCACTTAATTTTGTTCTTCAATATTAATAGTTTTGATTTGAACATGCTAAAGCCAAGGTTCAACTTTGAAGGCCAGTATAATCTGGTGCAATTATGGGTGAGGAAGTGGAATTCTACTTCCAATGAGGGGAATTTTTGTCTCTTTCAGAATTTCATTGTTTATCCTCTTATAAGGATGTTAGGTGTCAATACTACAAGGATATCCCCAAGCATCCTTAGGCTCCTATGACCAGTGCAGTTTGTGAACAAATGGGAGGGAGATCACAATTGGGGTGATTTTTATTTGGGGGAGAATGCTATAATTTTGAGAGTCTACGGTTGCCCCCAACCCCCTCATCTATTACCAAAATTTGTGCCTCCAAGGTTTTCTTGTTTGGAATTTGTGTGGAAGTTGATGTGGATAGATAGAGAACTTCTAGCCCCTCACAGGAAGGGTACATTCACACCTAAGAAATTTAAGATAGGTGACTTCCCGGTAGGAAAGACGGCATTTCCTCAAATTACTACATGGTTAAATTAGTTCAAAATGGCTATTGGTGCTTGTAGACATGTAGATCCTGAGGGCTTTATCAAAACTGCTAGGATGCTCTACATCCCAAACATTGGTGTGAACAAAGAACATGAAGGCTTGGACAAGGAAGATGTAGTCAGAAATATCATTGATGATGATGAGATCAAAAGGAGATGGAACAGGTACTTTGATTTGATAGACTTGTCAAAACAAGTGATGGCAGCCCAGGTTCCTTTTGAGGGTTTCTTCCCTGACCTTCCCTATTTAAAAAGAATTGACAAGATGATAGAGATGGATGACACTCTATCAAATCAGTTGGAGAAGTTGATTGACCAGAGTCAACCAAAGAAAAGGAAAGACTATTCATCTTCTGATCAAGAGGATTTTTTTGATGAGTCACAAGAAGGGAACAGTCCACCACAAATGGAAGATGTACAAAGTGTTAGGCCTGTTAAAGACCAACCAAAAATAGGGGATACTCCAGAGCCACCCTTGAAGAAATAGAGGCTTGAGGTAGGAGAGCCTTCAAGGCAGGAAAAACAAAAGAGAACAATTGATAGAGCATCTGCTCTAGTGCCAGGTGATAGGGTTTACCATCACCAATTCAGAAAAGCAATAAGAGAAGGAAAGAAGGTGGCCACTGATGAAATAGATAAGGAATAGGCCCTGTGGTTAGAAAGGGATATCAAAGAGGTCTATCAGGAGGATTTTTTGAATGATGACTATTTTATTAAAACTAATGAATTCAAGAGTTTCCTTGTTTGGAATAAGCAACAAGAAGTGAGGAAACTTCTACCTAAAGGTATGGAGCCAAGTGAAGAGACATTGAGAGCCTTAAATTCTTATGATCCTAGCCTTGATCCCATAATAGTAGATGAAGCTAGACAATTAGTCAAGTCAAGTGGAATGCTATTGACTCCAGGATGGGATCTAACTTCTGCTTTCATCATAGATCAAATAAGAAAGCAATCGCAGGGCAGCCTGTCATATGACGTTCACATTGGTGATATGATAAGAGGAAGTGGCTATGACCCTAACTCTCAAGCTGTTGCAATGTGGTCCATGGCCCCTAGGACTCAAAAGCCATCCCTATTGAGTATAGAGGATAAAATGGAAGGGAATCAGATTATTTGGACTGTGCAGAATACAACTGACCTTGAAGTTTCTAAGGCAGTGACTCATTGGGCTAACCTGAATGAGGCAAAAATAGTTCAATTATCTGAAAGGTACTCAAAGTTGTTTGAAAGTGCAAACCTGATGGCCAAGGATAGAGATTTAAAATTGATGAAGGTCAAGCAGCTAGAAGATGAATTGGCAAAGATAAAAGTTAAGCTTGAAGAAGCTTCGAAGGTAGTTGTTTCCCCCCTGTGCAGATTGAGGTCCCAATTCAAACTAATGAAGAAGTACCTGAGGGACCTACTAAAGATTTGGATAAGATAAGGATGGAGGCATCTTTGGACACCATGTCAAAGATTTTGCAATAAAAGTGAGATAAGATAATATAGAAAATGGATACAGTTTATCAATCAGTTAGCCAATTGCACCAGACCAACAGAAAGATAAATGAATCATTGGCTGCTTTGGAGCAACTTCATAGTGTTTGGTCTAGAAGAAGTTTGTTGTTTGATAAACTTGATAGTCTACAGGAGCATAAGCTTGAGATCCCTGGAGTAGTTACAAAAGTTTTTGAGAAGATTGGCTTAATCAATGTTGTTTCAAAGTTTTTTAAAGGTAAGTCCAACCAGGTGAGGGTTAAGTTGTTTATGTTTGATAAACATTATAGCAAGTATATGCCTATGGTATGTGACGATAATGGAAATCTGATCAGGTTGGAGGAATGGAAACTATCAATGGATCAGTTGGTGATTACACAAGATGCTTTCCTTAATAGTGATAATACTTTGGATTTTGCGAGGTGTAATAGCATCATTGACAGTCTTTTTAAAATTGAAAATGATTGCATACGCTTTGTGGCAGAAGCCAAAAAGATAACTGACTCAATGTGGGACAAGCAAGTCAGCTTGTTACAAGAATTGCAGACTTACAATTGGCCATCGGATGATGAAGTAGTGGCTTGGGAGAAGCTAACAATAAAGAAGAAAAAGAGGCCAGTTGTCCAACTTATAGAGGAAGAGGAAGAATAGAGTTGCAGATGGCACCTGATCCAGAAATTGAGGGAGAGAAAGTTTTAAACAAAGGATGATGTAAGTTAGCCAGAATGGCAGTCATCATTCATGCAGCAAATTCAGCAACTGCTCTGAAATATCTTTAGACAAAGATGCCACCTACGGAATTTTTAAGAAAAGATTTTTGTAATGTGTGGTTACAATCTGTTTGTCAGTTTGTAATCTTGTCTCTAGTGTAGGATATTTGCTAGCCATCCCAAGCTTGTTGCATCCTTTCAAGGATTCCAAGATGGCTATGTTATATATAGTAAGTTTTTACTCTTTTGAGAAGAGGTTGAAAAATATACTGTAGAGGGAGGCTTGGCTCCATTGTTGAAATCTTAGAATATTTTGTCAGATTTTGAAATGTATTGATGCAGTGAAATTTTATTGGAATACAATAGAATTCCCTTGCATGATTTTAGTTGTCCTCATGTTTGAATTCTGTGGCTTTTGTGTATTGAATCTGTAAGGTAGTTTTGATATACCATTTACAAGGTATCTATGATTTTAATCTCAAGTTCCTTTCAAGGAAAGGGTAATGTCTTTAGGTTAATTTCTGAGAGCTTAGGAGTTTGGAAAGAATTTGATGATCAAATGCGTTTAAGAGAGGATGAATTGTAAGGCATTTCATTTGGGATTTGTTTGTGTTTCATTTAGAAGATTTCTGGAAATATATGTTTCACTATTTGACTCTATACCCTAGGATAAGGCACTGGTCTATCCTCGATTTGCAAGGATCTCATCATCAACAAAACTTAAATGATTATTTACTTTCATGTATGTTTGAATGATTGAGAAGATAATATTTGTATCAAGGATATAAACTAATGTTGTGATCCTTTGAAGAAGTAGATCTAACATGGGTTAACCTGCTTGAGTTCAAAGCTTGAAAAGAAGGAGTTTATCCTTGTCACACTTGCCATTTTTCTGCAATGAGTGTTTAATTCTATTAAAATCATGGATTGGCTTTCTAAGCTCTACATCAGTTGCAGCAAGAGGCATTAGTAAATCATTGCTAGAACCTTTGATCCACTATAGGATTTCATTGTGAAGCAGTGAGTCTGAAGATAGGTACACCCTCCTGGGTCTATGGAGCCCGAAGTAGAAGAAGGACTTGGTCCTTATTAATTAGCCTTTTCCCTGTAAGAATCTAGAATTGGGAACCTAAGAGTCAATTTTGATAGCTATATTGGTGATTCTACATGAAAAAGAGCTAAAAAAATGGCAAATCTACTGGGGATCTTCTGAATAGCGTGCAATAGGTTAGTGCAAATCCTATCTATTGTGCATTTGTAGACCAGTATAGAATAATTTCATTCCCACATAAAAGTGGGTGGCGACTCTAAACTCTGTGCTACCAGTTGCTAATTGTTGTAAACTTTGCTAAAATTATCATTCTATACCATGAGTTGACCAAGACACACTATGTCTTATTATAACGATCACCCCGAAGATAATATGGGTGATGAGCTCCATACACCAAGTAGGAAACAATGGTCTAGAAGAGGTCAGCATACTACTAGTTCCCAAGGCCCTTCTTGAGAAAGATCTCATGTTCCACTTCCTCATGAATCTTCATCCTCTTTAGATGATCCCGAACATGTCAAGAGGGTTACACCAAGTGTGCACATACAGAAAGAAGTAATCACAAAGGTTACAGAAGTAGGTTATTTCCCTGCGAGAGAAACTCTGGAACAACTACAAGAAACCTCTGCTACTGAGACCACCTCCTATGATTCTGAGAAGTTGAGAGAAGAGGTAATTTCTTTAAGAAAAAAAAAGAGTGAACAATTGGCTGAGATTGCCAATAGGTTGAAAGCAAGGGAACAACAAATCTGTGATTTTCTCATAGAGAGGTAGGAACTTCTCAAAAGAACCAAGAAAAATGAGACCCAAGTTAGTGATTTAAACCAAGATGTTCAAGGTTTAAATAAGGACCTATTTGGTGACATGGAAGATTTGAGAAAGCAGGCTCGGGATAATAAACCTAAGCAAGGTGAATTTGAGGGAACAAGCCATGTCTTAAGGCAATTAAATCCCTCTGAAATCTAGAGAAACAAGGAGATTATAACTGCTCCCAAAGAAATCCCTGATAAGGGAAAAAAAAAATTGGTGGGTATAAATATTCATGAGCCCAAGAAAATTATGGTTCCTCCTAATGTACATTCTCAAACAAGTATAGACTTGGAGAAGGATAGGAAAGCGAAAGAATAATTGACTATTCAACTGGAGAAACTTGAGTTGGAGGCTGCTGCTGATGAAATGAAGAGGAAGATTGCATTCCTACATGCTAATATGAACACATCCACTAGTACCTCTATCCCTATCACCATAGGAACAACTCCATTCAGTCAGCCCAATACTTCACTTCCAAATGCTCAAGCCTTTCACCCTGGACAAACTTTACCTGGACCAGTTCCTAATCAAGTTCCCATTATAGCTAGTGGTACAATGGGAACTATACCTTGTCAAAATGTTGCAACTACCCCTCTGAATCAACCAAATATCCAAAGAAGACCAGTTCATTTGGATAGATATAGGCCTCTATTTTTTGATGGTATTCTTGGCCAACCTAATGCTGTCCCCAATGAAATCAGAAAGAAGATCCCATTCTTTACTGGGAATAATGTTATTACCTGTGAAGAGCATCTGAAGTTTTTTACAGATAAGGTAAATGATTATGAGATTGAACATGAAGATGTCATAATGAAGCTCTTTGTTCAATCATTGATTGAAGATGCCAGGGATTGGTATAGGGGGTTACCTGAGAACAGTATTGCATCTTGAGAAGAATTTGTCAGATGTTTTAAAGAGCAATATGTAGAACATGTGAAATCTAGCTACATGCTCAATGAGTTCAATAATATCAAGAAACATTATAATGAGAGCATGTCAGAGTTTAATAGTTGATTCCAAAAGGCTATGTATAAACTGTTCCAAGTATTGAGGCTAGATGATGCAGTCTACATGACAACTTATTTCAATTCTATGGATGGTAAGATGTCTTACCTTTTGAGAGACAAGAATCCCCGTACCCTTAGAGATGATTTTAAGTTGGCCATAAATATTGAGAGTAACTGAAAGGCATCTGGCCAAATGTACAAAAGGGATGAATGTAGACTGTGGAAAGAAACCAGGCCACAACCTGCAAGGCCATCCAAAGAGGAGGATACAATGGACAAAGGACCTAGTAATAACAAAGACTTCCCAGCAAGGTTTGATAAAGGTGGTAGAAATTTTCAAGATACAAGGCCGCCTTATCAAAGGTAGGACAAAGCCCCTAATCTGAGAGATATGCCTTACAAAACAAACTGGAAAGATGGGAGGCTTATTCCTAATAATAATGAACCCCAAAAGGGAAGGGATACACCAGATCCTTTGAAAAAGAATATAGCACATAATGTGGAGAATACCCCTTGGTGTGTGGCCTGTAATATACCCCACTCACCATTCCAATGTGCTGTTGCCCAGGCCTTGGGATAAGAGGCTAGTGATTCATATGCAGGAGATTATGAAGGATCTGAGAAGCCTGCTATTAACATGTTTACTACTGAACTAATGGAGGATCTTGAGTCCTCAGATGATGAATTTATTTGCCTTGATGTTGATCATAAGAGGAATCTTTTCTCTGACTATGAACAACAAATATTTACTCAGTCTGATCAGGAAGAGTTTGATAATGATGAGTATAAGACTCACATGGTAGAATCTGGGTCAGATGAAAGACAATGGAGAAAGCCTAGTGAAGAAGCAATCAAGAGTTTAACTGTGGCTGCTATTGCTCAAGAAAAATCCTCATACAATTTGAGGAACAGAAAGGTGGATAATGAGCAGGGAGTTCCTAGATCGGTGTTTTTTAAGAATAGTTCTCATGATAAGGACTCCCCAAAGCCCAATGTTGTAAATAGTAAAGATGAAGGGTTTGAAGCTGAAAAGAAAGGGAAACAAGAAGTTATTATTGATAAGGTGAAAAACAAATTTGGTAGGCCAAAGGGTCACCCTGATGTTTGTACTGACTCCCCTACCTTTGATATGAGACATGACTTTTCCCAAATGAAAGTTTCCATCCCTTTACTTGAAATGTTGAAAATAGAAGAGCACAAAGAAGCAGCCCTGGCTCTCATAAGTGAGCAGACAACTACTCTTATTTTACAAGAAGAAGGGAAGTCCCTGGAAGAGCCAATTGTAATTAATGACATCTCTGATGTATGTGTTGGGACTATTGTGACACAAGAACCCTCTTCTATCAATCCTTTCTATGTTACTTTGCTTGTAAATAATTTTTTGCTGAAAAATTGTATGATTGATTCTGGTGCCGCTACAAATATAATGCCTTAACAAGTGATGAAGGAGTTAGGGTTTCAAGTTGATACATCTAGTGGAAGGTGTTATGCCATGGACAACAGGGTAGTACCTATTGTAGGAAGCCTAATTGGAATTGAAGTGAAAATTGCTGCATTCCCAGAAGCCACATATAAAATGGATGTGGTTGATGTTGATACAAAACCTCATTATGGCATGTTATTGTCAAGACAATGGGCTGCAGCAGTGGGTGGAAAGTTGCAACTAGATTTTTCATATGCTACCATCCCAATAAATGGAACTGAGGTAAAGTTGTACAAGGAGCCCCGTTCTTCAGTCATGATTGAAGTGGTTGCTCCAGAGGATCTAAATTATTTTGTAGATATTGACATGAGCAATTTTGTGATTAAAGAAATAGTACCTCAGTTAAAAAAAATAGATCCAATTGTGGATGAGTTAATTTTGCAGCAAGATGGGCTCTGGAAAATGTTCTTTGATGGTAGATGCTCCAAGGAAGGATCAGGAGCTGGTGTGGTGTTCATTTCCCCATCAGGTATTACATTTAAATACTATTTCTTGTTAACTTTTGAGTGTACAAATAACACTGCCGAGTATGAGGCTCTGATACTGGGATTAGATGTGGCCATAAAACATGGTATTAAATCTTTAAAAGTTATGGTGATTCCTAGTTGATTATAGCCCAAGTGAGATCTCAGTATGCTTCTAAAGATGAAAAGTTGAAACTGTATAAACATGCTGTTTGGGATAGACTAGAGTTTTTTGATGCTTTCAATCTACTTTGGGTAGAATGAGCCAATAATATCATGGCATATTTTCTTGCAAATGTTGCCCTTAAAAGTGAAGATATAACCCTCACTGATGTGTCTATGTTAGAGGTCAAATCTAGGCCTGCAGTGCCTGATAATGTATATAATTGGCAAGTTTTTGAGGATGACTTAGATATCCTTAGGTTCCTTCAAGGCCTTGATCAATATGATGGTCAACAAATAGATTTTAATGAGATGCAGCAATGTGTTGAGGGAAAAGAATGCATCATGGGGAATGAGATAGTGCAATTGCCATCCAATCACATACCTAAAGGGTTAGTAGAATTGGAAGGAATGTTTAAAATAAATGATGGTTTTCTATCTCAGAAGTCTAACACTAAAATGGAGGACTTAGAGGAAATAAACTTGGGTTCAAAAAACTCCCCACAAATGGTATACATTGGCAAGAAATTGAGCAAAGAGATCAGAGGAAATTTGATAAGACTTTTGAAAAAGTACAAGCATGTATTTGCTTGGTCCTATGATGACCTCAAAGCTTATAGGGCTGACCTGTTTCAGCATGAAATTCCTCTTAAAGAGGAAACTAGGCCTTTTAGACAGAAGCAGAGACCCATTAACCCTTTATTGGCTACCAAGATGCAAGTTGAGTTGACAAAACTGAGAGATGCTAGTATTATTGAACCAATCAGGCACTCAACTTGGGTTTCAAATCTTGTGCTAGTAATGAAAAAGAATAGTGATATTAGGCTCTGTGTTGATTTCAGGAACCTGAATGTGGATTCACTTAAGGATAACTATGGATTGCCCAATATGGAGGCTATGCTGCATAGGGTGACTGGATGTGAACTCTTGTCAATGATGGATGGTTTCTCCAGGTATAATCAAGTGCTGGTCAAAGAATTGGAACAATTTAAGATAGCCTTTACAACCCCATGGGGAACATATGTATATGTTCGCATGCCTTTTGGTCTGAAAAATGCTAGAGCAACATTTCAGAGAGCCATGGATGTTGCATTTGAGGAGTTGATAAATGTTTTAATGGTTGTTTATCAAGATGATCTCACTGCTTATTCCAAAAAAGCTAAGGATCATTGGTCCCATTTGGAGAAGGTCATTCTTAAGGCCTTAGAATTTGGTGTGTGTTTGAATCCCAAAAAGTGTTAGTTTGCTATGACAGAAGGGAAGTTACTTGGACACATAGTGTCAAAAGAAGGAGTCAGGATTGATCCTGAAAGAGTAGAAGCAATTAAAAAGGTCCCTCCACCAAATTACATAAAAGGTGTGCAGTCATTCTTGGGACAAATTAATATTGTAAGAAGATTTATTGCTAACTTTGCAGAATTGGTCAAGCCCATAGTGAAGTTCCTAAAGAAGGAAGTGAAGTTTGAATGGAACCTTGAAGCTTAGCAAGCTTTTGTAAAAATCAAACAAGCAATTCAAGAGGCCCCAGTTTTGGTATCACCTGATTACTTGAAACCATTTTCTCTATTTTCTTTTGCATCTTTTCATATATTGCAGCTATCCTTTTGCAAAAGGATCAAGAAGGATATGAGCATCCTATAGCCTTTTTCAACAAGTCATTACAATCTACTGAATTAAATTATGAACTAATGGAAAAGCAAGCCTATGCACTTGTGAAGGCAGTCAAAGCTTTCAGACCATATATGGTCTATGAAAAGGTTAGTGCTTATGTGCCTCATGCTGTAGTAAAGGATATCTTAACACAGAGTGAAGTCATAGGAAAGAGGTGCAAATGGATAAATAGGATTCAAGAGTTTGACCTGGAAATTCATATTACCAAATTGGTGAGAGGATTGGGACTTGCTAAGTTAATGATTGAGGAAAATATGGACCTTGTTCAAGTAAATAATGTTGCTGCTAATGTTGATATGATTACTAGTATTGAAATGTAACCCTGGTACAAGGATGTTATTTATTTTATTAAAAATACTAAATGTCCACTTGACTTGAATGATAATCAAAGGAGTCTGAGATTGCAAGCTCAGAGATATGTGTTGATCCAAGGTGATTTGTACTAGAAGGATAATGATGGTATTTTACTCTTTTGTCTGGATAAGCACCAATCAGAGAAAATGTTGAAGGAAATGCACTCTGGAATGTGTGGAGGACATCATTCTACTCGATCAATAGCTCATAAAATCTTAAGAGTAGGATACTATTGGCCTGTGTTGTTCAAAGACACTCATTCTTATGTGAGGAAATGTGAACCTTATCAAAGGTTCTCTAAAAAATTGAAGTTCTCAGGTGCATTATTATTTAACCCTGTTGTTGCAGAAGCTCCTTTTGCAATGTGGGGTATGGATTTTATTGGAGAGTTCTTTGAGAAGTCTAGTGGGGGACATAGTCACATTTTGGTGGCTACTAATTATTTCACCAAATGGATTGAAGCCATTCAAAAAAAAAGGGCCACTAGTGCTGTTGTGATTGAGTTTCTGATGAACAACAAAATTACTAGATTTGGTGTCCCTGTTAAATTGGTTGTTGACAATGCTATGAGCTTCAGGTCATAGGAGATCACTAATTTTTGCTCAAAAATGGGCATAGTATTGTCTTACTCATCCCCTTATCATCCACAAGCCAATGGATAGGCTAAATCTAGCAACAAGAGTATTTTACAGATTTTGAAGAAAACCCTGGAAAAGAATAAGAAAAGTTGGCATGTAAAATTAAAGTTAGCACTATGGGCTGATAGAATTTCTGAGAAGAGGGCTACTGGTAAGTCCCCTTTTGAAATGGTATATGGTGCTAAATCAAGATTTCTAGTAAATAACCTCCTTCCAATCTATAAGTTTATCCAAGAAGAGGACATGGGAATCAGTGATCCACTGCAGGACATAATGGTTTAGCTGATTGAATTAGATGAGATTAGGATGGAAGGACAAAAGGAAAATACGAAGTTGTAGCAGAAGATGAAATATCTTTTTGATAAGAGAGCAACTGTGAGAAAATTCCAGCCTGGTGATATGGTTCTCCAATAGAATGCCAGGGCTGAAGATAAAGGGAACACAAAAAATTTGAGTCTTTGTGGATGGGACCTTATATTGTTCATTAGACCCATGGTAAGGACTCATATTTCATGCAAAATTTGGATGGTGAAGAGTAGGAATTGCTAGTGCATGGACAATTCCTAAAAATTTTCTTCAGTTAATTCTTTTTCCATGCACAGTAGGTTTGTATATATGTATCGGTGTGTTTGTTTCCTATTTTAGGTTAAGGTTTTGTGGTTTGCCTCCCAGAGATTCATGAATTCTTGCTATGATTTTGCAATCAAGCATCCTCAGATAGAGCCACTGTTGGGTATATTCTTGATTTTCTAAGGTTTTTGTCCAAATGTTGGTTTGGTCCTTTGGTCTGTGAAGCTTTCCTAGGTACAGGTGTCAGAAGTTCTTCAAAAAATTGTCATAGCCCACTTCAAAACCCTAACCCTAGGTTTTGTTTTTGAAAATGTTGAACTCTTGCAAAAGTCCTCATGATTAGCCCTTACTTTTCTATTTCATTGTTACCTTTTTAAGTCACTTGAGCTGATTAAATTGTGCACATGTTAAATGTTTTGTGTTCGCTGAATCGGAAAAGGTCATAGCATGTCTCATATAGTATTCGGTGATTCAACGAACAAGTCAATCTTATGCTAAGTGTCATTTTATTCGTGTGGTCTCTAAGTCTCCCGGTTAACACATCAACCATTCAACAAACTGGAGAATATGTTAAAAATGCTAAGTATTGTCTTTGTTCGCATAGTCTCCAAATATCTGGTGGTTATCAAAAAAATCTGGCAATTTGGTGAATGCATTATCTCCAATTTGTGTATTCCTTGGCGGTTCTTTGCTTACACTCAGCGACTTGGTGACAACGGTTATCGCTCATTCTCTGAATCTAGCAGTTAAGGGAAAAATAACCTAGTGACTTGGTGAATACCGTAGATCATTTCCAGGATCGATGGTTGTGGTTTAATCTCAGATATTATTGGGTCCTACATGTTTCATTTGGTGAATGAGTGACCGTGTAAAGACTTCTAAGTTTGGCGGCCCCGATAGTTTGGTATGAAGAATTTGGTGGAATGGGTTGTTTCAAGTGCTCGCTTGTTCTCAGAATAAATTAGTAAGAAGCTAAATCATTTAGAAATTCAGCAAATCATGTGGTCACGGGTTCTCTAAAAGGAAAAGGTAAAGGGCATAATCATTTGGTGAATGCGTGAATAAAAGGGTCACCAAAGTTTTGAGTCTTAAGTCACTTAATCATGGATTGAAATACTCAGTGTTTAATATAATCTGGCAATTCAGTGAACCCTTTGTTCACTAAATCTCGTAATCAAATGACCAAGGATCAAATATTTCAGTGAACTGGTGACAGCCGTAGATCATCGACAAGATCAACGGTTCATTCAAAATCTCAGAGTAAAGATGATGGTAAAGTAAAGCTTCAACGATTCAGAGAGTAAAGGCTTCACCAGTTCTCCAAGTAATTTAGTGGTTAAGTGATCCATTAAGCAAATGTGTGAACCCTTTGTTCACTGAATCTCCAAAAGATTTAACAGTTAGCCAAGACATTAAGAGAATGTGAGATGGTTGTCTTCGCTCATTCGTCAAATGATAACTGCAGTCAAGTGCTCGAAGGGTGTCACTATGTTCGCTAATTTGCGAGAAGTATCATGAGTTAAGGATTTCATTTTGAGAACCTATGAAGGATTTGATCACCAATTCTCTAAATATATGCTAGGGTTAACATTGCATTCAGTGATCACGAGAGGCTTTCAGTCGCAGATTCACTAAATGGGCCTAGTTGGAAAAGGTAATAAAAGAAAAGAAAAGGGGACCATTGCCTGCATGGACAAAGTATAGTATCAAGCTGGAAAGTAAACTAATGAGCCATCCAATCAGTTTCAAAGGAAGATTGCATGACGTAAACAGGTTTAAAGTGTAGGATCTCAATCATTTGCCTCTTTGCCTTGTTTCCAAGTTGTTTAATTTATCTGTCAACATCCAAACATGGCTAACTCAAAATTTGAAATCTGATGGTATATGAAATTGAATGTGGAAACAATTAAGGAGATTTTCAATAATTGTGGTAGTTGTACACACTTGATCTGCGTTGATAAATAAGTTAAGCTCATTGTTTCCTATGTCAAAAAATCATTCGAAGAGAATTGTGTCATTCTAAAGCAATTTTTGAGCGCCAAGTGAATCCATTTTGCAGAGATTGAAGATAATTCTGTAGCAAAGATGAGTCAACCTGAGAGAAGCGTAGCATCTTCCAGCAGTGAAGAAAAATCTAAAGGTGGTGAAGACAAGGGCAAGCCTAATTATTCAGATGAGTTTTTGAAATTGCTACCTGGTTCTAGTCAGAACAAAAGAGCTCCTGATGACATTTTTGAAGATGTTCTAGGGTTTTGCAGAGATCCTATCACACCGGATACCATAGGTTATACAATCTTCAACGTCTTTTATAAAAATAGAGATAGTCATATCCCTATATGTAATGGTTGGGCTTTGGGGTTAGGGAAATTAGTAGTGCCTGATGTATTCCTAGATGCGGATTTAATTGTTGCTCTAGATAGGCATTACAACCCTATTTCTAAGACTATTAGGAAAGAGGACAATTCAGCTTTGGTTACTCTTGATAGGGGTTCATTCATGAAGGCTTTTAATGTCTATATATCCACTTCTACTGAAATTGACCTGAGCAAAGAAAAGGAGAGGTACAAGAAAAACATAGGGATAGTGAAGGACCAAATAACAAAGCATATCCCAAAATAGGATAAGTATATAGCTCCCCTCCCTGCTCACATGAATGCCCCTTACAAATTTAAATCCCTTCAGCATTACATGAAGCAAACTTGTTATGGGTTGTGTAGGGTTTTGGGAATTGATGGGGATGCAGAGTTTTTACCAGCTGATCTTTTGATGATTATCCTAGATATCCAAAATTCTTTGGTTAATACTGACTATGATTACATCTAGTATATCATTGATAGAATGCATGAGGGTTTGATTTCTATCAAGGATAGTAAAAGCCCAATTAAGTTCATGCATTATTCTTTGCTAATGCACTTAATTTTGTTCTTTAATATTAATAGTTTTGATTTGAACATGTTGAAGCCAAGATTCAACTTTGAATGCCAGTATAATCCAATGCAATTATGGGTGAGGAAGTGGAATTCTACTTCCAATGAGGGGAATTTTTGTCTCTTTCAGAATTTCATTTTTTATCCTCTTATAAGGATGTTAGGTGTCAATACTACAAGGATATTCCCAAGGGTCCTTAGGCTCCTACGACTAGTGCAGTTTGTGAACAAATGGGAGGGAGATCACAATTGGGGTGATTTTTACTTTGGGGAGAATGCTACAATTTTGAGAGTCTACGATTACCCCCAACCCCCTCATTTGTTACCAAAATTTGTGCCCCCAAGGGTTGCTTGTTTGGAATTTGTGTGGAAGTTGATGTGGACAGACATAGAACTTCTAGCCCCTCACAGGAAGGGTACATTCACACCTAGGCAATTCAAGATAGGTGACATACCGGTAGGAAAGAGGGCATTTCCTCAAATTACTGAATGGTTAAATCAGTTCAAAATGGCTACTGGTGCTTGTAGACATGTAGATCCTGAGGACTTTATCAAAACTGCTAGGATGCTCTACATCCCAAACATTGGTGTGAACAAAGATCATGAAGGATTGGACAAGGAAGATATAGTCAGAAATATCATTGATGATGATGAGGGCAAAAGGAGATGGAACAGGTACTTTGATTTGATAGACTTGTCAAAACAAGTGATGGCAGCCTAGCTTCCTTTTGAGGGTTTCTTCCTTGACCTTCCCTATTTAGAAAGAATTGACAAGATGATAGAGATGCATAAAACTCTATCAAATCAGTTGGAGAAGTTGATTGACCAGAGTCAACCAAAGAAAATGAAAGACTATTCATCTTCTGATCAAAAGGAGTTTTCTGATGAGTCATAAGAAGGGAATAGCCCACCACAAATGGAAGATGTACAAAGTGTTAGGCCTGTTGAAGACCAACCAGAAATAGGGGATACTCCAGAGCCACCCTTAAAGAAATAGAGGCTTGAGGTAGGAGAGCCTTCAAGGTAGGAAAAATAAAAGAGAAAAATTGATAGAGCATTTTCTCTAGTGCCAGGTGATAGGGTTTACCATCACCAATTCAGAAAAGCAATAAGAGAAGGAAAGAAGGTGGCCACTAATGAAATAGATAAGGAATAGTCCCTGTGGTCAGAAAGGGATATCAGAGAGGTCTATCAGGAGGAGTTTTTGAGTGATGACCAGTTTATTAAAACTGATGAATTCAAGAGTTTCCTTGTTTGGAATAAGCAACAAGAAGTGAGGAAACTTCTGCGTAAAGGTATGGAGCCAAGTGAAGAGACATTGAGAGCCTTAAATTCTTATGATCCTAGCCTTGATCCCATAACTATAGATGAAGCTAGACAACTGGTCAAGTCAAGTGGAATGCTATTGACTCCAAGATGGGATCTAACTTCTACTTTCATCATAGATCAAATAAGAAAGCAACCGCAGGGCAGCCTGTCATATGAGGTTCACATTGGTGATATGATAAGAGGAAGTGGCTATGACCCTAACTCTCAAGCTGTTGCAATGTGGTCCATGGCCCCTAGGACTCAAAAGCCATCCCTATTGAGTATAGAGGATAAAATGGAAGGGAATCAGATTATTTGGACTATGCAGAATACAACTGACCTTGAAGTTTCTAAGGCAATGACTCATTGGGCTAACTTGAATGAAACAAAAATAGTTCAATTATTTGAAAGGTACTCAAAGTTGTTTGAAAGTGCAAACCTGGTGGCCAAGGATAGAGATTTAAAATTGATGAAGATCAAGCAGCTAGAAGATGAATTGGCAGAGATAAAAGTTAAGCTTGAAGAAGCTTTGAAGGTAGTTGTTTCCCCCCCTGTGCAGATTGAGGTCCCAATTCAAACTGATGAAGAAGTACCTGAGGGACCTACTAAAGATTTGGATATGATAAGGATGGAGGCATCTTTGGACACCATGTCAAAGATTGTGCAATACAGGTGAGATACGATAATAGAGAAAATGGATATAGTTTATCAATCAGTTAGCCAATTGCGCCAAACCAACATAAAGATAAATGAATCATTTGCTGCTTTGGAGCCACTTCATAGTGTTTGGTCTGGAAGAAGTTTATTGTTTGATAAACTTGATAGTCTAAAGGAGCATAAGCCTGAGATCCATGGAGTAGTTATAGAATTTTTTGAGAAGATTGGCTTAATCAATGCTGTTTCAAAGTTTTTTAAAGGTAAGTCGAGCCAGGTGAGGGTTAAGTTGTTTATGTTTGATAAACATTATAGCAAGTATCTACCTGCGGTATGTGATGACAATAGAAACATGATCAAGTTGGAGGAATGGAAACTGTCAATGGATCAGTTGGTGATTACACAAGATGCTTTCCTTAATAGTGACAATACTTTGGATTTTGAGAGGTGTAATAGCATCATTGACAGTCTTTTTAAAATTGAAAATGATTGCATACGCTTTGTGGTAGAAGCCAAAAATATAACTAACTCCATGTGGGACAAGAAAGTCAGCTTGTTACAAGAATTGTAGACTTACAACTGGCCATCGGATGATGAAGTAGCGGCTTGGGAGAAGCTATCAATAAAGAAGAAAAAGAGGCCAGTTGTCCAACTTATAAAGGAAGAGGAAGAATAGAGCTGCAGATGGCACCTGATCTAGAAATTAAGGGAGAGCAAGTTTCAAACAAAGGAAGATGTAAGTTAGTCGGAATGGTGGTCATCATTCATGCAGCAAATTCAGCAACTGCTCTGAAATATCTTTAGACAAAGATGCCACCTACGAAATTTTTGAGAAAAGATTTTTGTAATGTATTGTTACAATCTGTTTGTCAGTTTGTAATCTTGTCTCTAGTGTAGGATCTTTTCTAGCCATCCCAAGCTTGTTGCATCCTTTCAAGGATTCCAAGATGGTTATGTTATATATAGTAAGTTTTTACTCTTTTGAGAAGAGGTTGAAAAATATACTGTAGTGGGAGGCTTGGCTCCATTGTTGAAATCTTAGAATATTTTGTCAAATTTTGAAATGTATTGATGCAGTGAAATTTTACTGGAATACAATAGAATTCCCTTGCATGATTTTAGTTGTCTTCTTGTTTGAATTCTATGGCTTTTGTGTATTGAATCTGTAAGGTAGTTTTGATATACCATTTACAAGGTATCTATGATTTTAATCTCTAGTTCCTTTCAAGGAAAGGGTAATGTCTTTAGGTTAATTTCTGAGAGCTTAGGAGTTTGCTAAGAATTTGATGATCAAATGTGTTTAAGAGAGGATGAATTGTAAGGCATTTCATCTGGGATTTGTTTGTGTTTCATTTAGAAGATTTTTGTAAATATATGTTTCACTGTTTGACTCTATACCCTAGGATAAGGCACTGGTCTATCCTCGATTTGCAGGGATCTCATCATCAACAAAACTTAAATGATTATTTACTTTCATGTATGTTTGAATGAATGAGAAGATAATGTTTGTATCAAGGATATAAACTAATGTTGTGATCCTTTCAAGAAGTAGATCTGACATGGGTTAACCTACCCAAGTTCAAAGCTCAAAAAGATGAAGGAGTTTATCCTTGTCACACTTGCCATTTTTCTACAATGAGTGTTTACTTCTATTAAGATCATGGATTGGCTTTCTAAGCTCTGCATCAGTTACAGCAAGAGGCATTAGTAAATCATTGCTAGAACCTTTGATCCACTATAGGATTTCATTGTGAAGCAGTGAGTCTGAAGATAGGTACACCCGCCTGGGTCTGTGGAGCCCAAAGTAGAAGAAGGACTTGGTCCTTATCAATTAGCCTTTTCCCTATAAGAATCCAGAATTGGGAACCTAAGAGTCAAGTTTGATAGCTATATTGGTGATTCTACATGAAAAATAGCTAACACCCTCAACCAGTGATCCTTCAAAATTGGGTTATCATGCAATCAGTGAGTGATCCTTCATTATCTTTGTATGCCCTGCATCCAAACATATTGGAAATACACAATACAATGATAACAAGTCTTTCACAATCCCCCTTCCATCAAGGAACACTATCAACATCCAAACCTCATCTGTCCCCTTAACCAGTGACCCTTCAAAACTAGGTTATCATGCAATCAGTGAGTGATCCTTCATTCCCATGTTCTATCCTGCATCCAAATATATTGGAAATACAAAATACAATGATAGAAAGTCTTTTACAATCCCCCTTCCATCAAAAAACACTATCAAAATCCAAACCTTGACTGTCACCTTGACTAGTGACCCTTCAAAATTGGGTTATCATGCAATCAATGAGTGATCCTTCATTCTCTTGGTTTTCCCTACATCCAAATATATTGGAAATGAACAATACAATGATAACAAGTCTTTCACAATCCCCCTTCCCTCAAGGAAGACTATCAACAAGTGATCCTTCTTCTTATCAGCCATATCCAATGTTTCATTGAAGTCACAACTAAGAATGAAGGTCATCTTACCCATACCATTCATGGATTTTGAAATGTTGTTCCAAACGCCTAAAAACTTTTATGTTGCTTCTTGTTGCCCTCCCTAATTAAGACCCCCTTCATCCTCAACATGATCTTCATCACCTATAGTCTCGATTTCATGGATAGGAGACATGTAAATATCTTTAAATACTTCTTCTACCATAATGTCCTCCTATCCCATCTTCTTTATCTTCCTGGCTAAAGCGGATGAATCCATACATAAAACACCCAAAATGAAGGGTTTTTTTATCCTTTAATGAATCTCAATCACTAGTAACGCATGGAAAGTCAAACTAGTAGTCTCCAAAGCATTCAATAAGTGAATATGAATGTTTGAAAAATTTCCTCTCAAATTCCCCAACCACTCCTTTCAACATATTATTATCATTCTAACAGATTAGGAGTGGTTGGGGAAGTTAAGAGGAAAGTTTTCAAACAATGATATTCACTTATTGAATGCTTTGGAGACTACTAGTTTGACTATCAATGCGTTAATGTTTAGAAGAGATCAATAACATATTTAAAGACATTCTTACATGTTTGGAGAGGTTTGAGAGGTATTTATCATGATTGTACCCTCACAAACAGCGACATAGACTGGTTTTACTAAGTTTCCTTTCTCTATTTTGAGGTTTCCTTTCTCTGCCGTAGGGGTACAGCCAGAGGGTTCATTGACAAAATGATCCTTTTAATGGTTACTATAAATATGAATGATTTGATATAGAATATTTCTCATTTTACTTGAAGTTTGGAATAGTTTGTGCAAGGGTGAAAGTACTTTTGATCATTTTGGTCATGATTGTTCCTCTACATAGTTAGGAAATGTAACTGTCTAATGATTATATGTAATGTTGAATGGATTAAATGCTTTATTCTTGGTAGAAGTGAATGGAAGGAATAGTGTTGGTGTTAGGTTTCATTTATTATTGAATTCAATGGTTTCCAAGATGTGTTGAGAGATTTTCTCCTTGTTTAATGTTAACTATTCCTGCACAATCCACTCATACAATAGTGAAATGCTATGTGATTGAAATTTCACACAACTGGTCAATTTCCATGTATTAAATAGAAAAAAAATTTCAGCATATTATTATCATTCTATTTCTTTGTTGTAAACATGCCATTGGTACAGTTTTGTAAAAAAAAAATTGTGTTAATTTTTTTTTCTAGTTTTTCCATTTGATAACCATAGACAACATTTCAAAATAGTGAATAACATCAAATAATGGAGATAAGGCATGGGCTAGGGCATGACACCAGTAGATTAAAAGGAATAGAATGATAATAATATGCTAAAAATTCTATTCTATTTAATACATGCCAAAGGACCAGTCCCAACAATTCTTAAAAATACCTTATTTTGTTTAAGAATTGTTGGGAGTAGTTTTCAAAAATTCATATTTACTTATTGAATGCTTTGGAGACTAGTGGTTTGACTTATTCACCTATTCACTTATTCAAATGTAGTTTTGATTTGGTTAATCTTTAGAAGAGATCAATAAAGTATTTAAAGACAATCTTAAATGTTTGGAGATGTTTGATAGGCACTTATCATGACTATTTAGACCATTAGTATACCAATATATGACTATCCAAATCATAAAAATGTCTCGCCCTTAGGGTCAAACTCTCACTGTTGCTCCCTAGCTGTCAATTCCCTTAAGGAACACACTGTTCTAGCTAGTGTTCTCTTTAATTTCTCAAATCTCTGCAAGTCAAGAACATTAGATTTGTATAATACATTGTTAGTATCCTTTGTCCATGGGTCCTAGGCCTTTGAGTCCATGGAAAGGAAATAGATTACAAAATACTCTTCAAAACAAAGGAAAAACTTAGCAAATTCAGTCTAACTCACTGTAGATGAAGGAAGAGTCATGCTAATAGTTCCTCTAAGTCTTCCAAAACATTTATTGAACTCCCCTAAAGTCCTATTGGATCCCCAAATTTCTTACTCCAATCAACTTACATCAAGATGATGGGAAACTTCAAAGGATTAAAAACATTACTTGGAACAGTCACTAGTTTTACCAGTCAAAATGTAAGGAACAAAATTTTAAAGTGCTCACAATACATTCAATGATGAAATGAATGCTTGGAGATTTCTTACTATTCCATCCTTGAATTTAGAAACCAAAACAATAAGTAAAGAAGCCTTTCAACAATGCATAACACAATGGACTTGCAGATTTAAACTTCTATTTTTATTGAATCTATGTTCCTGTCGTACACTCCATGCTTAAGTCTGTCATACAATGACTTCCAAATGTTACATATAACTCCATCACAACTTCCCCAACCATTAAGAACATAGGTGAAGAACTTGATGGTTTCATGTTTTAATCTTTAAGAACTTGATCAAGAACATAGGTTTTAATGAAATATCAATTTGATTTGCAAAGTTTGTGTTCTTTACAAATTTGAAAGGCTCTAATACTTACTAGGGCGGATGTGGATGTGCAACCTTATGCTTTTACTAGTAAGTCTCTATTTTTTGGGCATACAGATTATAAGTACTTAACATATATCACAAATGTTGCTAATTAAGGTTGGCGGGATGATTACGCCTAACCTGAAAAAAGACTGTCAAATCATTATGCTTTCAAATCAATTACCTATCCACGTATCCCTTGCGAGGGAGAGAAGCCAAACACATAAAGAACATGCACATAAACATGGCAGCTGAAAAACTTAAATGGAATACACCAAGAAGTACCAAATGATGAATGCTCAATTGTTGTAATGGAAAAGCATCAGAACCATCCATTTCTAGAACTTGATTTTCTAGTCTAAATGATTTTTCTATAGTCATAATGATTTTTCTAGAACTTAATTTTCTAGTCTCAATGATTTTTCTATAGTCCTAATAATTTTTCTATAGTCTTAATGATTTTTATTTCATCCTAATTTTTGATGCTCTTGATAAATTAGGCCTTGAATTTGAATTTGTGTTCACTATTTTATTTCAGCTTGATATTTCATTCATTTTTCATATACACAGAGACTACACATGCTGATAAAAAAAAAAGCTATTTGATTAAGGTTAACTATTCATGATTGTAAATAGTCAATATTTCTGATGGTACTCCTTGGTGTATTCCATTTTAAAATAATCATGTTTCTATGGCTATGATAAATGTCCCTTTGTGTTGAGAAAATTAGAGTTGAAAAAATGGTTACAAACAAATCATCCTTCTTCCACCAACATTCTAGTCAATGTACAAGTAATGAGTCATTCCATTCAAGAAAGATCATGTCTGACAATATCAACCCAGAACAAAATAAGGAGTATGCAAAATTTAGTGATTTTATCTTCCATTAGAGCCACTTCATATGCACAAGTGATGAACATGCATATTTCCTTGGGTGCTATTGGGAGCTTATACCTAGAAACACATGTACTATTGTGAAAATCACCACAAATATATTTGTTGTTGGGTCTAGCTCCTAGTATTGCTTGGTCAAATATGCATGTTTTTCACCTGTGCATATACCTTCTATGATCAAATCTTATATGCACAGGTGATGAACATTCAAATTTTCCTAAGCAGTACTTTGAGTAGTCCTCCAACACATGTACTATTGTGAAAATCATCACAAGTCCATTTGTTGGAGGAAATCTCATAGTACACATGTTTGGAGGTCTAAAGGAAACAAGAGAATTTGAAGAGTCATGAGTCTTAAGATTATACTTAATATAGCCAAGCTTCATTCAATGGTACATTCAAACATGAAACAAACCATTCTTAAACCAGATTAAACTAGTAAACCAAAGGACATACTAACTATAAGTAAACTAGTAAACCAAAGGACATGCTTTTACTACTAAGTCTTTATTTTTTAGGCATACTGATTATAAGTACTTGACATATATCACAAATGTTGCTAATTAAGGTTTGCGGGATGATTACGCCTATCCTAAAAAAAGACTGTCAAATCATTATGCTTTCAAATCAATTACCTATCCACGTATCCCTTGCGAGGGAGAGAAGCCAAACACATAAAGAACATGCACATAAACACGGCATCTAAAAAACTTAAATGGAATACACCAAGAAGTACCAAATGATGAATGCTCAATTTTTGTAATGGAAAAGCATCAGAACCATCCATTTCTAGAACTTGATTTTCTAGTCTACATGATTTTTCTATAGTTGTAATGATTTTTCTAGAACTTGATTTTCTAGTCTTAATGATTTTTCTATAGTCCTAATGATTTTTCTATACTCTTAATGATTTTTCTTTCATCCTAATGTTTGTTTCTCTTGATAAATTAGGCCTTGAATTTGAATTTGTATTCACTATTTTATTCCAGCTTGATATTTCATTCATTTTTCATACACACAGAGACTACACATGTTGATTAGAAAATGAGATACTTGATTATTCACTATTCATGATTTTAAATGGTAAATATTTTTGATGGTACTCCTTGGTGTATTCCATTTAAAAATAATCATATTTCTATGACTATGATAAATGTCCCTCTGTGGGCCTATGAACTGTGGTCTTAGTTCCATGTTTTCTTTCATTCTTGCATTTGAAATGTTAAATATGGGCTACATACAGATATATTATTTTTATCATTGTTGGTGATTATTTAATTACAATATTCTCTTTTTTATTTGTTTTCATGTTGTTTCTTTTCCATTTCTACAATATGGACATGTACTTTTCTTTGAGCACTGTGCTTTATGTTGTGGACTACAAGGCAGAGCCATTAGGCCTCTGTGACAATTTGAAGCTATTTAGCCTATTGATACCCTTGGTGTTTTGGACCACCCCTTGGAGGATAGGAACACCATAGAGATGCTCAATATTATTACCTTGGATCATTTGAAGGTGGTTGTTTTGTTTTTCCTTGATGTTTCAGGCTCCTGTGGTTATAGTATTGCACAACAAGAAGCTCTGTTTCATAGCATAAAACCTTTGTTTTCCAATAAGCCTCTTATTGTAGTTTGTAATAAGATTTATTTGCAACTAGTAGAGACTAATCTACAAGCTTGAAGAAGTGGTATATTTTGGCAAATGAAGAGTGGAAAGAATATGATATTCCTAAGATCATGGATGGACACAATGTTGTAGACTTTATTGATCCAAATATCATGCATAGGCTTGAAGAACTGGAGAGGGAAGAAGGTCTTAGGATGGAAGCTGAGGGTGATGAGGATGATGAGATGGGGGAAGTGGAGTTGAATCCTGATGAAAAGGAAGATGTGTGTTTCAAATTTATCCTTTGGTTACGCATAGAGGCCACAAGAATTGGGGTACGCATAGTTCATTTATGGGATTTTCTTGGGCAGCTAATTGCTCATCTGTCATCCACTTCATTGTTATGAAGCTAATTGTCATAGGATCCAGGCCTAGGATAGAAATATGGCTTCCCAAACACATAAAAAACATGCACATAAATACATACAACAGCTAAGAAACATAAATGTAGGCATCATGGTCATAATTTTTTGGAGACAACATAATTGAGTTGTATATCTAGACAATGCAAAGAAAATACTATTCCTCTAGTTCCAGAGGAGTACTGGTTGCTTTGCATTGTCTGGGTATACCACTCAATTATGTAGTCTCCAAAAACTTATGACCATGATACCTATATTTATGTTTCTCATCTGTTGTGTCCGAGGACCCCTTATGACCCTTTATGACCCCTAAGAACACACATCTTAGAGGTCTTAAAATGTGATAAAGGGTCATAAGAGGCTCCTAGGAGGGGCTAGATGAGCCTCCACCTTCACGTGGTTGGCCCTATTAAGTAGAGAATGTTAAACTATTCTCCAAAAAAAGAAAAGCTCAATAATTTAAGGTCTCAATCTACGAAGATGGTGAAAAATGATGGGAATCAACGATGGAGAGTTTTTAGATACTGAGAAGACGTATATGCAATGGAGGCTAGAAGGGATTTTTGTGGAGATTTTCTAGATGTGGAAATTTTCCAGAGAGGGTTTCCAGATTGAGTACCAGTGTATAGATGATGATTTAGTACTATGTCTATAAAACCTTCACAAATATCCCTTTTTTGGTCTCCACTCATACCTCTTCTCAGAATCTAGGAACTTTGGATATTGTTTCTCATCCATGCACGAAATGTTCTAGTGATCGTATAAAATTAATTTTGTGAGACTAGGATCAATTATGAGAAGGTAAACAACAAGATAATTTTATTGTATCTTTCATTTCTTTTATCCATTCATATTTTTTGCCTTCTCTTATATTGGATATTGTGCAGTGTATATAAATGCAAGGTGGTGATTATTCTCAATGATCGATGGGTATAAGTCTTCTAGCCCTTACCTAGTAGCTAGGACTAAAGATAGCAAATCTCAAGAGACCATCATAGTTGGTCTCCGTCCTTGGTCCATATACTAACAAAACATTTTACTTTTTGTTAGCTCATCAAATGCAGTGATTTGAAAGAATTTAATGATGATATTTTCATGTATAACATATATTATTTTAATTTGACAGTGAACAAATTTATCAATTCGCACACTTGTATACATTGAGCATAGCCATAAAGAAGCATCCCCTCCCATGGTTTGAGTAATGTAGGCCATGGGAGGAGATGCTTCTTTATGGATGTGCTCATTGTATACAAGTGCGGGGAGTCGATAAATTCATCCAACGCCAACTTAAATAACATATGTTATCATGAAAATATTCTAATAAATTATTTCAAATTCCCTCATTTGATGAGCTAAAAAAATGTAAAATGTTTTTGCAGTATATGGACCAAAGCTAGAGAGCAACGATGATGGTTTCTTGAGCTTTGTTATTTTTACTATGCTAATCCATCTCTTTTTTGACATGTAGTAAATATTTTCTGATAGACGTGGTATACATCCAATGGATACTCCTGTCAGTAGTTTATTACTTCAACAGATTACTATGATAGTACTACCATAAATCTGATGAGTTCTCCTGTCGGAGATCTAATGCATATCTATTGCAATTACGATAGAACAAACATTGTAAAGGTCACCTTTTTGGCAGATTTGTCTCATACTAACATTTCATTTTATGTGGCATTTTCTAATGCGAGACTATGTCAAAAAACTGATGGTTGTCACTCTCGTTGCCATTTCCAATGCAAAAATGCCGATGGACATATTTGTTGAAATTTTGATAAATAGGCATTGGAAATCCGACATATGGCCGTCAGAATTTGGCCTCAAATGTACTAGCATTTTCCCACAACTTGGTATCCCAAAAGAGGAATATAGATGGTGAGTAATCTTCAGGTGATCCAAGAAACCACTTGGATTGGTCCTTGCACAAAGATTATGATACCTTCAGAAGTAGATCGGGTGGGCCTCTAATCAATTTCT
This sequence comes from Chamaecyparis obtusa, assembly GCA_027943335.1. Lineage (NCBI taxonomy): Eukaryota > Viridiplantae > Streptophyta > Pinopsida > Cupressales > Cupressaceae > Chamaecyparis > Chamaecyparis obtusa. Next base: position 63,915 of record BSBK01005014.1, read on the forward strand.
TTTAGTAAGATCTATGTCATCCCCTGAATCAGTTTGTATGCATGTGACTCATTTAAGAGCCTAGTTGACCATGTCAAAATCATAGGGATATTCACCTACCTCAGGCTACCATCAACATGCCTCACCTGAGCTTGAGGGGATAAGGTAAGATTTTTCTCAACACCTTATTTGTATAACAATCAGGGAATTACCAGTTTGAGGTCATTCTCTAAAGAGGAAGCAATTATCTCTAGATAGGCCTTGCTAGAAGAAAAACCAATTGAACTTGATATTTCTCTTTACCCAAGTTCTAGAAAGGCAACGGGAGAGGATACAGATACAAGATAATTGTTCTAGTGTCACTTACTTTATCAAATATTTGAAACAATTAAAAATCTCTAAGTGTTGAGAAACACTCCTTCAAACAAACCAAGAAGTCTTCATTTCAAATTGAACCTAGATTAGACTAAGTGTTTTCTATCTTAGAACATCAAACAAATTTTTTTAGCAATACAAAGTTCTTTGGAAAGCGAATGGAAAATTCTTGAAAGTAAAGTTTGATTTTTGTAAAAACAACAAGTGTTACTTCCTTTTAGCATTCAATACTTTATTTTGATTTATTTTAAGCCCCAAATTGAAATGTTTTATTAAATTGATTTATTATCCCTTAAGCATTTGAGATTGAATTGGATTGATTTTAAACACCAAAGTTGAAGTGTTTGATTGTTCTTTTTTTAGCCCTTGTTCATTTTAAGCCCAAATCAAAAAATGAGGTGTTGTGTATGCATTCAATGTTGTTTTTAGTTTACCAAATACAAGTTTGTAAATTATGTTTTTAAAATATTAACCTGCGTTCCCACCGATCCTTCCTGTAATCCCACAAACAAAAAAAATAGCCTTCTCGCAGACTGTACAAGTGATCCCGCGGGACTGTTTGAATTAAAAAAATATGTAGAAAGCAATAAATGTTGATTTTAGTATGATACCTATGGACATGATCCCACAAGGTCAATGCATGATCCCACAGGGTCAACAGTCAATCTCGCATTATGGGAATGAGGGAACAAATTTTGAGCTTTGAAATGAAGTTTCTTATGGCTTACAAGTTTTTAATGGTGATCCCACCTAGTCAAACCATGTTCTCACATTGCAGGAATGCGATCCCACAATCTGTAACAAATAAATGAATGGTGAATTTAGGACAAAGAGAAGAATTTAGACATAAAATAGAAAGATCCTTCATGGGAATGTGATCCTACTAACTATACAATCAATCCTGCCTACTGTACCCACATTCTCACAAAATTGTGTCTTTTCTGCTGTGTAAAATCTAAAATTGGGAATGGCAGTGCAAATGTATTTTCTTTCATCTCATACTTGTAAAATACCCCAAAACACTTGCAAAATATTGAAACAACAAAAAATGTTAGTTTTTTGTTAGTTTTGCAATATAAAACAAATGAAAAAGATGAAGAAATGACCCTAGAAGTGAGTCCCACTGGGCATGCCAAAATGTAATTACCTAAAGATGTAGTGTTAGAGAACATAACGCTAAACTAAAAATTCAACAAAATAAACTATTCAAACACTTAAGATTGGACCAAATAAATCAAGCTAAAAACTAAAAATAATGTGCAAACCTTGCACTCTCCCAAGCAAGTCTCCTTTGTTGAAGAGATTTTGTCCAAAGATGGAGGAATGTATGCTCAAAGTAGCTCAAGCTTCAACAAGTGTGGAGAAAATTTGCATCATTAGGTTGCTTTTGATGTTTTTGGCTCTCAAATGGGCATGATAACTTTTCTTGAATGGTGGATGAAAATGAAGGAGAAGAGGGCTCAATTTATAGGCAAGAGGAGGGATGAATGAACTGTCAAGATGCAAAACTAAGGAAGGGTCAAGATGCATTTGAGAGAGAGCACATGGATTTTGCTTTCTCAAATGCATCTCATTGTGACAAGTGTCACAATGGGAGACGTTGGAGGAAATGGGGAAATGTGATCATTTTGGGAGATGTGAGAGGGGACAAATGTGTAAGGGAAGGATGGAGTGTGTGTTAGCATGTGCAAAAAATTTCATGGCTCTAGCCCTTTTCTTCTAGTCTCTGCAGTTGTTTTTAGGTCTCTGGCCTTAAACCCTTGGTAAAATTTCAAAAATCTAGCCATTGTGTGGAAAGACCCTTTGTAATGCCCTAGCCTTGTTCTAATTTTATGTTACTTTATTCAGGCCACTTAAAAGTCCTTTAACACATGTGCTTAATTTATACCCCCTTTGTTGCATGATCGCATGAACCTTTTTTATGTTATGCAATCTTGTGACTAATGTTTTCAAGGCCCCTTTTAATAATTGTCGATTCGCCTAAGTCTCCCAGGTTAATTTTTCCTATGTCTACAAGCCCGGTGGTTCTTTAATTTTTCCTAAGTCAATGCCTTAATATTTCCTATGTTTTGACTCAATTTTTCTTGGGCCCGGCTCTAACACTTTCTTGATCCTATGGTTGTCGTAAGATCGCAAGGGTTTTGTTAGAAGCTTGTGATCTTACGACAATCATTGATTCTCTTTATAACATGGTGCTTCAAACTGTGGGTCCAAGGTGACACATATGCACAAATGGTGGCTTCTCATTGGTCCATGTATTAGTTTGGTGGTAGTTGTCAGTGGGACCTGAGTTTCCAGCTTGTCAAAGAATCTTGACATTGTCAGAAAATCAACGACGGGCGCATGATCTTATGGGATGTGTCAGAGGTTTAAGATCATGCGTGGACCATAGATTCTACCTTTTTCAGAAGGGATAATGTGTGGTAGGTCCACATGCCAGGTGTGCTAATTTGGTGGTATTTGATTGGTCCATGTAGTAATGACTAGATTTGCTGTCAGTGGGGCCAAGTTTTTTGAGGTTCAGTGGGCTTTGACACTTGTAGAGCATGAATGATCGGCGTGTAATCTAGTGGGTTTTTTTTGACACATGCAAACTTAAGACAACCTTTGATCTCTTTTGGTGTCAGAGGGTTGTCAGGGTAGGGTAAGATTCTTCATTTGATAGTTGTCTTATGATCTGAAATAATCTTGGAGGTTTGTGCAAAGATGAGACAACCGTTGATCTTCTTGAGGCGGGCCCAAGTTTTGGTCTAAGGTCTTTTAGCAGTTCTGATAAAGTGTTTACTGGCCCGACAAATTTTCAATAGGTTTTCTTGTTTGTGAAGAAAGATGGCAGTTCTCTAAAAGGTTTAGTGACTTAGCGAACAAGTGTTTGTGTAGTAGCTAAATGATTTGGCGAAGGCATAAAGTATTATGTGACCTGGAGGTATCCTTCAGTCACCAATTCACTAAGTTTGGCTAAGGTCATATTAAAAGATAAGTCATAAGGCCCGCGAAAAGCAAAGATCTAACAGTCAGGACTTAAAGTTGATCGAGATTCAAATTTGGACTACCAATTTATTGCTGGCGCTATGAAACTAACCATTTTATTTCAAATTCAAATTTCTAAGGGTTTCCTGCAACTAGAAGGACTAAAATTCAATCTAGAAGTGATTGGAGCTGGTAAGAGATGATTTGTTTGTTGTTGCAGTGTGGTCCACGGTGTGCCATGATCGTGTGCAGAGGTCTGTACTATGTTCTTTATGCTCGAGGCCTATTGTAGGTGGCCAAAAGGGTTGAAAAATTTAGAATTCCATGATTTACAGTACTTTCCCAGAGATCTATCATAAGTGCAAATCTTTCTCAGGCATGGCCAACTGATTTTCTTCCACTGCATTTAATTTTTGACTATTTCTAGTCGGTCTGGTGGGTGAAACCATAACCCTAGTCATCTGTAGCTTGTTGCAACCTATTTTGGGTCTCCAAGATGACTAGGGGTATAAGTTGTAGCATTTTTTACTTAGTGAGGGTTCCAAAAACTTTCTTTTTGGTCCCTAGTTGTTGTTGATGGTATTATACTGAGCAAGGAGAGCCTGGATTTTGGGTCTGTTTCTTTGGCTTTTTTTTTTTTGATAATGTATTGATTCTGCAAGTCTTAATGAGAATATAGTTGAATTCCAATCTCATAGTGGTGTATGTCTTCTTGTTTTGTTCTTGAGCTCATATATTTTAATTTCACAAAGTGGGTTAGCATATGGTAAACAAAGAGTATTTTGAAATTATCTTTAAGTTCCTAACAAAGTTAGGATTAAATTCTTTGAGGTAGTTTCAGTGAGTTCATGGCTAGATAAGGATTTGATGTCTTGGTATGTGAGGGAGAGGGATAAGAGGCAAAACACTTATCTTGAATTCAAGTGTGTTTGAGTTAGGGTTTTCTATTGATATATGTTGTTGAGTGACTCTATGCCCTAGTTAAGGCACTGGTCCATTCTCTGGAGGCAGTCCATCATCATCAATCACACACACAAATTAAATGATAAAACCTTTCAATCAGTTAGTAAAGGACATAGTTGTATATTGTTTTGAGACTCCTTTGGAGAAGTGAGTCAAGGGTACACCTGCTTGAGCATTAAGGCTCAAAGTGTAGGAGGATCTCATTGTTGATCCTTGTAAATTGGCCCTCTTCCTTGTAGAGTTTGGAGTGGTGATAGAGTCAAATTTATATTAAAGTTATCCATCAAAGTATAAATCTACAAGTTTAAGATCAAAGGGAACTCCCAACAAAATGGTGACTCTACTGGGGAGAGTCTAGAGATAAAAGTTTTCAAAGTGCACTCTTGTTTTCCTGTTGTATTCAGTTAAAGGTTTTCCCATCTAGGTGGGTGGTGACTCAAAAGGGTTAAAACCAGTGTCATAAGTTAAAGATGGACAAGAGAATGAATGCTAGGTCCTTTGTCAGAAAAAATCCAGAGGTCACTCTGGAACAATTGCCTGGATAGGAAAAGAAGAGTTGGATCAAAAGGAATGGTGAGTCTACTAGTGCTCCCATTAGAGAACAAAGAAATACCAGAGGTAGAGCACCACATGTTTCCTCAAGTGAGGAAGGTTCACAAGATAGAATTTCTAGATAAGATGGTGGTCACTCTAAAGATAAATTTTATGATACCCCAGAGATTGTATTTCAAGACAAGGGTTCATTGCCTATAGGTCAGGATGAACAAGCTAGAGAGATGAGTTTTGAGATTGATTTAGATCTTGATAAAGATAATTTTAGAAGGGAGCCCATAAGACTATGGAAAGTCCATTTCCCATATCAAAATCTCACTGATATGAATGTGTCATCAGGTTCTGATGACATTATGATAGATCCACATGACCTAAATGCACTAAGATTATAGTTGGTAGAGTAGGATGCCATACATAAGAGGTTACAAGAGGAGAGAGAAGCTGAAAAGGTAAATGCTCTAATAGAAAGATAGTCTCTCCTTAGAAAAATTAATGAAATGAAGGAGAGAAACACGATGCTTGCTTCTGCTCCTAAGGTGTTGCAACATGATGTTTTTGGTGATCTTGAAGCTCTAAGAAGTGAGTAGGAATGCTTGTTGCAAGACCATGAGTTTGATGAAGAGGGCCCTGTGATCAGACAAGTACAAAGTTATGATCCTTTGCCTAAGGGTAAGAATGGACATGAGATCACTAGGCCTACTGTAGTTACTAATGAAAAAGGAAAGTAGAAGATGGTGGGTGTCCAAATAAGCAAACCAGTGACAATACCAGGGATCCCACCACCTAAATCAAATAGGGAGATATAGATAGAAAGAAAAAGAAAAGAGGATGAAGCTCTTACTCAAGAGTTGGAAAGAGCTGAAGTTGATGCTGCTATTATAGAGAAAAGAAGAAAGATCCAGTTCTTGAAGGCTTCATCAGCTAATGTTCATGGCCCTTCTACTACTGAGCTAGGTATGCCATCTATGAACACTATTGTTCTACTTAGCAATGCTACTACTAGTAATCTAATTCCTAATGTATCCACCAAATCATTTCTTGATCCTAATAGATAGTCAAATGTGCAAGTGGGTGGGAATGTAGATAAAAATAATAATTCTAGTGGGAACACTAGTTTAGGATTTCAAAGAAGACCTATGCAATTAGAAGGCTATAGGCAAATTAGTTTTGATGGGATACCAGGCTACCTGAATGCTTTTCCAAATGATATAAGAGATAAGGTACCTAATTTTGTTGGTAATAATGCTATTAGTTGTGAGGAACATCTTAGGCTATTTGTTGATATGCTTAATGATTATGAGGTAGAGCATGAGGATGTAGTCATGAAATTGTTTGTTCAATCTCTAATGGTGGATGCTAGAGATTGGTTTAAGAGACTTCCCGATAAATGTATTGATACTTGGGATTCCTTTGAGAGATGTTTTAAATAGCAGTATGGTGATAGGCCTAATGCTAGTTTCATGTTGAATGAATTCAATACCATAAGGAAAAATCAGAATGAGTCTACAGCTGAGTTCAACATGAGATTTTAGAAGGGTATGCATAAGTTGTTCCAAGTTATGCGGTTAGATGATAATGTTTTCCTAACTACATACTTCAATGCATTTTATGGAAAGATGAGATATTTTTTAAGGGACAAGGAACCAAGAACTCTTAGAGATTCTTTTAGGATTGCTATCAATATTGAGAACAATATGAAGATATCAGGAAAATTGGGTGGGAAGAGAGATGACCCTAAGTTGTTTGGGGACAAGAAATACAAAAAAGAAAATGATAGGAATGTTGGAGCTAGGAGGCAAGAAGAAGATAAATTGGATAAGGTGCTCAATGCATTGAAGGATTTGAAGGCACCTGCAAATAGGAACATCAGTGCTCCTACCAATGAAAGGCCTCAGTTTAACAACAATTTCAACAAGTAGAATAGATTGCAGAATTACCCCTACAACACCCAATGGAAGGATGGCAAGCTTGTTGTCCTTGTTGCAAGAGGAAAAAATGATAGAGGTGTCCCTGAACCTCTACAAAAAGCTTCAATAAATGTCATGGAGGAAATACCTTGGTGTGTTGCATGCCAGTCCCCTCATTCTGTAGAGCATTGTGTCGTTGCACATTCTATGGCTGCAAATCAAGATTGTGGCAATGAGGAGATAGATCAAGAAGAAGATCAAGATGATGTTGGATGCAGCATGGCTACTTCATATCTAGGATATGAAGATGATTCTGATTTTGATGAAGAAATAGATGTAAATGTGAAGAGATGCAATCAGGCCCTTTTTCATCAAGAGATTTTTCTGATAGTGAAGACATTGATAAGAAGACATGTAACATGAACTCTTCTTTTGAGCCAGTAAATTTAAGAGGACCTTCTAGAGAAGAGATGGATAGGATTACTGTAGAAATGATTGCTCAGGTGCAAACTAGAGGCATGGTAGCAAGGGATACAAATGTAAAAGCTGCATGAATGTTTATAAAGAGTGCCAACTCCGGAAAGCCTAATGAGAAAAAATCAAAAGGTGATCACATGGTGAAATTCAAGAATGTAAAAGGTAAGAATTGTGAGCCTAAGGGAGTTGGAGTTGAAAGTTTTTCTAGGGTGATTGAGAAGCCAGTTAACACAATGGCTAAGATTGAAAAAATGAGGGTGGCCAATACACCTAATGTATTAGATAAGCAAAGAGATACTAAAGCAGTGCAGATTGAGATTCCTTCTTCTGCTCCTGTTGATATGTTATCTATATTGTCCCAAATTACAGTTAAGGTTCCATTGTCAGAATTGTTGAGGATCCCTAGACACAAAGATAGAGCTATTGCATGGGTAGACAAAGTTCATAACAATGTCGTTGCATGCAATGAATCTCAGGATAAAGCTTTGAAAGGTGTTGTTGCTCAAGGAATTGTATCTCAAATTCCTCCTCTATATTTGGATAGTTTTGTCAATGCTAGCCTTGAAAACATTGATCCATTCTTTTTAAGTGTCCTTATGAATGGAATGAAATTAAGAAATTGTATGATTGATAGTGGTGCCTCTAACATTGTTATGCCTTTTAAGATTATGGAAAAATTGGGTCTTAAAGTTGATATAGTTCAAGATAGATGTTGTGCAATGGATTAGAGGGAGGTACCATTCATTGGGACTATCAATGCAATGCCATATAGGTTGGCAGCGTATCCAGAGAAAGAGTTAACAATGAGTGTTTTGGTGGTGGACATCCCTCCTCATTATGAGATGCTACTATCTAGAAGGTGGAGTGCTGCCATGGGTGGAAGTTTAAAGTGTGATTTGTCCTGTGCCACTTTCAAGATTGATGATCATTTTGTCAAGATTGAGCGAGAAACAAGAGTATGCCACATGATTGAGAGAAGTATTGATAATGAAACTACATGTTTTGTGGATACTGGTATTAATATTTTTAGGGAAGAGATCCTTGTACTTGAGAAGGAACCTATTTTGTCACCTATCTCTATTGAGGTAAGTGTTAATTCTATGAAGGGTGATTTGTGGGTAATGTACTTTGATGGTGCAAATTGTAAGGATGGGGCAGGAGCAGGTATTTTCCTTATTTCTCCTAATGGAAACACCTACAAATTTTCTTTCACATTGAATTTATTTTGTACCAACAATATAGTAGAATATGAGGCATTTTTGTTAGGATTGAGGTTGGCACAAAAATATGGTATTAAGTTCTTAAGTGTTGTTGGTGATTCTGAGTTGGTGGTGTCCCAAGTTAGGTCAGTATATGCTTCCAAGAACAAAAGGTTAAAGCAATATAGGAATGCAGGTTGGGATTTGATTGAACATTTTGATGCCTTTAATATTGAATGGAAGGATATAAGTAACAATAAGATGGCTGATTTGTTAGCCACTATAGCAATCAATCCCAGTGATATTACATTTACTGGTATCTCTAAAGTTGAAGTTCAGACTAGGCCTAGTGTACCAGACAATATTGAAAATTGGCAAGTTTTTGATGATGATAATGATATCTTGAAGTTTATGAGTTGTGAAGATCAGTATCATGGTCAGGAATTTGATTGCTCAACTTTGGTTGAGTCAATAGAAGGAAGGGAAGTTGTCTTTGGCAATGAAGTTATTCAGCTTAGAACTAACAAGGTGCCCAAGGGGCTTATTGTTTTGGAAACTATCTTTGATAACCAAGATAGAGTTCAAAAGAATATCAGAAGAGATGATCATGCTGATCTAGAGGAGATAAATCTTGGAACACATGAGGCACCTAAGAAGATATACATTGGTAGGGACATGTCTCACAATGTGAGAAAATCTCTGATTAAATTACTAAGAAAATTCAGGCATGTTTTTGCATGGTCATATGATGACGTAAAGGTTTATAGAGAAGATTTGTTTTAGCATATTGTTCCATTGAAGGGAGATGCTAAACCTTTCTGACAAAAACAAAGGCCTATTAATCCTACTTTGGCACCCAAGATGCAAGAAGAATTGATGAAGTTAAGAGATGCTAGCATTATCAAGCCCATAAGGCATTCTTCTTGGGTGTCAAACCTTGTTCTTGTGAGAAAGAAGAATAGTGCCATTAGACTTTGTGTGGACTTTAGGAATTTGAACATCAGCTCATTAAAAGATAACTATTGTCTACCCAATATGGAAGCTATGTTGCAAAGAGTGACCGGATTAGAATTGATGTCTATGATGGATGGTTTCTCTGGTTACAATTAGGTAATTATAAAAGAATCAAAGCAATTCAAGACATCTTTCACAACACCTTGGGGGACATATGTTTATGTGAGAATGCCTTTTGGTCTCACAAATGCTGGTGCAACTTTTCAAAGAGCAATGGATGTTTCTTTTGTAGATTTTATTGATGATTTGTTTATCAAGATGATTTAACTACCTATTCCAAGAGGGAAGAAGACCATTGTACTCATTTAGAGAAGATATTTGTGAGGGCTTTGGAACATGGCATTTCATTAAACCCAGGGAAATGTGCATTTGGTGTCACTAAAGGTAAGTTGCTTGGCCACTTAGTTGGGAAGAAAGGAGTGAGAATTGACCCTGAGAGGGTGGCAACTATTGATAAAATTTAGAGACCAAAGAATGTTAAAGGGATTCAGTCCTTCTTTGGTCAAGTAAATTTCTTGAGGAGATTTGTAACAAACTTTGTAGAGGTTACTAGACCTATTTCTAAGATGTTGAAGAAGGGATATGCAATCAATTAGGAGGGTGATCCTGATGAAGCTTTCAAAAATATCAAGCAAGCTATCAAAGATGCACTAGTGCTTAAGGCACCTGATCATAATGTCCCAATGCACAACTTTTCCTTTCCATCTTTTCACACTATTGCTGTAGTTTTGTTACAAAAGAATAAGGAAGGTTATGAGAAGCCTATTGCATTCTTCAGTAAATCTTTGCAAGCTACTGAAATGAAGTATGACATAAATGAGAAAAAAGCATATGCATTGTTCAAGGCAATCAAGGCTTTTAGATGTTACTTGATGGGGGTAGTTGTGATTTCTTTTGTGCCAAGTCCAGCTGTGAAGGATATTTTCTCATAGCAAGAGGTGTCTGGAAGAAGATGTAGATGGATCAATAGGATCCAAGAATTCAACATTGATATCTAGATTACCAAGTTGGTTAGAGGACAAGGATTGGCAAAACTGATGGCTCAATCCAATCTTGATGCAAATCAGGTAAATCATTCTGAAATTGATTATACATGTGACATGGATGATTGTATCTAGTATCAAGATAACATCTACTACTTGAGAAACATGAAATGTCCACTAGGAATGAATGATAATCAGAGGAGGACATTGAAATTACAGGCCATCAAGTATGTAATTGTGAAATGTAAATTGTATAGAAAGAATTTATATTGCATACTTTTGAAATCTGTAGATGAAACTTAGGCTGAAGTATTGTTGAAAGAAATGCATGAGGGAGTTTGTGGTGGGCATTATATGGGTAAAACAACTGCTCATAAAATCTTGAGAGTAGGATTCTGGTGGCCCACAATCTTCAAGGATGCAGAATAGTTGGTGAGGAGGTGTGATGCTTGTCAGAGGTTCTCTGGTAAGCTTAAATTTTTAGGTAATGTGCCTTTGAAGCCAATAGAAGTACAAGCTCCTTTCCAAAAATGGGGAATTGATTTCATAGGGGAGATACCAAACAAGTCAAGTGGAGGACACTCTTGGATCTTAGTTTCCACTGATTACTTTACTAAGTGGGTAGAGGCTATACCTACAAGGAATTCAACTAGTAAGGTGGTAATTAATTTTCTATTGAATAATATTGTTGCAAGGTTTGGTTGTCCTGAGAGAATAGTAAGCGATAATGCAATGTGTTTTAGGTCTATTGAATATAAGGACTTTTGCAAAGGTTTAGGAATTCAGATTTCTTATTCCTCACCTTATCTTCCACAAGGAAATGGTTAGGTAGAATCTACTAATAAGAGTTTGATTAAGATCCTTAGGAGGATTCTTGAAAAGAATAAGAGGGCATGGAATTCAAAACTGCCATTAGCTCTATGGGATGATAGGGTAACTATGAAGAGGGCAATTGGTTGTGCACCATTTGACTTAGTATATGGAATACATGCAAGAATGCCTCAAAATAATCTGCTAGAAATGTATAAATTTGTGCAATTATATGATGATGACATAGATGGTGAGATGCAGTTGAGAATTGAGGACCTCACAAGGCTAGATGAAATCAGGAGAGAATCAGTTGCAAGAAATGCCAAATTGCAGTTACAGGTTAAGAATTTGTATAAAAAGAAGACTGTTGAAAGAAGGTTTGAGCCTGGTGATTTGGTATTAATTTGGAATGCCAGATTGGAGGATAAAGGAAAACATGGTAAATTTGATCCACTCTAGTTAGAGCCATATCTAATTCATGAGAAATGGGGTCAAGATTCATACATTGTCAAGGAATTAAATGGTGATATTCAGGAATTGCCAGTTCATGGACAATTCTTGAAGAAATACTTCAATTGAAGGTATTTTGTCTTCCATGAACAGTAGTTAGGTTTGTATATGTTGTAAATTCTATAAATAAGTTGCTTTCCCTTGTCCTATTTTGTCCTGGTCTGTGGGGTTTTGGTCCTGTTGCTCTTTGTTGTCAGTTTTTCCAGTGGGATGGTCTGCTTTAACCAGTGATTCTAAGTCCTTGCAATGCCTACAGGAGGCATACATCCCCAGAAAGAGCCAATGTTATCATGTGCAAAAAATTTCATGGCTCTGCCCTTTTCTTCTGGTCTCTGTAGTTGTTTTTAGGTCTCTAGCCTTAAACCCTTGGTAAAATTTCAAAAATCTAGCTGTTGTGTAGAAAAACCCTTTGTAATGCCCTGGCCTTGTTCTAATTTTATGTTACTTTATTCAGGCCACTTAAAAGTCCTTTAACACATGTGCTTAATTTATACCCCCTTTGTTGCATGATCGTGTGAACCTTTTTTATGTTATGCAATCTTGCGACTAATGTTTTTCAGGCCCCTTTTAATAATTGTCGATTCACCTAAGTCTCCCAGGTTAATTTTTCCTAAGTCTACAAGCCCGGTGGTGCTTTAATTTTTCCTAAGTCAGTGCCTTAATATTTCCTATGTTTTCACACAATTTTTCCTGGGCCCGACTCTGACACTTTCTTGATCCTATGGTTGTTGTAAGATCACAAGGGTTTTGTCAGAGGCTTGTGATCTTACGACGACCGTTGATTCTCTTTAAGACATAGCGCTTCAAACTATGGGTCCAAGGTGACACGTATGCACAAATGGAAACTTCTCATTGGTCCATGTATTAGTTCAGTGGCAGTTGTTAGTGGGACCTGAGTTTCTGGCTTGTCAAAGGGTCCTGACATTGTTAGAAAATCAATGACGGGTGCATGATCTTATGGGATGTGTCAAAGATTTAAGATCATGTGCCCACCATTGATTCTACCTATTTTAGAGGGGATAATGTGTGGTGGGTCCACATGCTAGGTGTGCTGATTTGGTAGTATTTGATTGGTCCATATAGTAATGACTAGATTTACTGTAAGTGGGACCAAGTTTTTTGAGGTTCAATGGGCTCTGACACTTGTAGAGCATCGACGGTCAACATGTAATCTGATGGGTTTTTTCTGACACATGTGAACTTAAGACAACCATTGATCTCTTTCAGTGTCAGAGGGCTATTAGGGTAGGGTAAGATTCTTCATCTGATGGTTGTCTTATGATCTGAAAGAATCTTGGAGGTCTATGTGAAGATGAGACAACCGTTGATCTTCTTGAGGCGGGCCCAAGTTTTGGTCTAAGGTCTTTTAGTGGTTCTGATAAAGTGTTTAGTGGCCTGACAAATTTTCAATAGGTTCACTTGTTCATGAAGAAAGATGGTAGTTCTCTAAAAGGTTTAGTGACTTAGTGAACAAGCATTCATGTAGTAGCTAAATGATCTGGTGAAGGCATAAAGTATTTTGCGACTTGGAGGTATCCTTCAGTCACCAATTCGCTAAGTTTGGCTAACGTCATATTAAAAGATAAGTCATAAGGCCCACGAAAATTAAAGATCTAATGGTCAGGACTTAAAGTTGATCGAGATTCAAATGTGGACTGCCCATTTGCTGCTGGCACTATGAAACTGACTGTTTGATTTCAAATTCAAATTTCTAAGGGTTTCCTGTGACCAGAAGGAATAAAATTCAATGCAGAAGTGACTAGAGCTGGTAAGAGATGATTTGTTTGCCATTGCAGTGTGGTCTAGGGTGTGCCATGGTCATGTGCAAAGGTCTATACTATGTTCTT
>BSBK01005014.1:82500-172500 GCA_027943335.1 Chamaecyparis obtusa
AAGTAGACTGGATATAAGGGAATGCAAACAAGGATTCCATTCCAGGAGCTAGTTTAACAGACAGAGAAGGTCTGTGACTGACTGAAGGTCTTGGTGAAACAAAATTTGGAATTTGATTAGGTGTAAAAGATCTAGACTGTGATAATTTTGGATTTGCAAATTTTAGAATAGCAGAATCATCAGTCTCATGAATAGTAACACCTTGTCGCTGAGCCAGTTTTTCTAGCTGAGCATCCTTGCTCCAAAGTTCAAGTGCCCACTCTGTTGGCATCTTGATGTCTTTGTGTTTGACTATCATAGGGGCTCATAATTTAGTAGTCAGACTTGTAGATTTCCAAATTGTAGACAAACCCTCTTCAGGACTCATAGCTTTTCTAGAATTAATCATCAAAGGTAATGACTTATTGAACAATCGATAATGTATCATAAAAATCAGGGTATGATCTATGGATTGTTTCTTGAAGAAAGTATTCATTGTTTTAAACTCATAGGTCAAAACATCGTTAAGGTTTGCATCCTTTAGGCTTACAGAATAATCTAATGAACAGTCGATATAAATCAGACCATTCGACATTGAATCATAAGCACCTCCTAACAGGGCATGTGAAGTCTTTGTTATTTTGGCATCTTTTAACAACATCATAATTATGATGGGTAAACCTTTTTGATAATGACCTAGAATACCAATCCTGACATATGATAAATTCTTAGGACTGACCTTAGCTTGTTTTTGTAAGTTCGCTATTTCTTTGATAGTAAATAACTTAAGACCTTTTTCAACACCATTTGTAATAGTATGCTGAAGTTCAGCGACTTTACATCTATTAACACTTTTATATGAGAAAACATCTCTCAAACCCTTAGGAATATCTCTATATATTTCAGAAGGCTTTATTTTAGGAACCATAAATTCTTTATCCACAAATCTATCTCCTAAATCATCATCTGGAATATTTACTTTAGTTTTTGATAATGAAAAATCCTTTTCATCTTGTGCAAAGAAGTTTGTAAAAATTTCCTCTTCATTTCAAGAAACAATATGATCTCTCATCTCTTGATCTACAACTCTTTTTCCTTTGTCTATCATTGTTGGGGTCAGTCTGTGCTCAAATCCTTTACTACCTACAACTACCCTCACTTGCCCTTCACATAGGTCTTACACATGGGTCTTACAAATTTAGGTCTTACAACGTATCTATGATAGTTCAGGGATGCTATAAGGAGAGCTATACAGATAACCATCCAAAATAAATAGATTTGAGAAAAGAAATACAGATTGCATGGATAAGAGATTTTGCTAACTTGGCTCTGATACCAGATTTTGGACAAGCTCCGAGAGCAGAATATTTAAGCAGCATACTAAATAGATTTAAGCATACTAAATAGATTCCAGTTTTTAAATTAGGTACTTCTTATTAATGTTGAAATATCATATACAGACCAATATAGATATAGACTATAATGATGATTATCAAGCTTACACAAACTTGCTTACAAATTTCAGACTTGCTAGACATTCTTAATTTACAAGGTCTGATTTCTGATCATCCAAAGGATGAGAGTATACTCTCTACTTGCAAACTTAGAGACTTCCTAAGACTCAAACTCTAAGACCCGCTCAACTCTCCTCGCCGAATAAAGGAGATTAAGCATCCTTATATAGGCAGAAGAAGATGAGAAAGGCCTTTGATTAAGGCCACATGGTGAGAATTAGAAGGGCTGAATTATTGAGGACATAGCAGACCACATTGGCTAAAGTAGATGCCTACTATGACCTATATGTTGGTCTGGGTGGACCCTTATATCTATGAACATAGTAGTGTCCAGACAAACAAGTAGGGACACATAACTCATAATGTGTTCACTTTACATTTGAAAGTGACTACAGAGAGTTTCCTTTTATCACTTGTGAAGGAATAAAACATGGACCCTATTATGGAATTGGGTTAACCCTTTTTGAATGGTAGTTGAGTCTACCCCCAATTTTACAAAACTAGACTTGGGTTACTAGTATAAGGATTTTATCCATACAATTGGGACTTGCATTAGTCCAAAGCCAGAATATGTCATGTACATATAGAATATGTTCAAAAACATATTTGGATGGTTTTTGGGGAAATGATCAGATTTTCCCATGATCTGACACATCGGATGGAGACATGTGAGAGAGAGAGAGGAGATATGGATGACAACCCCATCCATTAGGTTTCTTTTCATCAGGATCATTCATCAGTATCAACAAAGCCATCAATACACCTATAATAGTAACAATTCTCATGTGGATCTTCATCCATACAGGGTGGATGAAATGGATCAGGTTCTTTCCAAATTATCTTGAGTTTTTTTGACTTACATGGGCCATAGACACCATTAGCTTGTGCAAGAGTATTACCAAGATTTGATCTGTAAGTATTAGTGAAGTTCCAAACTGAAGTTCTATTTTCAAACATATGATGAAGTCTTGCTCCTTTGGTCCAATGTTGATAGATTGATGTATGACCATGTGGACCATAATTCATATAGATATTTTGGTTAATTAAATTATCTTCTAGTGAACCAAAGGTGAGTCGCTAGAGAATTCCATGATAACCAGAAAAATTGAGAGGAAGATTAATAGGATATGGTCCTTGAAACATATCTCAAATTAGATGAATACCTCTTTCTTGGTGAAGCCATCTTTTTGGTCATCTGATATGTGGATTTAGGAATTGAATTGGTATTTGAGACTATACTGGAGGAGCATAGAGAAATTGGGCAATCTCTTTATCAATTGGTTCATCCATATCTTCTATTTGAAACATACTACTTGGATCCCAAAGATTAGATGTTGTTAAGATATGCTTGGCTTGTAACATTCTCAATCTATCTGAGAGATAATCATTGGTCAAATTGAAGTTTCTTCAATCTCTTCAATCAAATGGATTTGTGCTGAATTCTAGACAACTTTTTTCCCACCATCTTTCTTCACAAATACAAACAATGCACACATTGCCTTTGTTTGATTCAACTCCTTTAGCTCCTTCCCTAGTTAAGAAATCAACAAAAATATTCTTTTCTCCTGGAATATGTTCAATATCAAAATTAAAGGTATTAAGAAATTGAGCCCATCTGATCAAGTGTCCTCTTATTACCTTATTCTTGGATTCTTTTTTAAAGAATCCCCTCAAATTCTGGAGATCACTTCTAATCAGAAATCTTTTGTCAGCAATGAACATATAAAAGTTCTCAAGAGATTTAATGACTACTAGGATTTCTTTATGTGTACTATGGTAATTGATCTCACTACCTTTAAAATTACTAGACACATACCTTAAGATTTCTTCTTTACCTTGAGCATTTACTTCTTTCAAAATGTCGACCCAAGTATGTTCACTTGCATCTGTTTCAATGATTTTTGAACCGGTTCCAGGTAATTTTAATGCAGGAAGTTCTAAACATTTCTATTTGATCCTTTCAATGGCCTGATTATGTTTGATAGTGCATGCAGGAGGAGTATTCTTCAATAGCTGATTCAATATCAATCGATCCTGTGTAATATGAGAATAGAATCCAGCAATGTAATTGATAAGACCAAGAAATCTTTGAAGTTCCTTTACATTGGTAACTATTAGATTGGCAATTTGTTTCAAAATATGATCTTGTTCTTCCATTTTTCCCCCTAGAAGAAGATGAATGCCAATATAAATAATAGAATCCTGAGAAAATGAGATTTAGTGCGATGGACAGCAAGACCATGTTTCTAACAAAGGGACAAAAACTGTCAAAGATGTTCAGGATGTGCAGAAGGACTTTGACTAAACACAAGGATATCATCAATATATGGAAGAATGAATTTGGACATACATTATGATAGGGTTCCACCATCAACTAATGTTACAAACTTTAAATTGTGATACTGGAGCTGATCTTAATCCTAGCAGTCATTAAATTGTTAAACTAGAATAATCTTTGTGCCTGAAAGCATATGCTATTAACCAAAGATATCCAGTATCAGAAAATGTTATAGACTTTAGCCCAAGATAAAAATTATGCCAATACTCAAGCAAATGGCCATAAAATCATTGCCATTATTCAACAAATTAAAGCCCAACTTACTAAGGAATGGCAAGATGATGTTCTTAATTTCATTCATCAATTGAAAAATGATTTTTATACATTTAAACAATAGGCAGAAGCATGGTGGGCATAGCAAAAAAATTTTTAATAGTCGCATGAAAATCACATAAAAAATGTGCATTCTAAAATAAATACAGTGGTCCAAACTATTAAATGCATAGATGCAATTTCACAGTCTTCTAATCAACAGTCTATACATGTTGAAATCACTGTTATCAGAGAAGCCAGTGATGTTAAAACTCATATTGATGAGTTATCTAACAAACTTCAGAATTTGTCTATTCAACCAGTTAAAACATTGATTTTTCCTAATAACTCAATAGAATATCTACAAGCCCAGTATATAGGCAAAGGGCTTTGTACAAATCTCCCTGAACCAAAAATAGAGAAAATCTGGGATACTGCTACTGGAACTATGAGAACAGCAACTCCAGAAGAGAAAAGGAAAGGGAAGATTTCAATGATGAGGAAACAATGATCCTCACAATGGAAATGAACTATTCAGAAATTTACTGAACTTCAAAGCAGATA
The DNA here is from genome assembly GCA_027943335.1 of Chamaecyparis obtusa. Lineage (NCBI taxonomy): Eukaryota > Viridiplantae > Streptophyta > Pinopsida > Cupressales > Cupressaceae > Chamaecyparis > Chamaecyparis obtusa. Next base: position 87,148 of record BSBK01005014.1, read on the forward strand.
CACCACCTCTAGTAAATTTTGATACCTTTGATACATCTAAAAATCTCAGAAATATAGATGCCATTAGAGCATGGGTAGTCAATTTTCAAGCCACAAATACTAGTGTGCAACAAACATAACCTATCAAGCAAGCCCTAAACTCTCTTACTGGTAGAGCCAAAAAAGTTTGGGAACATGTTGATATAAGCTACAGAAATGATCTAGTTAATAATGGTATTGATCAAGTTTGTGCATAGTTAATCAGAATATTTGTAGGAAGAACCGATTCTTTAGAAAGAACATCATATAGGAGATTCATCAGTAATAAATGTTGTGACTTGACAAAATTTGATGAATACTGTGCTGAAAAGTTTCAGAATTTCTATCAATCTGGACATGAATAGAATCAGGAATTTATGTATACAACATTTATCAAAAGCTTTGAAGTTTTAGGAGAATACTATCATAAAAGGGTTTTAGAAAACTTAGTAGAAGTGAATCTGACTTTTCAGGAAATAACATTTCCCCAATTACTTCAATTCATGAAGGAAATCAATGAAGATGTCTGTCAGGAAGTCAGTAAAAGAAAGGAACTAAAAAAAGTAAAACCCTTTATTTCTCCTTCTATCTATAAAATAATCACACCACATTTTGGTTGTGGTAAAATTTCTCATAAGCATAAGAAAAGATACAAGGAATGTACAGAATGTACACACAGAAAAGGAAACTTTCCTTATAAAAAGAAATTCTACAAGCAAAAGGGATTTTTCAGTAGAAAAAGTAAGTTCAAGGGGAAAAGCAAATGGAAACCTACCTGTTACATTTGTAAGGGTGACCATTATGCAAATAAGTGCCCAAATAAGAATAAAGTTAAGTTTAAAGGAAAGGCACATTTATTGAAAGAATTTGGATTAGATAATTCTGATGAATTTATCTATGTCAATGAATATCCTTCAAACTCTGAAGATGACAGAACTTGAACTAGAAGAAGAGTCAAATTCAGAACAGTCTGACCATTTTGTTGATTCCAAAGAACAACCTAAATCAGAATCAGAATCTGATTTAGAAGTTTCATTCTTTTGTAGAATGATGAAAGGAATTTCTAACCCTCAGGAATCCTTGGAAAGGATTATAAGATTAATCTGTGACTTAGAAAAAATATAGAAAGAAATGAACATGGGGCCAAAAACTTGGAAAAGAAATAAACTCAAATTAGCCAATCTTGAAGAACAAAAAAGAGAAATAATAAGACTGCAATAGCCAAAAGAGGTTGATCATGGATATAGGATTCCATCATGGAAACAACATCAATAAACTTTTAGAGGCTGATCTAAATTACCTATTAGAACATCCAAGCCTAGTCTATTTCAAACAATGAATCCAATAGGTCAACAACCTAAAGAAAATGCTCCTACACCAGGTAGCATGGCTAGAAGAATCTGGCGATAGCATAGAAAATAATTTCTTCATCAAGTTGCTAGCCAGGCTAAGAAAGAGCTTCAAGAACTCTCTAATGAAGAAAATGAAAATTTGATAGAAGAGCTTGATAAAGGAAAAGAATTGGAACAATTCTCTTCCAAGATGAATCTTGCAGAACCTTCTCAATAGATAACTCCATCTATAGAAGATGACCTTTATTGTCAAGAGAAACCTTATAGTCCATATATTCATCATGCAATTATTACTGAAGGTTTTGATCCTGACATAGGTGCAAACATACAAGAACCTGAAGATGATCCTACACAACAATATTGTCAAGTGACAAAAAAGCTAGTTCACACATCCTGTCCAGGATTAGAACTAAGGATACACTTCAGAGGTACTACTCCATATCCATTAGCATTTTAATGGGATACTGGAGCTGATCTTAATCTTGCTAGATATAATTGTTTTCTTTCTGATCAATGGATAAAAAATAGTACTAAAATTACTTTTGGCAAAGGAAAACATACATCTAATTTCATCTATAAAGCACCTATAGAATTTGATGATGGTCATAGAGATGAACTAGTTTTTGTTCACTATGAGATAGATGGATATGATGGAATAATTGGCAGCATAGCAATGCAGCAATGGGAGCCAATTCTAATCACAAAAGATTCAATCAGTTTGAATAATCACTCAGTACCAAGATTACAAACTGAGTATTCTTACACCAGTAAGACTGAACCAACAACTTTCAAGAAGAAGAACATAGCTCGGATTGCTAAGCAAGAAGAAAACACTGCTCCACAAAAAGAGCAATTAAAGACACAGTTTGCCCAAATAGTAATGACAAAGGATCTACAAAAATAGCAAAGAAATTTGGTTTGTAGATTTCCATTAAAAACTAATATGGATGGAAAGGAAATTCTTCCTAAAGCCAAAGCTAATTATTTTTTGATGAGTTTACAGCAAATAGAACTCTACAAAAAAGAAATTGAGGATCTCCTCAATTAGGGACTAATCACTCCTTCTTCCTCTCCATTTTCCTATCATGCTATGTATGTTCCCAAGTTTGATGAACATAAGCAGGGAATTGCAGAAAAAAGGTTAGTTGTGAATTACAAACCTTTAAATAGTTGTTTACAGGATAATCAATATCCATTACCTAGTAAAGATCACATTTGGAAAACTATTCAAGGAAGTCACATTTATTCTAAATTTGATTTGACCAAAGGTTTTTGGCAAATTAGTGTTCATCTTGATGACAAATATAAGACAACATTTTCTGTTCCTCAAGGACTTTATGAATGGATTGTTTTACCCTTTGGCATTAAAATAGCTCCCTCTATTTTTCAACAACATATGGATAACATCTTTAGGAAATATTCCAAATTCATTCTTCCATATATTGATGATATCCTTGTGTTTAGTCAAAGTCCTTCTGCACATCTTGAACATCTTCGATAGTTTTTGTCCCTTTTTCAGAAACATGGTCTTGCTGTCCATCCCACTCAATCTCATTTTGCTCAGGATTATATTATTTGTATTGGCATTCATCTTCTTCCAAGGGGAAAAATGGAAGCACGGGATCATATTTTGAAATGAATTGCCAATCTAACAGTTACCAATGTAAAGGAACTTCAAAGATCTCTTGGTCTTGTCAATTACATTGCTAGATTCTATTCTCATATTGCACATGATCGATTGATATTGAATTAGCTATTGAAGAATACTCCTCCTGCATGGACTATCAAACATAATCAGGCCATTGAAAGGATCAAATAGAAATGTTCAAAACTTCTTGCATTAAAATTACCTGGAACCGGTTCAAAAATCATTGAAACAGATGCAAGTGAACATTCTTGGGCCGACATTTTGAAAAAAGTAAATGCTCAAGGTAAAGAAGAAATCATAAGGTATGTGTCTAGTAATTTTAAAGGTAGTGAGATCAATTACCATAGTACACATAAAGAAATCCTAGTAGTCATTAAATCTCTTGAGAACTTTTATATGTTCATTGCTAACAAAAGATTTCTGATTAGAAGTGATCTCCAAAATTTGAGGGGATTCTTTAAAAATGAATCCAAGAATAAGGTAATAAGAGGACGCTTGATCAAATGGGCTCAATTTCTTAATACCTTTAATTTTGATATTGAACATATTCCAGGAGAAAAGAACATTTTTGCTGATTTCTTAACTAGGGAACAAGCTAAAGGAGTTGAATCAAACAAAGGCAATGTGCGCATTGTTCGTATTCATCAAGAAAGATGGTGGGAATAGAGTTGTCCAGAATTTAGCACAAATCCATTTGATCAAAGAGATCAAAGAAAATTTGATTTGACAAATGATTATCTATTAGACAGATTGAGAATGTTACAAGCCAAGCATATCTTAACAACATCTAATCTTTGGGTTCCAAACAGTATGTTTCAAATAGAAGATATGGATGAACCAATTGATGAAGAGATTGCCCAATTTCTCTATGCTCCTCCAGTATAGTCTCAAATACCAATTCAATTCTTGAATCCACATATTAGATGACCAGAAAGATGGCTTCACCAAGAAAGAGGTATTCAGCTAATTTGAGATATGTTTCAAGGACCATATCCTATTAATCTTCCTCTCACTTTTTTTGGTTATCATGGAATTCTCTGGCGACTCACCTTTGGTTCACTAGAAGATAATTTAATTAACCAAAATATCTGTATGAATTATGGTTCATGTGGTCATACATCAATCTATCAACATTGGACCATAGGAGCAAGACTTCGTCATATGTTTGAAAATAGAACTTCAGTTTGGATCTTCACTAATACTTACAGATCAGATCTTGGTAATACTCTTGCACAAGATGATGGTGTCTATGGCCCATGTAAGTCAAAAACACTCAATATAATTTGGAAAGAACCTGATCCATTTCATCCACCCTATATGGATGAAGATCCACATGAGAATTGTTACTGTTCCGGGTGTATTGATGGCTTTGTTGATACTAATGAATGATCCTGATGAAAAGAAACCTAATGGATGGGGTTGTCATCCATATCTCCTCTCTCTCTCTCTCACATGTCTCCATCTAATGTGTTAGCTCATGGGAAAAGATGATCATTTCCCCAAAAACCATCCAAATATGTTTTTGAACATATTCTATATGTACGTGACATATTTTGGCTCTGGAGTAATGCAAGTCCCAATGGTATGGATAAAATCCTTATACCAGTAACCCAAGTCTAGTTTTGTAAAACTAGGGGTAGACTCAACTACCATTCAAAAAGGGTTAACCCAATTCCATAATAGGGTCTGTGTTTTATTCCTTCACGGGTGATAAAAGGAATCTCTCCGTAGTCACTTTCAGATGTAAAGTAAATGCATTACGAGTTGTGTGTCCCTACTCATTTGTCTACACACTGATGTGTTCATAGATATAGGGGTCCACCCAGACTGACATACAGGTCATAGTGGGCATCTACTTTAGCCAGTGTGCTCTATTGTCTCCTCAATAATTTGGCCCTTCTGATTCTCACCATGTGGCATCAATCAAAGGCCTTTCTCCTCTTCTTTTGCCGATATAAGGATGCTTAATCTCCTTTATTCGGTGAGGAGAGTTGAGCAAGTCTTAGAGTCTAAGTCTTAGGAAGTCTCTGAGTTTGCAAGTAGAGAGTATGCTCTCATCCTCTGGATGATCATAAATTAGATGTTGTAAATTAAGAATGTCTAGCAAGTCTGAAAGCTGTAAGAAAGTCTGTGTAAGCTTGATAATCATCATCATAGTCTGTATCTATATTGGTCTATATATGATATTCTGACATTAATAAGAAGCGCCCGATTTAAGAAGTGGAATCTATTTAGTATGCTTAAATCTATTTAGTATTCTGCTTAAATATTCTGCTCTCAGAGCTTGTCCAATAAAGGAAAAAATGACCTGGGACTGGCGACCCAAAATTGTTCACTCTTCTAAAGTGAGGTCGGTTAAGACCCAACCCTATTAAAGGTTTACAAACACACTGTCAAGTGTGACCTTTTTAGAGGATTTTAGACTAGAAGTTATCATCCAACCAACATTCACTATGGGGTTGATAGGATAACAATGTTCATTCTATGAATGATACATCATAAGACTTTTAGAGTCCACTCGGTTAAGAGATTTTGATTGTATACAATGGTTAAATATGTAACAGTAAATGAACTACCTTAATACAACTTCAATTGCAGATTACAGATCAATATTTAGTCCATACAAATCCTTCTGATCAATATTTCACTTTAGATTCAATACTGTATCAACTTACTGTCCATCAGTAATTGCTCTTTGTAGCTTGGCAATTGTTTTGCATCTCGGTTCTTACTAACCAGGATGATCAGAATGCATAAAAACCTTGTTCACATAATATTCCTACAGTATCTACTTCTTCTGGCATGTTTTCATAAAGAAATTATGTTCTCTTATATAGATAAGTAAGTCATTTTCTTCTCCACCATCAAATTTTTCCACTTCAAACTTTCTCGGTACTTGTGTCAATAACAAGTTTCAATCTTCTCTGTTAGATCTTCCCTGAATTTTATCAACGGTCGATCTATGTAACAAACATTATCTATTACCTTGATGTTATACTCTTGCCAGCTCATCAATCTTATCAACTAAACTAATCATTTAATTCATTCTGTTCCACTCGGTTAACAAAGAAATGTGTCGGTGAACACTGCTCGGTTAATACTACAATTGGTATACACTATACTCCATTGGTGTATACTAGAAATGCTTCATTTACCGACAACACTACTTTGTGTCTTTCAGCTCTATACTTCATCATAGATGAATGCAACATAATAAAGTCAATATCATCAAGTCATAGACTCATCAACAAGTTACTTAATGTGTTCCTTATCCTCATCTATCATGTACATCTTTCCTCATGTAGATTTCTCTATTCTTCATCTCTTTCACCTTTCTTCAGATGTCTTGGTATAGTAACTTACAAGATAAGTGTTGTCAAACTAGTTGACATCAATGACAACATAATATTGATTTAATCATATTACATATCTAATAAGCAACTCCTCAATGATCTTGTAATTTCAAATTCTTCAATTAGATTCTAAATCAGTTGTAGTTCAACACATACTAATATCAATCCAAGGTTTCTCAAGAACAACAATTGGTGTATACAATCTAGTATTCTGACTTACTCCTTTTGCAACTTGACAAATTTCACAACTTTTCACAAATTTCTGAACATCTTTATAGAACTGTGGCCAAAAGTACTTCTCCTTAAGCAAATTCCATGTTTTATCAATACCAAAATGTCTAGCCAAACCACTACTATGCTTTTCCTTTATTAGATTAGTTCTCATTACTCCTCTCAGTATACACAACTGAATACCTTTAAAAGACATACCTTCCTGAATGAAATATTCATCTTATTTAGTGTCTTGTTGATCTTGAATAGGTGCTCTGCACTTTCTCCATGGCTCAGAAAAATTAGGTCAAACTATTAAGAATCTCTCATCTCATCAAAACCAAGAACTTCAATTTTTATCTCGGTCATCAAAGATCTTCTTCTACTCAATGCATCAACAACTCAGTTAGTGACTCCACCCTTATGCTTTATCACAAATGTATAACTCTACAAATACTCAACCCATTGCATATGTCTCTGATTAAATGTATTCTAACTACCCAAATATTGTAAAGCATTATGATTAGTATACAACACAAATTCACTCGGTATCAAATAATATCTCCATTTCTTCACTGCTTGAACAATGGCATAGAATTCTTAATCATACATAGAATATTTCCTTCTAGCATCATTCAACTTTTCACTAAAGAAAGAAATAGGTTTACCTTCTTGACTCAACACAGCTCCAATTACACTTCCACTTGCATCACATTCCACTTGAAATACTTTACTAAAATCAGGTAATGCCAAAATAGGTAATTCAACAACCTTCTGCTTCATAGTCTCAAAACTTTTGTCAGCTCCATGTGTCCACATGAATTCTCTTTTGTCTCCTCTCATAGTCTCAGTCATATCATTACAAATTGAACTAAAATTCCTTATGAACTTTCGGTAAAAACCTGCCAAACCATGAAATGATCTTACCTCACTAGCATTCATAGGTGTAGGCCAATTCAAAATAGCTTCAACCTTTTTAGGATCCATCTTCAAACCATTAGCTGAAATAAAAAATCCCAAATACACAATCTCCTCTTTCATGAATGAACACTTTTTCAGATTTATCAACAACTTTTCCTTTTTCAATCTCTGCAAAACTTGTCTAGCATGCAACAAATGTTCTTCTCTAGTTTTACTGAATATCAGAATATCATCAAGATATACAATCACAAACTTACCCAAGAATTTCTACAGAACTTCATTCATCAGCCTCATAAAAAGTACCGGGTGCATTAATTAAACCAAAAGGCATAACCAACCACTCATACAAACCTTCTATTGTCTTGAAAGTAGTCTTCCATTCATCACCCTCTCTGATTCTAATTTGGTGATACCCACTTTTCAAATCAATCTTTGTGAAATACTTTGCTCTAGTCAAACTATCCATTATATCATCCATTCTCGGTATAGGAAACCTATACTTCACTATTATCTTGTTGATTGCTCTGGAATTAGTACACATTCTCCATTCTCCATTCTCCATTATTCTTCAGTGCCAATATAGTAGGTACTACACAAGGAATCAAAATTTGTCTAATCAAACCTTTCTCCAACAATTCTTGAATCTGTCAGTTCAATTCCTGATTCTTGGTAGGTGTCAACCGATGAGGTACCTTATTCGGTAAACTAGCTCTAGGGATTAGATCCATATAATGATTAATGCTTCTTTCGGTGTAAAACCATCAACTACATTATAAAAAATGGTTTCACTGTACTCGGTGAGTAACTTATCAATCTTCTCATTGACATTATCCTCTATTTTCTTACTCAGTTTGTTAGGGATCACATCAAAACATACATCATTTCTATTAAAAAAGTTAACAAACTTTCACAGATGTGCAAACATTACTAACAGGTTCTTTCATCAATGGTAACAAGATTTGTTTCTTTCCATCAGCCACAATAGTATACTTATGTTAGGAATGAATGTTGGATGTTGGCAGTCATTCTGTAGTAGTTGTTGTTGCATTCATGACTATGATTGTCATCAATGTCAACATAGTGATCTTCTTGAGAATAGCAAAGAAGCAGATAGTGTTTTGATTAGCACACATGGGATATTGTAGATATAGCTATGCGATGTTGAGGTTATATTCTTTGATATGTTATTTTTTCATGGTTAAGAGAACAGATAGAAATTCATTTATTCATAAAAGTTATGAGCATTTTGGTGGAAGCAGTATTCAAGCAGTGTTCCTGAGTAGCGGTTTGTGGAAATTGGATGATATCTCCTAATTGGGATGGAATATGGTTTTACGTAGTTAAAGGGAAGGTGGAGACACATTTATAGTGACATGGTTCATAGTACAAACTTCAAGGTCGCACGAGTGAAGAGTTATTACATCTGGAAGCTGACAGTTTTGTGTAATTCTGATGTAGCGTGTGGAAACTTTTATTTTGTATTTGTGTGCCAACTCATTTGTAATTATTTGAGTGTGGTATAAAGGAAGGAATGTTTTTCTTTATTGAAGAAGGAGTAGAAATGTGAAAGAAGTGTGAGAATGGTATGGTTGAATGCGAATGTGAGCATGAAGTGAAGAAAAGAGCTAATGAAGTTGTGAAAGCAAAATTGTGAAGGAAGACATGCGAAGTACAAAGATCTAGAATTGAGATCTAGTGTAGCAATGAGTGATGTTTGGCACAATAAGAAGGTAACATATTTCATATTATTCTACTGAATAATATTAAGGTCATTTGGACAGTGTGTTCAGTGATCTTACCCTGAAGTTGTTTGGGCAGTGGGTCCTTCTGTCTTTCATAACTCCTAACAGGGTTAGAATCTTTTAACAAGGATTCAAAATCTCCTAATAGGGATTCATATGTACTAAATGTATTTCATAAGACTCCTAACAGGGTCCATCCTTTCATAAGGAATATTTATATTAGTGCATCTTTTGTTGGCATCATTCCCACCGAGGTTTACTCTTTGATCAAAAGGTTCCCTAGTCAACATATCTTGTGTTATTGTATCATTGTGTATGAATATCTTTCTATGGTTGGTAATTACATTTCTTACATGGTTAAATGTTATTGAAGTTGATAAAGGTTATAATTATCTGATAACTAATTTACCCCCCCCCTTCTCAATTATATTGGTGGACTTTACTTTCTAACAATTGGTATCAAAGCAGCAGGTCCTTGAAAGAAAATTTTAACAGCTTAAGGAGATCCATGGAAAATTTCAGGAAAGAAAGCCCTAAGTTTGATGGAGTAAATTTTGACAGATGGAAAGAGAAGATGAAGACACATCTACTATGTTTAGGAATAGGTTATTGGTTGATTACAAAGAATGAAAAGACTATCATTGGAGAAGATAATCTTGAGACAGGATCTAAAGATGAGCTAGATCTATTCATGTGTAACATACTTGCAAGAGAAGCACTTTTGATAGCACTTCCAGAGAATGAATACAGTGAGGTAAAATGTTTAACAAAAACCCATGAAATTTGGAAAGCTTTACACTCTACTTTTGAAGGTGATGAACATGCAAAGAGAGCTAGATTACATAATTGGATGTGTGCATTTGAAGATATAAGAATGATGGAAGATGAATCTATTAGAAGCTATATTGGTAGAATGTCAAAAATTATTGTAGGAATAAAAGCTTGTGGAGGAACAAAGATAGAGAATGAAGTGATATGGAAAATTTTGAGGACATTAACTCCTGTATTTAAGTAGACAACATAGATGATTGAACAAGTTATAACTTGTACTACAAAATTTACAAGAGAGACTCTTCTTGGAAGATTGGAAGCAGTAAAAATGAACTTGAGGGTATCAGGAGACTTGTCTAGAATGGAGACAACATTTAGTCCTCTTAATATTCATCCTACTTTTTTAAGAAGTACCAGTGTGAGTGGAGATTATGCCAGCAGCAGCAAATCTACAAATGAAGAAGATAAGAAGACTGAAGAAGGTATTTCCTTGCTTGTGAAAAGAGAACCAGATGGTAAGAAAATATTTAAATGTTGGACTTGTCAAGAATATGGTCATTTTGCATCTAAGTGTCCTAAGAGAGTTAAGAAGTATAGAAATAATTTTAAGCCTAGAAGATCTAAGGAATGTTATTATGCTAATGATAAAGATCTTGAAGCTAGTATAGAAAGAACTTTGAGTGAAAGTGATACTGAGATTAATGATGAAATAGGATTTGTAGCAATTAAAGAAGAGAATTTTGAATTTGATGTTAAGGAGGAAAAAGCATTAGTTTCTCAAGTTGAAAAGAAAGTTGATTGGATTATAGATAGTGGTTGTTCACATCATATGACTGGTAACATGAAGAAGTTCATAAAGTTTAACAACTATGATGGAGGAATTGTTAGAGTTGGTAACAATGCACCTTGTTTGATTAAAGGTATAGGATCTATTACTCTTGATGGAAAGACTAATATTGATGATGTTTACTTTGTTGATGGATTGAAACATAATCTTTTGAGTGTTGGACAATTAGTGGATAAGGGATATCAAGTTTGGTTTAATGAGAAAACTTGTGTGATAAAGGATAAAGATGGAAATCTAATTGGAACTGGATCTAGAACCAGAGGTAATGTATTTTAGTTGAATCCTACTAAGATGACATGCTTGATTACTATTGTCACTAGGGATTTCACCTGTGATGGATAATTATGGAACCTAGCAATCCCGTGAAACATGGGAATACTCTCAGGATGTGGGACTGCTTCACTGAGAATAAACCTCTGGATTAAGGGTCGGCTTCCCCATTTGTATCACCTGAAACTGAACTAAATTTGAAGGGAAAGGGAGAGAGATTGCATAGAATTGAAATAACTAAAATTTAACTTAGGTGATTCACCAAAATATATAGATCCACAAACTAAAGATAGACTCACAATGTAATCTAGCATATAACCTGAACATCACAACTCTTCCCAAATCTGATTCTTCTCTTAGAAAATAATCAGGTGTTGGTTGTAAATGAGAAGGGAAAATAGATTCCACAACTCAAACACATATAAATGCACACAGATTGAAACTTTAAGAAAAATCAATTCTTGTAAACATCAAAATGAAAAAAATATCAAGTAAAGGATCAAATTTCAATCACAATGCATGACATTAAATCCATCAAATCAACTCACAAAGCTATAGAAAAAGAAGGACAATTGCTATTAACTGGAATAAAAAGAGTCAAAATATCAATTTGTTTCTCTTGGAGCTACAAAATTCACCTCATGAAAATGAGGGAAGGAAGAACTAGCCTCGATTACCAAAAGTGAGAGGCATATAAAGAAAATATGAAGAATCTGCATTGAAGTCCACTACTTCACCAAAACTAGAAAATTCTACCACTAGGACCATGATCATGCCACTCTGAAATTCGGATGCCCAATTCCTGAGAATCTAGCGGGATGGAAAAAGTGGGGTCCCTAAAAATAGATAGTCAAAGGAATGAACCTACTATCCACTAAGTCATGCTCAATAAATGATATTTGACAATGGTTTATAAAAACACCACTTGTCAATATCTTACAACATGTTTTTGCAATGACTTTTACAATTAACATATTCCCCTTTACTAAACCAAATGAAGTGGATCCTAAATATATTTTGAGATAATCTCAACTCAAAAAAAAATGAGGAGAATATCCAAAATATTTACATTTTAACCAAATCCACATGACACATGAATATTTCAAACCTAGGACCCACCTTAATTACAAACCTAGTCCTAATTTTAAACCCCAAATGACCCTAGACACAACTTATAGGTTACTAGTGAACATTAAATATTTTCAACCCAAATAATGGGGAAAATATTTATAAACAATTACAACATACAACCCAAAGTTGAAAATAACGTGGTATTTAATCTCTCAACCCTAAAAGAAAGGGGATGAAAAAACAAGCATAATATTGAAACCCATATTCGAAGATGTGGATCCTCTGTCAACATAGCTTTTAATCTTGGCAATTGGGACCTTCTAAACCCACTATAGTCCCTTGATGGAAACTTCTATCTTCATTTTGGAAACAACAACTAACCTCTGGCAACTTGATCTCAAGGTAGGCACTTGATTCATCATTTATTGCATTTTGATAGCATTTGTGTTTGCTCTATGCTTGAAGTTGTATCTTTGTATTTTTTTTAAAAATGAAACTAGGGTACTAATGAAGTTGAGGTTTGTTGTAGCACTATTTCTTGCAGCCCAAGCATCTTTGTTTATTTCTTTTAACAGCTAGGGAATTATATATATTTCTGCACTTGTTTATTTGATGCTATCGATGCCTGCATTTGTGTTATTTCATCTTGTCTCTGTATTGATATACGTCCACTGTTAGGACATGGGCCTAATTGTGGACCAAGTAATTGATGCTTCTACTTATGGTGCTTCGATCATCCTCTGTATTTCTTGGGTATTATTGTTTTGTGTCATTCAATTCTCTTGTGGCTCATGGGTTAAGAAAGCCAAGGCATGCATGAATTTGTTGTTAATTTTGTATCTTATGCATTCTGCCTATAACTAGGGCATGACTTTTGTATTCTCTATTCTATATAGCCTATAAACCCTTGTATTTTGTGGCTTGATGGTAGTAAGGTCAGGGTGCTACCTCTGAAGGTATTAAGGCACTGTTTAGAACAATTTGTTAATAGCTAGGGTGTCAATTTCCTTTTAATGCCGGCTAGGGCATTATGTGTATGATTTTATGCTGACTGTGAACCAAAGGTTTTCATTTCATTCAGGGAACTGCTAAAGTTGAGGTTGCTATCTCCATACTATACTTGTGATCTTTCAGATACTAAGTGTGTAAACCCTATTCTGGAGGCATATGCAATACTCAAAGCTCACACTCATTGCACTGTTCATGGTAATGGTTGGTAGTATGCACAATGGTGGTCATAAGCATTTGTTGTCTATTGTATCATTCTCCAGGTGCCATTGATGGTATTTGACCCTTTGCACAAGTCTGACCTTCATTGGTGGTCATGTATTATTGTTATGATTTGGCATTGATGTCCCCATTATTGATACTATGCCATTATGCTCAATTCATTCTCATGTTTTGCTTAGATTGTATAGACATTCATGTACAGGAAAGTTATCATTGAGTTGGTATTTCACCTTACGCCCATCACATATATGATATGTCCTATTATTAGCTCTATTTCTCTTTTATGTCATGGTGGATTTATGTCATTCTGACATCATGCCATACTGATGAAGTATTTCCTCTAAAAATACTAGTGCTCTATTCTAAACATAATTCATGCCATCTTAATATGCTATGAATGCCTCTTGGATCTGGTTCATGCCTTGTTTCACCATGCTCCATTTGATTCAGCTTTATGTCTCACTAATACTGCCATCCACTAAATGCTACACTGTTGAGCATGGGTGTTTTTGACCTGTGATGTGGTCTCTCTCCAGGAAATTGAGATTCTCCCGAGAGAGCCCACATCACAGGGCATCATCATTCATCTGCACATGGAACAAACACATTAGTAAAAAACAATGGTATTTCATTTATTTCCAGGGGCTCCTTGATGTACATGCCCTGAGCACAGCCCATGTCAGAGGTGTATGGATGAGTACACATATGCATGTTTGTAGATGTTGTTGCACCATTCATTGCATAGATCCATTGGATCTAACTCCTCTATTTTTCTCTCTCTGGAGATTCAGGATCATAGGAGCACACTGGGAACACAGAAGACCAACTCTAATTACCAAGAAAAGTCTAGTACCCATGCATCTAGTTTCATTAATTCTATATATTTGTACTCATTTATGCAATTCTTGCACTGGCTATGCTCACGACATGTGTGAGCTTAGATAGATGTTCTTCTTTTTCATTTTTTTTCCCTTCTGTACAACATATTAATGATACTAGCACATGTAATCTTAGATGCAGTAATTTTCTTTCCTTTCATGTACTTTGCAATGAGAATGAACACAAATCTTAATCAAGACCACCTAATAATGCAAACTAGGGTACAGTAGCTCATCTAGTAACTAGGCCTCCAAGGGGTGTAAAAATATGACAAAAATTACTAAAATTGATGACAGTTGGTTGTGGCATAGAAGGTTTTGTCATATAAACTTTGATAACATTGTGAAAGTAAGTACTACACTTGCAGTAAGGTATTTGCCTAAAATTATGAAGCCTACTAACATGATTTGCAAAGAATGTGTGATGGCTAAGCAAAAGAAAAGTTCATTTCCTAGTAAGAAGTTCACATCGGTAGAGAAGTTGGAGATTGTTCATACAAACTTAAGCGGTCCTACCAGGACTAGAGGATTCTATGGAGAAATGTATTTTATGATTCTTGTTGATGATTTTACAAGAATGATGTGGATTGCATTTCTGAAAGAAAAATCTAAAGCATTTGATAAGTTTAAGATCATTAAGAATAAAGTTGAGAATGAATCTGGAATGAAGATTAAATGCTTGAGATCTAATAGAGGTGGAGAATTTACTTCTAGAGAGTTTAACACTTTTTGTGAAGTGAATGGTATTAAGAGACAATTTTCAGCCCCTAGAAAACCTGAACAAAATGGTATTGTAGAAAGAAGAAACAGGTCAGTGACTGAAGCAGCAAGAGCTATGTTATTTGAGAATGATTTGGTGAAGACATTTTGGAGAGAAGCAATGAATACAATAGTATATACAATGAACAGAGTACAAATTAGAGTAGATACAAACAAGACACCTTATGAATTATGGTTTTGACATGCACCCTCAGTTAAGTATTTTAGAATTTTTGGAAGCAAATGTTATATAAAGAGAGATGATGATATTGGAAAGTTTGATCCTAGAAGTGATGAAGGTATTTTTCTTGGATATTCTTTGAAGAGAAAGCATATAGATGTTACAATAAGAGAACTAAAACTATTGTTGAAAGTGAAAATGTTAAAGTTGATGAGAAGTTTAAAATTGAGGAAAGAATACTTGACTATGAATCTGATGAAGAAGCCCATCCTCAGCCTAACATTGAAACTACTGAATTATTCTATGAGACTGACAGTGAATTATTGAATGAGAGTCCTACAGAAGAAATTAGTGAGGAATCTAGAGAAGAATCTATAGTTGAAGCAAGATTTGTAACTGTGATACCGAATAGGTATATATCAAGACATCATCCTATTGAACAAGTTATTGGAAGTTTGGACAGAGGAGTTCTGACTCAGAATAAGGTACATTTATGTTTGATTTCTCAAATTGAACCTAAATCTACTAGTGAAGCTTGTGAAGATGAACATTGGATTAATATTATGAAAGAAGAACTGGATCAAATTGAAAAGAACAAGACATGGGAA
Source organism: Chamaecyparis obtusa (assembly GCA_027943335.1). NCBI lineage: Eukaryota > Viridiplantae > Streptophyta > Pinopsida > Cupressales > Cupressaceae > Chamaecyparis > Chamaecyparis obtusa. Next base: position 103,007 of record BSBK01005014.1, read on the forward strand.
TTGGTTCCTAGACCTAAAGACAAGAATGTGATTGGAACTAAATGGGTATTCAGAAACAAGATGAATGAACAAGGAGAAGTAGTAAGAAACAAAGCAAGATTAGTTTGTAAAGGATACTCACAACAAGAATGTTCTTGGCCTATGCATCTTTTAAGAAATTCAAAGTGTATCAGATGGATGTGAAGTCAACATTTTTGAATGGAGAATTGGAAGAAGAAGTCTACATTGAGAAACCTGAAGGTTTTCCTTTGACTCAAGAAGGAGACATGGTATGTAAACTAAAAAAAGCATTATATGGACTAAAGCAAGCACCTAGAACTTGGTATGCTAGACTAGGTAAGTATTTGTTGAAATTGGGATTTACTAAAGGAACAGTTGATAGCAATCTGTATACAAAAGAAATTTAAAATAGTTTGTTGCTTATAGTTATTTTTGTTGATGACATTATCTTTGGAGGAGAAGATGAAGCTAGTGACAAATTTGCTGATGAAATGAAGACTGAATTTGAAATGAGTATGATTGGTGAGATGAAATACTTTTTGGGATTAAAAATAACACAGAATAGTGATGGTATCTTTAAATGTCAGAAAAATTACTTGAATGATTTTCTGAAAAGATTTGGAATGGAGAACTATAAACTAGTTGGAACACCTATGGTTACAAGACATAAACTATCTAGCAAAGATGAAACACTTGTAGTTGAGCAGAAGAAATATAGATCTATGATTGGAGGATTGTAGTACTTAACACATACTAGACCAGATATACAACAATCAGTTGGATTGGTAGCAAGATTTCAAGCTGAACCTAGGGAGTCACATTATGCAATAGTAAAGAGGATACTGAGATATTTAAGAGGTACAATGGACTATGGATTGTAGTATGAAAAATATAATGATTTTACCCTCTGTGCATATACAGATGCCAATTGGGGAGGTAGTGTTGATGAAAAGAAAAGCACCAGTGGTGGAGCCTTTTTTCTTGGAGGAAGATTAGTTTCTTGCCTAAGCAAGAAGCAGAATTGTATTTCACAGAGCACAGCAGAAGTAGAGTATGTAGCAGCAACAAACAATTGTAACTAGATAATTTGGATGAAGTAGATGTGGAAGGATATTGGAATTAAGTTTGTTGAGCCTGTTGTCATACATTGTGACAACACCAGTACAGTTAGTATATCTAAGACTAAGCATATAGAGATCAAGTATCATGTTGTAAGAGAGAAAGTTGTTGAAAAAGAAGTCAGACTAGAGTACATAATCACAAAGCAATAGATAGCAGACATATTTACAAAGCCTTTGCCTAAGGATACATTTGAGTATCTAAGAGGTATGCTTGGGGTTATTCCCTAGCCTACTTTTGAGTAATGATGTAGTTGGTTGCATCCATCCAGTGGTATATGAGCCTCATCTATCTTTCTGGATTGGATGTTGGTACTTCCTTTATGGGGGAGTATGTGAGATGAGTCGTGAGGACTCTTGTGAATGTATTTTTCTGAACAGTGTCTATTGACATTGATTTGTTGTTGATATAGTGATGAAATTTATATCATTGATGTCAATGGGGGAGAAGTGTACATGAAAAACCACTTGTACCATCTATTGGAGAGAACTGAATAGGATAACGAAGCAAGATTTGAAATGTTTTTCAAAGAAGCAGTATTGGATTTTTTGGAACATCGGATGTTTTTCATCTATGTTGCCATCAATGCCAATGGGGGAGATTGTTAGGAATGAATGCTAGATGTTGGTAGTCATTATGTAGCAGTTGGTGTTGCATTCATGACTATGATTGTCATTGATGTCAACACAGTGATCTTCTGGAGACTAGCAGAGAAGTAGATAGTGTTTTGATTAGCGTACGTGGGATATTGTAGATATAGCTATGCAATGTTGAGGTTATATTCTTTGATATGTTATTTTTATATGGTTAAGAGCATCGACAGAAATTCATTTATTCATAAAATTTATGAGCATTTTGGTGGAAGCAATATTCAGGGAGTGTTCTTGAGTAGCGGTTTGTGGAAATCGGATGATGTCTCTTAATCAGGATAGAATCTGGTTTTGCATAGTTAAAGGGAAGGTGGAGACACATTGATAGTGATTTGGTTCACAATGAAAACTTTGAGGTTGTACACATGAAGAGTTATTACATCTGGAAGCTAACAGTTTTGTGTAATTCTGATGTAGCGTGTGGAAACTTTTATTTTGTATTCATGTGCCGACTCATTTGTAATTATTTGAGTGTGGTATAAAGGAAGGAATGTTTTTCTTTATTGAAGAAGGAGTAGCAATGTGAAAGAAGTGTGAGAATGGTATGGTTGAATGCGAATGTGAGCATGAAGTGAAGAAAAGAGCTAATGAAGTTGTGAAAGCGAAATTGTGAAGGAAGACATGCGAAGTACAGAGATCTAGAATTGAGATCTGGTGTAGCAGTGAGTTCCATTTGGCATAGTAAGGAGGTAACATATTTCATATTATTCTACTGAATAATATTAAGGTGATTTGGACAGTGTGTTCAGTGATCTTACCCTGAAGCTGTTTGGGCAGTGGGTCATTCTATCTTCCATAACTCCTAATAGGGTTAGAATCTTTTAACAGGGATTCATATGTACTTAATGTATTTCATAAGACTCCTAACAGGGTCCATCCTTTCATAAGGAATATTTATATTAGTGCATCTTTTGTGGGCATCATTCCCATCGGGGTTTACTCTTTGATCAAGAGGTTCCCTAGTCAACATATCTTGTGTTATTGTGTCATTGTGTATGAATATCTTTCTATGGTTGGTAATTACATTTCTTACTTGGTTAAATGTTGTTGAAGTTGATAAAGGTTATAATTATCTGATAACTAATTCACCCCCCCCCTTATCATTTATCTTGGTGGACTTTACTTTCTTACAACTTATGCAATCTCCCATCATATATAGCATGTCTATCATATTGCCAAGGTCTACCCAACAAAATATGACAACAATCCATAGGCATGATATCACATAACACCTAATCATAGTATCTTCCAATCTTCAAAGTCACATAACATTGTTCACTTACCAAGAGTGTATGCTCATCTTTGATCCATGAAATCTGATAGGGCTTTGGATGTACCAACCTTTCCAACTGCAATTTTGTGACCATCTCTTCAGATGCCAGATTCTTTGAGCTACCATTATCAATGATTACCTTCCAAACTTTGTCAGAAACTCTACATCTAGTCTTGAACAAACTTTTCCTTACCGGATCTTCCTTTTTTCTTTCATTCCATAGTGCTTTCCTTACCATCAAGTTATTTTCTTTATCAAGTTCATTCGGTGACTCTTCTTGCACAAAAGAATTTCTACTACTACGAGCCTTCTTACAAGCCTATGTACATTCAAAAGATCTATCTCCTTGTTTTCCAAAATTGTAACAAGTTCCTCAGAAACTTCCTCTGCTATAACCACCTCAGTAGGTACTGCCTCTACCTCTAGATGAAGTTTCACCTTTCCACTCGGTCTTGCCTTTGTCCAGATTTGTCTTTTCTGGTTCAAATCTACCATTTTCACCATTGGATCTACCCCTTCCTCTAGTGAATCTACCACCTCGACCTCTTTTTCTTTGCTCATGTCTTTTGTTCAATTTCTCCTCGTGCTTCAAAGAAAATTGATAATCATCTTCAATGTTCTCCAATTTGACCATACTAATTTCCTCTTGGATGGAAACTCTCAAACCATCCAGGTATCTACCAATTCTTTCCACATCATCTTCATCATGTCCAAATCTGATATCTAATCTATAGAATTCCTCAGTATACTCCTTTACCAAGCTATCTTTCTATCTCAAAATTTGCATTCGCCAAACTAGGTTAATCTGATAATCACAAGGTAAGAACTTTCCTTTCAATTTGTTCACCATTTTACTCCATATCTTGATTTTGTCTTTTCCTTTCCTCTTCCTATCCAATTGTAGATGTTCCCACCATAAGGTTGCATGACTTTTCAACTTTTTTCTTGCAATCTTCATCTTCTTATCCTCAGGAATGTTTTCATATTCAAAATACTTTTCCATCTTAGTGATCCAATCCACCAATTCATCAGAATCTAGCTTTTTACCATACTCAAGAGGATTGAAATGTGGTGTTTACTTCAAAATTGTCAAAGATTTCAAAAATCTTTCTTCACCTTGATCCATAACAAGTGCAGGTTTTGTATTCGCCTGTTCTTCTTCAACTTCATCATCACTAACATCTTCAAGATGTCTGTCTCTTATTTGGGCTGTTTCAACAGCTTCTAACCTAGCAGCAATCTACCTTAGCATATTTTCCAATCTAGGATCTGCATCTCACCTCCCATGAACTATCTTGACAACCCTCTACAATTGCAGGGCAGATCACAATCTGCTACCCCACAACAATCAATTAGGGCTTCAAGAGGAACCTACAAACCTAGATCCATAGACCTAGATCAAGATCTCACCTTTCTCTGATACCACCTGACATAAGGATAGGGAGTAAGAGGGGCAAAACTATGGTGCACCCTAATTATCCAAGCCTGCTCAACACATGCGAAAGAAGACAAACACAACAGTGAGAGAGGGAATGCAAATCTTTCATATATTTTCATCAAATAGAACCATACATGTCGGGCTATGAGGCCTTCTTGGTTAGGGCCAGATATTACAATGAATTATAGAGTCCTCAAACATGTGAGGATCTTCCAAATCTCTACTTCTATCTTCTATCAAATTCCTATCCTTTAACTACCTCTAAACTCTAAACCAACAACTACATTTATACAAGAAGCTACCAAACTGAGTCGACCTTCAGATTCATAATCAATGGAAGGAACGGTCAGATCTAGGACCACACACTTCCTAATGATGGAATCCAACATTAAATTTGTGATCCAATATAAATGCACAAGTCAGCCACAACAGAAAGTAAAACTAAACCCATCGTGAGCAAGATAACTGAGCAATAGACAGGCAATGCTGAGCGCCAGTAAAATAACTGATCATCCAAGAGATAACCGGCCACACATGGTAACCAAAGGAAATTGACCAACTATCGACCAACTTGGTCAAAGTAGGAACGGAGAAACACAAACAACTCCAAAAAAAATTTGGTGACACAGGATTGCCAAGGACTCGAGATGCTCCTACATCAATAACAATGCATGAAAGTAAACTAATCTATGAAAGAAAATACACATGCAAGATTATTCTATGAAATGAAATATGAATCTAATCTACCATGCAAGTGCAAGAGTAATCTAAATGGATTTCGATGGAGGCATGAGAGAAGAAGACAAGAAAAGAGAAGTTGCACTGTTCAAGCTCAAGTGCTCAAAACTCTCCTCCAAAATCACTCTCCAAACTTGCAACATAACAATAACATAAAATCTAGATCCTCAAATGAGAAGGAGAGGGCTCCTTTGAAAGAGAAATGAATGGTAGAGATTAAGAGGCAAAATCCAAGGTTGGAGAAAAATTCTCATTTTGACTTTGGTGCACAAGATTCTCAAGAGGCAAAATCAATGGACATGGTTAAGAGGCAAAAAGATGTGTGGAAGAGATTAAGAGGCAAAAGGAGATTCCACTCATCTTGGAAAGTGTCCATTCAATGTGTACACAAAAATTCTTTTTCTTTTTATTTTACATTTAGAAATTCCTTTTTCATGTGCACATATAGGATAAGGTGGATTTTATTATTTATTTAAAATAGTTTTTTTTAATTTAATTAAAAGGGAGCATGTTCTCTTAATTAAATAAAACTTAGGATAAAATGATCAAACCTTAGGAAATATTGAAATATTTGAATTGATTACGATTTGATCAAGGAAGCTGATTTGAATTGAAAATATTGCAAGGCATTGATTCAGGAAATTGATAAATTGAAGAATGGGGGACCCATAGTCTAGGCGACCATTTTAGGGTGCATACAATATGCACGTGTGTGTGTGTGTCTATATATATATATATATATACATATATATACATATATATATATATATATATACATATATATATATATATATACATATGTATATATACATATGTATATATATATATATATATACATATATATATACATACATATATATATATATATATATATGTATATATATATATATATGTATATATATATATATATATATGTATATATATATATATATATGTATATATATATATATATATATATATATATATATGTATATATATATATATGTATATATATATATATATAAAGAATTACATAGATGTCAACATATCCATCTTTATACAATAAATTACAACAATTTAAATAATTGTACATCTAGATCGGAAAGTCCCCTTGAATAAAAAATCACAATAGATAGATCCCATTTTTCAATGTTAGTACAATATTTAGTAATATGCAATATAATTCTATTGTCTTATTTGGGACTGTGTATGACTAGGATATATTTTGGCACTTGACAAATGAAAAGTAGGTGTGTGCTAGGGTGAGAACCACAACAAAAACTACAGTACACAAATCTAGTTTTTCCGTGGTCTTGAAATATCTTCTATATGAAACTCCACTCACCAATGTAATATTTATTTATCAATGTTTCCCTGATTCCACTCTTTATCACTTCTAGATGCTCCTCAAACCCCTCAAAAAATAGAGGATTTCCCTATGAAAATTCTTTTGAAGCTATTGATTATTAATGTCCTATCTTATATAGATTATTTGTCTGCCAAAAATTAATTCACAAATTTTTTTAAAAAATAACATAAATGCAACTTCAAATATAAAATCACATACAAAAATATGTAACAGAAGGAACATGACATTTTTGGACAAATTCTCCTAGGAATAACACTAAAGGGAAAGCCAGTACTACATATGAGGAATTATATTAGACTTTAGAAAATTAAGAGATACATAAATTGCTTGCCTCTTACTGGTAGAGCTCTAACAATATTCTCCTCAGGAAATTCTTCTCTCAATTTCTCCTATTGAGATTCCACTACTATTATTTCTAATGCTATCAAAAAACCCTTTGTATCACTACAAAATTATATTTTAACACTATAAATTTCATTTACTAACACTGTAAATGTTTCTCGAGTGTGTTCTCCAAATTCCCATTGCCCTCTTTTATACTACTCTCATTGGAAAACTAATGGTTGTGATTTAATCTCAATCAACAGCTAAGATTAATTAGACTTTAACAACCCATAATAAATTGGTTTCTACATGTCTCTATAGAAATCAAAAAAATAATTGAATAATTATATCCATTTTAACAATTTTCCTAGAAAAATAATTATTTACTAATTTCTAGACAATGGAGCGACATTTGTCCAAGATACCCAACTAGCACCCCCTCTTAGCAAGGAAGGTTTTCTGCATCATGACACCAAACCTATGTATGAAGAAGATTAATTTTTCCTTCCCTAATCCCTTTTTCAAAATGTCTTCTACCTATTGTTATGTACATATATACTTTAATTGAACAATCCCCTACTATACATAATCCCTAATGAAGTGATACCTGATGTCTATATACTTAGACCTATCATGAAATACTAGATTCTTAGATAACCTAATGCACCTCTGATTATCACAATGTATCACAGTAGTCTCAACCCTCTGACCAAACAAGGCATCTAGAAACTTATGAAGCCATATAGCCTCACTCATGGCCATGATAACTTCTATATATTATGCTTCTATAGAAATTAGAGCCACAAAATTCTTCTTCTTCTTTATAAACTAAGAGACAACTCCTAATCCCAAACTAAAGAAACACCCTAAAGTTTTTTTCTTGTCTATTGTACTACTTGCTAGATCTTTATTAGTATATCCTATCAACTTATTCCTTGACCTTGAGAATATATAATCCCATACTAAATTTTACCACTCAAATAACATAACACATTCTTTGCCAATATCCAATGCACTCCCTTTGGCTCAACCATGAATTGACTAAAAGATTTTACTACAAAAGCTATATTCGGCCTAGTGTTGACCAAATAAATGAGAAAAACAATCAATTTCTTATATAAGGTAGGATCCACATCTTTCTCCTTGGATGTGTCTAGCTTCTTCCAATTCATGATCAAATATGTAGACATGGCTCTACAATCCTTCATCATGAACCTTTTCAATATTTTGATGCAATATTTCCCTTGTCCAAGTTAAATCTCTCCATGTGTCCACTACACCTCCATGCCTTTAAAGTAGTGGATAAGTACCAAATCCTTCATCTCAAAATCTATTGGAAGGTCCCTCTTGTAGTCTTCTATGAGCCCTAGTGAACTTGTTATAAATAAGTGATCCACATATAGAACAATAATGAGAACCTCACCCCCAACCACTAAGTATTAGAGGTTAGCATCTGCCTCACTCTTTCCAAATCATATTCCGTACAAGTATGTATTAATGTGCTCATATCATGCCATAGGATATTTATTGAGCATGTATAAATATCTCTTCAATATGGACACATGGGTCTCATTTTTGTGTGCTAAAAAGCCTTCTAGTTATTATATGTATACCTCCTCTTTCAACTCACCATGAAGTAATACTTTCTTGACATCCATTTGATGGATTATCCATCCCATCTATGCTACAAAATAGATCCCAATTTTTTTGGAAGTATACATAGCCACTAGAGAAAAAGTTTCCTCATAGCATATTCCCTCCTTTTGAGACAATCCCTTTTCTATGAACCTTTCCTTGTATTTCTCAATTCTACCATCTGCACCATGCTTGATCTCATAGATACAGTGTGGTCCAACCACAACCCTATTTTTTGGTCTAGGCACAACCTTCCACATATTATTCTACATTATTGAGGTATACACCTCAACCTTTCCTTGTATACTCCTCACTATCTACCAACTAACTGACTAATGCCACGTAGTCATAAAAATTGGATGGTTGTCTCCATATTCTATTACTTATCCTAGGATCTTCTAAAAACCTATGAGCAACTTGTAGAAAATCACAATTCCTACTTCCAATTGTAGAGGATAAAATATCAACCTCCATGTATTCTTGATGCATCTCTTGGAATTTTTGCTCCCATTTTTGTGAGCTCACAACACTTGATCCTATGCTTGTACTAGTTATCGTACTCAAGATTTACTACCCTTGATTATATCTTATGTGATCCATACATATTCTATTGGTTGATCACTCTAATCATCTCTTGGTAAATCTCTATATGTCCTAAATACCTTTTCCTCCATAAATTTGACATCACGTCTGACTATAATATATCTGGTTCTTGGAATAAATATATGATATACCTTTGAGGTTTCACTATACCCCATAAAGTACCCCCTCTCTACAATCTGATCTGACTTGGTATGTGTATCCCAAGGAATGTGACAATATTCCAAAATCCTAAATTGTCTAACATTTGGCTTCTTCCTTGTGAATGATTCCTATGGTGTCATCTTCCCTAGTACAATATGTAGAACCCTATTTTGTATGTATACTACTGTACTACATGCCTCTTCCCACAAGTAGCATGGCGTATCTTTGTCATGTAGAATATCCATTACCACCTCCAATATTGAATGATTCTTTCTCTTAAAAATCTTGTTCTATTGAGGGTTGTATGGAATTATCTACTCTCTATTGATTCCTTCCCTGATACAAAAATCCTAGAATTATTTCCCTTTGTACTTGCCTCCATTTTTTGACTGAAGAAACTTTATCTTCCTACCTATGGATTTCTCCACAAAATTCTTCAACTCTTGGAAGATACTAAAAACCTCATCCTTGGTCTTCAAGAAGTATATCCGAGTCTTGTTGGAGAAATCTTCAATAAAATTAAAAAAAGTACTCATAACATCTAGGACAGTTCGTCAATATTGATACACATATATCTGAATGTAATAGATCAAGAACACCCTAAGATCTAACGTCACTCCATGGAAATTTTTATTTTGTAAACCTCTCCAACACACATTGGTTACATACATCATCATTTTCTTTCCTCACTTCTGGAACACCTAGCACTATCTCAATAATAAATTTAAGTGCTCCATGATGTATATGGCCCATCCTCCTATGCCATAGCTCTCCTCAATCTCTAGGATTACTACTACTCATGATTTCCTTAGGAGTATCAAAGTGCAACCTATAAATTAGAACACTCCTAACTCCAATAGCTATGAGTGATTTCCAATCCTTATGCTTGACCAAAACATGCACCCCTTGAAAGAGTGCATTATACCCTTTATCCTGAAGGATAGATACATAAATTTTATTACCATATTCAAGCCTATAACATGCAAAACATCATGAAGGGGAATCATCTTTCTAGTCTCCCTCTGAAATTGAATAGTCCCTTTCTCAATTGATTTGAGTTTGGACATGTTCCCCATAGAAATATAGATTCTAGTTTACTTCTCATTATAACTAGAGAAGTACTCTCTAACTTCTGTCATATGAATGACAACCCACTATCTATATACCAGACACTTTGTGAGGTTGAGCTAACCATACAAGCTATGAGTGAAAAATCATCATCCATTCTACTAGAAAGCTCATCTGCACTTCTTGAAGCTACAACCTACTTATTTTTGGTATTGTTGTAGAGATTATTGGGATGGATAAATTTTATGTTCTCGCATTAATGTTTTGTCATTGATGTCAACATAATTCCTTGTTCCTCACAGTGCTCTCAATTTTTTCAGTGAAGAGATTTTATTGGAAAGGTTTTTTTTATTGAGGTTTAGATATTGTGAAGATTCAGATGGTTTTAGAAAATTCTTTAGTTTATTCATGTCAAATCGCAGACTTTTATGCTATGGTTTGAGTAATTTTATGTTTAAAGTGATCAACAATTGATTGACTGGATTTCTAGTTAATCTGGAAAAGATAGTTTCACAATTTTTGGATTAGTATGGATAGGTTATGCAATATTTCTCATTACTAACCTATTGATGTGTTTCTTTAGTTGGAATGGTTCATGATTTAGAAATGTGCAAGCTATTTTTCTTTGATGATAGAGCTTGTTATTTGGTGTTCTTGATGAATAGTGCAGAGTTGGTGAATTATGATATAGAGATATTTATGTTTTTGATGTGGTATTTCATGATGCCTTTTTATCTTTCTTAATGGTGGCCTATTCATTTTGTTGGATCTGTTTGGGATACAAGATGAAATTCATTAGATTTCATGAAGCATGTTGGTATTATTGGCTGATTGGATAAGATATCATGTTACGGTGACTTATAGAATGATCTTTGGATCATGGCATATTTTAGGATATTTATTTGGATCACGACTATGTCTTATCTAATATTTTTTGGATCACATTGATTATTGTAGTTCATTTTTTAATCAAGGTCATGGTTAAGGCCAACCTTATTTATGTTGATGTAATGTATATAAAGTTAAAATCATTTGTGTGTGTGTGTGTGTGTGTGTGTGTGTGAGAGAGAGAGAGAGAGAGAGAGAGTTGTAATTTTAGATGTGAGCTTATTATTTTAGAGATCTAAGTCAAAAGGTATGAGGGGAATCTATAATTGAGAAAAAAAAATGATGTACTTCATTGGAGCTATATTGGCATATTAGAGATGTTATCAGTCAATTCATAATATAGTGGATTATTGTCCATGATGGATTGTTTTCCATCTCAAGATTGTTGTCCTTTTTGTAATCTTAGGAATGTTTCCCTTAGGTTTTTTTCCCTTCTTATATCTTTGAGTAGTGATCTCTAGATAGTGTGCTTGAATGCATGTGAATTTCCCTTCTACCTTTAATAGGTTATTTGTGCTAGTAAATTATCTAGTGGTTTTGATCCCCACCATGGTTTTTCTCCTAACAAGATTTCCACACAAAAAAATATGGTTTTATGTTTTGTGGTGTTGTTATATTCTATGACTTGATGCTTATCTTTCACATGTAATTTTTTATGGTGATTTATTGGGTAATTTTTTAAGTTTTTGGACACATCTAATTCACCCCTCTTTCTTAGTTGTGTTTGCTAACTTATTTCTAATTATTGGTATCTGAGCCTAGTCCTCTTTCTGAAGTTTGATCACTTGAGGAGATCTATAATGGAATCCTTTAAGAAGGACAATTTGATATTTGATGGAACCAACTACTCCTTGTGGAAGGCTAGAGAGATTACACACTTGAGATGCATTAGAGAGGAATATTGGGAAGTTACAAAGAAAGTCTACAAGCCTCCTAGAGATTTTCCACTTGCTACTACTAATGAGAAGACAAAATTCATATATAACATGAAAGCTAAATACACCTTTTTAATTTCCTTATTGGGTGTTGAATATACAAATGTTATGAAGTTATAAACTACACATGAAGTATGGGTGAAATTGGAAGTATTACATGAAGGAGATGTTGGAAACTACAATTGAAGCAATTGTTGTGTTCTCATTGATGTCAAACCTTAACTGGTAAGACTGTTGCTACTTAGGAAAGTACTATATCTATTGTATTGTTGTGAAGAAGGGAAAGAAAGGATGGTAACAATAGCACCTAAGGAAAGGTTGAGTTATCTTGATACTACAAAGTGTACTTGACTATGTTGTACAATGATGAGACAATGTATTGTTTATCTTAGTAAGATTGAAGACTAAATTGGTAGGCTTGACCGAGAAAAAATGGAGAAATTATGTTCAAGCTGAGTAATGTTAGTGTCGACCGAGTCAGTATATGCCAATCAAAATTCTAGTGTTGATCGAACATCAGTTAATTTCCAAGAAAGACAGTATAAGTTGAGGAAACATTTTTAGTAATGACCGACCTTTCTACATGAAGACCGAGTAGTTGATCACAGTATTGACCTAGCATTAGTAATTTTATATTTGAAGAGAATTCAGATTTGGAGCCGACATTATTGAATTCTTGGATTATGTAAAACTTGTTGAATTTATTTATTGATTGTTTGAAAGCATTGAATGCACTAAAAAATGTTTTATTGTAAATCTTTAAGAGATTTGAGATGTTTCTAGAAAAGGAGTTGAAGAACATAAAGCGGGTAGATTCAATGAATCTGACCTAACCCTAAGATCTACGAAGGAGATTGAGTAGAAAAAGATGAGTTATCCTAATTGAGGAAGTATTAAGGGAACCTAAGCATTAGGTATGTGTTTGCATGGGTGAAAATAGGATGTTGGAAGATCAGTAGATGTTATTGACTATATAAGCAAAAAAGGCTAAAGGAGAATTGTGGTGATTGCTTGAAGAAAATTTCAAGTAGATCAGAGATGGAGATGGCAAAGTTTCAAAGTCAGTAAACCAGCATTTCTATACGGAATTGGATCTGATATTTGCAAAGTGATTTTTATGTTTTTCAGATCAATACTGCTGCTACTTTCTAACCATTATAATAGTCAAAATCCTTTTAACAGAGGTTGACCTAACAGAAATATGTTTAAATCCTTTGAACAAGGTTGCATTCTAATGGAATGTATGTAAGTCCTATAACAAGGCTCACTTCTAACAAAGTGATTGAAATCCTTTAATTGGGTCACACCTAACAGTGTGTATTGTAACCTTTGATAGGGTTGGCTTTTAACTGAGCTCACTTTAGAATAGTGAAAATAATAGTAGCATGTTACAAAGTGGTTTTTCCCAGATTGGGTTTCCACTATAAATCCTAGTGTCAATGCTTGTGTGAATGTTTTGGTTTAAACATTTATGTGTTTTACAAGTTAGATACAGCTGGGTAGTGGATTGCAATGTCATATGTTTCTATTATAGAATCAGTGATGACCGAGTTGGTTTTGGTTGTTATATCTGATTTAAAGAAAAGTTTTTGAAGTTTTTTTTATACATCTAGACCTGAGAACAACTAATTCACCCCCCCTCTTTGTTATTCTAAATCATATTAATAATTGGTATCAGATTTGTGTTGCTTATTATTGGTGTTTACAAGAATCAATTTTAAAGGGACTTGAAGAAAATGATCAGGATGTATAAGAAGGAGGTACTGAAGCTAAATAAGGAAAACTTCCCTAGATGGCAAAGCTTGATGAAGCTACATCTAGCCGGTATTGGTGATTCTACAAAGTACTACATTGAGAATGACTATGTCTCACCTATCGCACCTTTAACTGACGAAGAAATGAGAGCTAAGAAAGAACATAATCAGGCAATGCTAGAAATTGCATCTGGCCTAAGCTATCCAAAATTTGAGGACATTAAGGATTGCACAAGTGCCAAGGAGATGTGGGACACTCTTGCAAAGATCTATGGTGGTGACATAAATGTATTGAAAGCTAAGGCTAAGAGTCTCAGAGGTAAGTTTGATGAAATGAGAATGCAAGAAGGTGAGAACATTGCACAATATTGTGGTAGAATAAAAGAAGTTGTGAATGCTATTAGATGAGCATGTGCGACTATTGATGATGAAACTATAATTGGAAAAGTACTAAGAACTCTACGTCCTATATATGCTATTAAGATCTTAGCTATTTAGGAATCTAGATGTAACTCTAAAAATGTTCTTACTTTAGAAAGTTTGGTTGGCAAGCTGACTACTTTTGAACTCTCTAACTATGATAACTTCACTGCTGGTAGTATTGGTAATGTTGAATCTACTTTTAAGTCACAATTAGTTCTGAACAATATGAAGAAAGAAAAAGAAAGATGCATAAGTGAAAGTGAAAGTGAAAGTGACAGTGACACTTCTGATGAAGAACTTGAAGATCTAGAAGCTCTTATGGAAAGAAGACTGAGAAGGGGAAAAGGAAAATATAAAGGTCAACTCCCTATTATATGTTTTGCATGTAATAAAGTTGGTCATATAGCTAATAGATGTCCTGACAGGAATGATAAAGATGAAGAAAGAAAAAACAAACACAAAGACAGAAGAGATGACAGAAGCTACCAAAGGCACAAAGAATACAAAGGAAAAGGTAAGAAATCTTGTTACATTACTGAAGAAGAAACTGACACTGATAGTGATGATTTTGAAATTGAGGTAGTCTATGTTGCAATGAAAGATGAATCTGATGAGGATGAGAAAACTGCATTGATCTCCTATGTGAACAAGAGTTACAAATGGATTATTGACAATGGTTGTTCACATCACATGACTAGTGACAAGAGTAAGTTTGAGACCTTACATCATTATAGAGGTAAAAGTGTAAAATTTGGTAATGATGAACCATGTCCTATTAGAGGAAAAGGTTTGATTAAACTAACTGATAAGATCTCTTGTGAAAATGCATATTGGGTTGAAGGTCTAAATTATAATCTGCTAAGTGTTGCACAACTCAACAACACTGGTTACCGAGTGGAATTTCATCACAAGAAAGGTAAAATATTTGATGTTACTGGTGAACTGATCAGAAGTGGAGAACATACTAGAGGTAATTTGTTCTATCTTGACCTATCTAAAGAAGCATGTATGGTTTCACAACTTGATGACATTTGGTTATGGAATAAGAGGCTATGTCATGTTAACTTTGATAATCTAGTAGAAATAAGTAAGAAGAAGAAAGTAAGAGGTCTACCAAGATTAAAGAAACCTGAGAATGTGATGTGCAAGGAATGTCAGTTAGGAAAAATGATAAAGTTAAGTTTTAAGAAATCCTTTACTTTTGAAAATATTTTAGATTTGGTTCATACTGACCTTTGTGGACCTATAGGTGTACAAAGTTACTGTGGTGCTAGATATTTTATCTTGTTTGGTGATGATCATACTAGGATGATGCATGTAATGTTTCTAAAAGAAAAATCTAACACTTTCCAATTCTTTAAGTGGTATTTGGCTAAGGTTGAGAAGGAGATAGGTAGGAACCTAAAATGTCTTAGATCTGACCAAGGTGGAGAATTTACATCAAATGAATTCAATCTATTTTGCAATGAAAGAGGAATCAAAAGACATGTGTCTGCACCTAGAACATGTCCATAGAATGGTATAGCAGAGAGAAGAAACAAATCTATCTTGGATTGTGCAAGGACATTGTTGATTGAAAAGAATGTGGCATAGAAATACTAGAAAGAATGTATAAGTACAACTATCTACACTCTTAACTAGGTATAGATCAAGAAAGGTACAAATCTGACACCCTATGAATTATGGTATGGGCATGCATTGAGTGTTAAATACTTTAGAATCTTTGGAAGAAAGTGCTACATATTAAAAGACAATAGGAATGAAAATTTTGATGCTAAAAGTGATGAAGGTATATTCCTAGGGTATTCCACAAAAAGTAAAGCTTATAAGTGTTTGAAATCTAACACTAACAAAATTGTGGAAAGTGTGAATGTCAAAGTTGATGAGTATGCAGAAAGAAATGAATTTGATGGAAAAAGAGAACCAGAAGATTATAGATCTTTTGTGTATATTGAAGAAGAAGAAGAGGTAAGTAACAGACTTGCACCTGATACTGAGTCTTGGGTAAGCAATGCTGAGCGATAGGAAGATGTTGTCGAGCATTAGGAAAATAGTGCCAAAAGAGAACAAGAACATGCTGAGAAAAAAGATAATTCTACCAAGTATCATGAAGAGGTTGCCAAGCACTCAGAAGTTGAATTTGACAATATTGTTGAGGAACCTAATGAAATAGAGGAAAGAAGAGTTGAACCTATTTTGGCAAAATATGTAAGAAGACATCACAAGCCTAAATAGATAATTGGAGACAAACATACTCAAATTCTGACCAAAAGTAAGACAAAGGATCCAACATGTTTATTGTGTGAATTTGAACCTAAGTCAACTAGAGAGGCATTAGAAAATGAATACTGGATACAAGCAATGAATGAAGAAATAGACTAGATAGAGAAGAATGATACTTGGAATTTGATGCGAAGACCTGAAAACAAAAATGTTATAGGAACAAAGTGGGTGTTCCAGAATAGGTTGAATGAAAAAAGTGAAATAACTAGGAACAAAGTTACGCTGGTATGCAAAGGCTACACGCAAGAAGAAGGAATAGATTATGGGGAGACATTTTCCCCTGTAGCTAGATTGGAAGGAGTAAGAACTCTACTTGCATATGCTTCTTATAAAGATTTCAAGGTATATCAAATGGATGTCAAATCTATATTCTTAAATGGTATACTAGAAGAAGAAGTTTACATAGAACAACCAGAAGGTTTTATTGATCCAAATAGAAGACACATGGTAGGCAAACTGAACAAAGCACTATATGGATTAAAACAAGCTCCCAGAGCATGGTATGATAGATTGCATAACTACTTGATACAGATTGGATTTTCAAGAACAAATGACACAAGAAATCTGTACATGAAAGATGAAGAAGGTAAAGGTATCCTGTTGGAAAAAAATTTTGTGGATGATATTATTTTTGGTGGACAAGATGCTTTGTGTAAAATATTTTCAAATGAAATGCAAACTAAATTTGAAATGAGCATGTTTGGTGAGATCTAATTCTTTGTTGGTTTACTAGTATATTAGATGAAGAAAGGAATTTTCATTACACAGTCTAAGTATGTTAATGAAATATTGAAAACTTTTGGGATGGAAGATTCTAGACCAGTGAGTACTCCTATGGTTACTAGACAAAAGTTATCTAAGAATGATGATGCAACAAAAGTGAACCAGACTTTGTACAGATCCATGATGGGAAAATTGCAGTATGCTATACATAGTAGACTAGATATTGCACTAGTTATTGGGATTGTGGCAAGATTCTCTACCAATCCTAAGGAAACACACATGATGGCTATGAAAAGAATTATGAGACACTTGAAAGGGACTACTGACTATGGGCTATATTACAAGAAGGATGAAAGATTTGAACTAAGAGTATATACATATGTTGATTAGGTAGGAAATGTAGATGATAGAAAGAGTACTATTGGTGGAGCTTTCTTTCTTGGACAAAGATAAGTCTCCTAGATGAGCAAGAACCAAAATTGCATTTCCCAATCTATTGTTGAAGCCAAGTATGTTGTTGCTGCAATAAACTGTTCAAATTTGGTATGGATAAAACAATTGTTGGTAGGCATGAAAGAAGAAATCACTGAACCTGTTGTTAATTTCTATGACAACACAAGTGCTATCAACATTTCTAAGAATCTAGTGATGCATACTAAGACCAAGCACAAAGCAATCAAGTATCACTACTTGAGAGAATTGGTACAAGATAAAGAAGTCCGAATGGAATATGTGAATACAAAGGAACAATTAGCAGACATATTCACTAAATCTTTACCTAAAGAAGCACATGAGTATTTGAGAAGTCAATTAGGGGTCCTTCCCCTAACTGAGGTTGCCTAGTTAAGCTAGGAGCACTGCATCAAATATGCTAAAGTAGAATATTTGATAGATTGATGCAGAAGATTGTCACACTTTAGGACTGGCCTAGAGTTGTGAAGAATAGAAAAGATAAGGAATCAGTCATAAGCAAGATTACAGAGGGAGACAAATTGAGCTACACAGATAATATCTACATCTGATGGATGTATGTTTTAGTTGCTACTTGGGCATTTTTGTCAAAGAGGGAGATGAACTGAGATGATATAATAACACATGACACTAAAAAGAAAAGTAAGGAGATGAAGAACTAAAATGAAGGATTAGGATAGAGGGAGATATGGATATTTCTGACGGTCACAGAAGTGAGGCTAATAGATTCTGAATCAAAATGAAGCTAAGGATATTACAATTTTTTTTTTTGTAATGGATAGATAAGTTTTTGGATTGGTTGGTAATCCATGTGTTATTCAAGAGATATCATATGGTGTTGCCATCGATGCCAAAGAGGGAGATTGTTGGAAATTGCAATTGAAGCAATTATTGTGTTGTCATTGATGTCAAACCTTAACTAGTAAGATTGTTGCTACTTAGGAAAGTACTATTGTTAGAAAGTAAAGTCCACCAAGATAACTGAGAGGGGGGGTGAATCAATTACCAGATAATTATAACTATTATCATCTTTAACATCATTAAACCATATAAGCAATATAATTACCAACCATAGAAAGATATTCATACACAATAACACAATGACACAAGATATGTTGACTAGGGAACCTCTTCGTCAAAGAGTAAACCCCGGTGGGAATGATGCCCACAAAAGATGCACTAATATGAATATTCCTTATGAAAGGATGGACTCTGTTAGGAGCCTTATGAAATACATTCAATACATATGAATCCCTATTAGGAGATTTTGAATCCCTGTTAAAAGATTCTAACCCGGTTAAGAGTTATGGAAGACAGAAGGACCCACTGCCCAAACAGCTTTAGGGTAAGATCACTGAACACACTGTCCAAATAATCTTTGCATTACTCAATAGAATAATATGTTACCTCTTCTTTGACTATTCCAAACTACACTCACTGTTACATCAGATCTCAATTTTAGATCTCTGTACTTCGCATGTTTTCCTTCACAAATTCACTTTCATACTTAGCTCTTTTCTTCACTTCATGCATACAACATCACACACAATCGCTACTTCCACATAAAAAATACATACTACTACATTTAAACAAGGAAATACATTCCTTCCTTTATACCACACTCAAATAATTACAAATGAGTCGGCATACAATTACAAAATAAAAGTTTCCACATGCTACACCAAAATTACACAAAATTGTCAGCTTCCAAATACAATAAATCTTCACTCATGTGATCTCAAAGTATGTGTTGTCAACCATGTCACTATTAATGTGTCTTCAACTTCTCTTTAACTGTGCAAAACTAGATTCCTTCCCAATTAGGATATATCATCCGATTTCCACAAACCGCTACTCAGGAACACTGCCTGAATACTACTTCCACCAAAATGATCATAACTTCCATGAATAAATGAATTACTATTGTTCTCTTAACCATAGACATATAACATATCAAAGAGTATAACCTCAACATCACATAGCTCTAACTACAATAACCCACATGCTCTAATCCAAACTTTGTCTGCTTCTCTGTAAGTCTTCGGTAAATCACTGTGTTGACATCAATGAGAATCATAGTCATGAATGCAACAACAAATGGTACAAAATGGTTTCCAAACATTTAGAATTCATTCCTAAAAATCTCCCCCATTGGCATTGATGGCAACATAGATGAAAAACATCCAATGTTCCAAAAATCTAATACTGCAACACTGCTTCTTCAAGTCCTCTTCATCAATCAAATCTTGCTTTGTTATCCTATTCAGTTTCCAATAGATGTTTCAGATGGTTTTTCATGTATACTTCTCCCCCATTGACATCAATGACAAAAATTTCATCACTATGTCAATAAAAACTCAATGTCAAAAGACACTTTTCAAAAAATACATTTACTAGAGTCCTCATGACACAGCTCAGATACACATACTCCCCCATAGAGGAAGTACCAACATCCAGTCTAGAAGAAAGATAAGACTCATATACCACTGGATGGATGCAACCAATTGCATCACTTCTCAAAAGTAGGCTAGGGCATAACCCCAAGCATACCTCTCAGATACTCAAATGTATCCTTAGGCAAAGGCTTTGTGAATATATCTGCTATCTACTCCTTTGTAATTATGTACTCAAGTCTGACTTCTTTCTCATCAATTTTCTCTCTTACAACATGATACTTAATCTCTATATGTTTTGTCTTAGAATGTAATATAAGATTCTTAGACATACTAACTATACTAGTGTTGTCACAATATATGACAATAGGCTCAACAAATTTTATTCCAATATCCTTCAGCATTTGCTTCATCCAAATTATCTAGTTACAATTTTTTGCTGCTACTACATATTCTGCTTCTACTGTGCCTTGTGAGATACAATTTTGCTTCTTTCTTAGCCAAGAAACTAATCTTCCTCCAAGGAAAAATTCTCCACCACTGGTGCTTTTCTTATCATCAACACTGCCTCCCCAATCAGCATCTGTATATGCACATAGGGTAAAATCATCAGATTTTTCATACCATAGTCCATAGTCCATTGTGCCTCTTAAATATCTCAGAATCCTCTTTACTGCTGCATAATGTGACTCTCTAGGTTCAGCTTGAAATCTTGCTACAATTTCAAATGAATGTGTTATATAAGGTCTTGTATGAGTCAAATACTACAATCCTCCAATCATAGATCTGTATTTCTTCTATTCTACCATAGGAGTCTCATCTGTGCTAGATAACTTATGTCCAGTCACCATAGGTGTTCCAACTCATTTACAATCCTGCATTCCAAATCTTTTCAACAAGTCATTCAAGTACTTTTTCTAACTTACAAAAATACCATCATTTTTTTGTGTTATCTATAATCCCAAAAAGTATTTCATCTCACCAATCATACTCATTTCATCTATAAATTTTTCACTAGCTTCATCTTCTCCTCCAAAGATAATGTCATCAAGAAAAATAACTATAGCAAACAAACCATTTTCAATTTCTTTTGTGTACAGATTGCTATCAGCTGTTCCTTTTGTAAATCCCAACTTTAACAAATACTTATCTAGTCTTGCATACCCAGTTCTAGGTGCTTGTTTAAGTCCATATAAAGCTTTCTTCAATTTACATACCATGTCTCCTTCTTGAGTTAAAGGAAAACCTTCAGGCTGCTCAATGTAGACTTCTTCTTCCAATTCTCCATTCATAAATGTTGACTTCACATCCATATGATATACTTTGAATTTCTTGCAAGCTACATATGCCAAAAACATTCTTACTACTTTAATTCTTGCAACAGGTGCAAATGTTTCTTCACAGTCAATTCCTTCTTGTTGTGAGTAACCCTTACATACCAATCTTTCTTTGTTTCTTACTACTTCTCCTTGTTCATTCATCTTGTTTCTGAATACCCATTTAGTTCCATTAACATTCTTGTCTTTAGGTCTAGGGACCAATTCCCATGTCTTGTTCTTTTCAATCTGATCTAATTCTTCTTTCATAGCATTAGTCCAACTTTCATCTTCACAAGCTTCATTAGTAGTCTTAGGTTCAATTTGAGAAATCAAACATAAATTTTCTTGTGCCTTATTTCAAGTTAGAACTCCTCTTTTGATGCTCCCAATAATATATTCAAAAGGATGATTTCTTAAGAAACTCTTGCTAGGTGTCACTGTCTTAGATCTCTCTTCAGATGTAGGTTCTTCAATAACTTCACTGTGGCTTTCATTCAACAAATAACTATCAGTTTCATAAAACAATTCAGTAGATCTAGTGTTAGGTTTAGGATGAGCTTCTTCATCAAATTCATAATCAAGCATTCTTTCCTAAATTTTGAACTTTTCATCAACTTTAACATTTTTGCTTTCAACAATAGTCTTAGTTATTTTATTGAAACATCTATATGCTTTTCTTTTCAAATAATATCCAAGAAATATACCTTCATCACTTCTAGGATAAAAATTTCCAATATCATCATCTCTTTTTATATAACATTTGCTTCCAAAAATTCTAAAATAATTAACTAAGGGTGCATGTCCAAACCATAATTCATAAGGTGTCTTGTTTGTGTCTGCTTTGATTTGTACTATGTTCATTGTATACATTGCTATGTTCACTGCTTCTCTCTAGAATATCTTCATCAAATCATTTTCAAACAACATAGCTCTTGCTTCTTTATTCACTGATATGTTTCTTCTTTCTGCAATGCCATTTTGTTCAGGTGTTCTAGGGGCTAAATACTGTCTTTTAATGCCATTTTATTCACAAAAAGTGTTAAACTCTATAGAAATAAATTCTCCACCTCTATCAGATCTCAAACATTTAATCTTCATTCCAGATTCATTCTCAACTTTATTCTTAACAATCTTAAACTTATCAAATGCTTCATATTTTTCTTTAAGAAATGCAATCCACATCATTCTTGTAAAATCATCAAAAAGAATCATAAAATACCTTTCTCCATAGAATCCTCTAGTCCTGGTAGGACCGCTCAAATTTGTATGAACAATCTCTAGCTTCTCTGTAGATGTAAACTTCTTACTGGGAAAAGAACTTCTCTTCTATTTAGCCATTACACATTCTTTGCAAATCATGTTAGTAGGCTTCATAATTTTTGGTAAATCTTTTACTACAAGTGTAGTACTTACTTTCACAATGTTATCAAAGTTTATATGACAGAACCTTCTATGCCATAACCAAATGTCATCAATCTTTGTAATCAAACATGTCATCTCAGTAGGATTCAATTGAAATACATTACCTCTAGTTCTAGATCCAGTTCCAATAAGATTTCCATCTTTATCCTTTATCACACAAGTTTTCTTAGTAAACCAAACTTGATATCCCTTATCAACTAACTATGCAACACTCAAAAGATTATGTTTCAATCCATCCACAAAATAAACATCATTAGTATTAGTCTTTCCATCAAGAGTAATAGATCCTATACCTTTAATCAAACAAGGTGCATTGTTTCCAACTCTAACAACTCCTCCATCATATTAATTCAACTTTATAAACTTTTTCATGTCTCCAATCATATGATGTGAACAACCACTATTTATAATTCAATCAGCTTTCTTTTCAACTTGAGAAACTAAGGCTTTTTCTTCCTTAACATTAGTTTCAGGATTCTCTTCTTTAATTGCTACAAATCCTATGTCATCATTATTTTCAATATCACTTTCACTTAAAGTTCTTTCTATACTAGCTTCAAGATCTTCATCATTAGCATAATAACATTCCTTAGATCTTCTAGGTTTGAAATTGCTTCTGCACTTTTTAACTCTCTTAGGACATTTAGATGCAAAATGACCATATTCTTGACAAGTCCAACATTTAAATATTTTCTTACCGTCTGGTTCTCTTTTCACAAGAAAGGAAATACCTTCTTCAATCTTCTTGTCTTCTTCATTTCTAGATCTATTTTTGCCAGCATAATCTCCACTCACACTGATGCTTCTTGACAAACTAGTGTGAACACTAAGAGCATTGAATGTTGTTTCCATTCTAGGTAAGTCTTCTGATAATCTCAAGTTCATTTCTACTGCTTCCAATCTTCCAAGAAGAGTTTCTCTTATAAAGTTTGTTGTAAAAGGTATCACTTGTTCAATCATTTGTGTTGTCTTCTTAAATATAGGAGTCAATGTCCTCAGAATTTTTCAAATCACTTCATTCTTTGTCTTTGTTCCTCCACAAAATTTTATACCTGTAATGATTTCTGACATTCTACCAATATAACTTCTAATAGATTCATCTTCCAACATTCTTATATCTTCAAATGCACATATCCAATTATGTAATCTAACTCTTTTTACATGTTCATCACCTTCAAAAGTAGAGTGTAAAGCATTCCAAATTTCATGAGATTTTTTCAAATATTTTACCTAACTGTACTCATTCTCTAGAAGTGTTGTCAAAAGTGCTTCTCTTGCAAGTATGTTAAACATGAATAGATCTCTCTCTTTTGCAGTATGTTAGTGTTTGAACCTGTAGATTAATCAAATACTCAAATAATCCCAATGGTTGTAACCTAGCAAGTTACAAACTACTAAGGTGTTAAGGTTAAAACCTTCTTCACTTCGAGTAATACATACTCAGGCGGGTGTACCTCTATCAATTCGACGTTCAGCTGAGCTATGAATTGAGAATTAGCTCCTTCACTGTTCTATTACTGCTTTCAAAATCCGAATCAATAAGTTGCTAAAACTCTGAGTATAGCCCAAATCATCTTGATACACAACATCATGATATAGACTATAAAAACAGCAACACGATACAATGGCTTAAGGATATTCATCCTTCTTCCTTTTCCGTCAGCTGGATGACCGGTTTCTTCTTCTTCTTTGTGATTAGCTTTTCCCAAGCTACCACATCATCATCAGATGGCCAATTGTAGCTCTGCAGCTCCTGTAACAAGTTGACTTGCCGTTCCCATGTAGAATCAGTTACATTTTTAACTTCTGATATAAACTTGATACAATCACTTTCAACTTTGAATAAACTATCAATTATACTGTTAGTTCCTTCTACGTCCAAAGCCTTATTGTCTTTTAGGAAGGCATCTTGATTGATGACCAACTGACCCATTGACAGCTTCCAATCTTCCAGCTTAACCACATTTCCATTGTCATCATATACTGGGGGCAGATACTTGCTGTAATCTTTATCAAACATGGCTAACTTAGCCTTTATTTGGTTTGATTTTCCTTTAAAAAACTTTGACGCTGCACTTATCAGGCCAATCCTTTCAAACACATCAGTTACTACGTTTGGGATATCAGGCCTGTGTTCTTGTAAACTGTCAAGCTTATCAAACAATAATTTCCTCCCAGACCAAATACTATAGAGTGGTTCCAAGGTGGCCAAATAGTCATTCACCTTTTGATTGGTCTGATGTAACAGGCTGACTGATTTATGAACTGCATCCATCCTGTCCTTTATTTTGTCCCGCCTGTACTGCACTATTTTGGCTATAGTGTCCAGGGATGCATCCAATTTTACCTTTTCCAAGTCTTCAGCAGGTCCCTCAATTGCCTCCAAATTTACCTGAACAGGTACCTCAACTTGCAAAGGAGGAGGAATTATTTTTGAGGCTTCCTCAAGTTTGGCATTTATTTCTGCCAGCTCATCTTCCAACTGTTTGATCCTCATCATTTTCAGATCTCTGTCCTTGGCTACCATGCTTGAACTCTCAAACAATTTGGCATATCTTTCTGACAGCTGAGCTGTCTTGGCTTCATTCAGATTGGCCCAATGAGTTACTGCCTTGGAGACCTCAAGGTCTGTTGTATTTTGTACAGTCCATATAATCTTATTCCCCTCCATCTTATCCTCTATACTCAATAGAGATGGCTTCTGAGTTTTGGGAGCCATGGACCACATTGCAACAGCCTGGGACTTAGGGTCATAGCCACTTCCTCTAATCATGTCACCAATGTGAACTTCATATGAGAGGCTACCCTCTAGTTGCTTTCTCAGTTGATCAATGAGGAATGCAGAAGTTAGATCCCATCCTGGGGTTAACAACATTCCACTTGATTTAACCAAATCTCTGGCTTCGTCCACTGTGATGGGATCAAGGCTAGGATCATATGAAGCAAGAGCTCTCAAAGTTTCTTCACTTGGCTCCATACCTTCAGGCAGAGCTTTCTTCACTTCTTGCTGCTTGTTCCAAATGAGAAAACTCTTGAACTCATCAGTCTTAATGAACTGATCATCACTCAAGAATTCCTCTTGATAGACTTCTCTGATATCCTTCTCTAACCATAAGGATTTTTCTCTGTCTTCTTGCTCATTGGCTATCTTCTTGCCTGCTCTTATTGCTTTCCTCAATTGATGATGATAGGGCGTATCACCTGGTACAAGAGCAGATGCTCTGTCAATTTCCCTTCTTTGCCTCACATGCCTTGAAGGTTCACCTTCCTCAAGCCTCTGTCTCTTCAATGGTGGCTCTGAGATATCCTGCATTTCTGGTTGATCTTGAGTAAGATCAACAACTGGTGGTCTCTCAACCTATGGAGGACTATCTTCTTCTTGTGACTCATCAGTGAATTCTTCCTCATCAGAAGATGAATAATCTTTCTTCTTCTTCTTCTCTGGCTCATTCTGATCAATCAAGCCTTCCAATTGATTTGCCAAGGTGTCATACTTTTCAATCATCCCATCAATCCTCTTCAAATAAGGAAGATCAGGGAAAAAACCCTCAAAAGGAATCTGAGATGCCTTCAACTGGTTGGACAAATCTACTAAATCAAAAAATCTGTACCATCTCCTTTTAACTTCATCTTCATCTAGGATGTTTCTGATCACATCTTCTTCATCCAAACCTTCATGCTCTTTAATCACACCAATGTTTGGGATGTAAGTCATCCTGGCAGTCTTGATGAAATCCTCAGGATCTATGTGCCTACAAGCACCAGTAACCATTTTGAATTGTTGTAGCCAGGCACTGATTTTTGGAAAAGCCCTCTTTCCTATCAGGAAATCACCTACCTTGAATTGCCTAGGTGTGAATGTACCCTTTCTGTGAGGGGCCAGGAGCTCTTTATCTGTACACATAAGCTGCCAAACAAATTCCAAACAAGCCAACCTCGGAGGCACATACTTTGGTAATAAATGTGGGGGTTGGGGACAGCCATAAACTCTGATAATTGTGGAATTATCTCCCAAGTAGAAATCACCCCAATTGTGATTTCCATCCCACTTATCCACATACTGCAGTGGTCTTAAAAGCCTGAGGACTCTAGGAGATAACCTAGTGACATTTATACCCAACATCCTGATAATAGGATAAACAATGAAATTCTGAAAAACACAAAAATCTGCCTCATTAGATGTAGAATTCCATATTCTCACCCACAACTGCACTGGGTTGTGCTGATCCTTGAAACTGAACCTTGGTTTCAACATGTTTGCATCAAAACTGTTGATGTTGAAAAACAGAATCAAATGCATTAATAGAGAATAATGCATGAACTCAATAGGGCTTTTACTTTCCTGGACAGACATTAGCCCCTGATGCATCCTATCGATCACATACTGGATGTAATCATAATCAGTGTTTACCAAAGGATTTTGAATATCCAGGATGATCATCAGCAAGTCAGCTGGTAAAAATTCTGCATTCCCATCCATTCCCAAAACTCTACATAATGCATAACAAGTATATCTCATATAATGATGAAGGGATTTGAACTGGTATGGGGCATTCATGTTAGCAGGAAGGGGGGCTATATATTTGTCCTGTTTTGGCATATGCTTAACCAATTGGTCTTTTACTGACCCTACATTGCTTCTGTATCTTGCCTTTTCTTTGTTCAAATCAATCTCAGTGGAAAAGGACGTGTAAAGACCAAAAGCTTTCATAAAGGATCCCCTATCAAGAGTAACTAAGGGTGATTGGTCTTCTTTTCTGATTGTCCTTGAGATAGGGTCATATCTTCTGGCTAGGGCAACAATTAAATCAATATCTAGGAAAACGTCAGGGATAACCATCTTTCCTAGTCCTAGCACCCAACCATTACATACAGGAACATGCTTATTCCTATTGCCGTAAAAGAAATTGAAAATGGTGTAACCTGTGAATTCCGGAGTGATTGGGTCTCTACACCGTTCCAAAAGATCTTGAAACACGTCATCAGCAGCCCTCTTGTTCTGACTGGAGCCCGACAACAGTTTCAGGAATTCATCTGAAAAATTAGGCTTATTCTTGTCCTCACCAGCTTTGGACTTGGCTTCACCACTGGAAGACGCTGCACTCTTCTCAGGTTGACTCATCTTTGCTACAGGAACACCTTCAATTCTCTGTATCTCAAATTCTTTTATGCTCGGAAATGCTCTGGATAGACAGAAACTCTCAATGACTGAAACTTGAACAAATAACAATGAGCTTCAACTTATTTATCGATATGAATCCAAGGTGTGCAACTACCACAGTTAATGCAAATCTCCTTAATGGATCCCATATTCAATTTCATGTACCCCCAGATTTCAAATTTCGAGCTCGCCATGTCCGGATGTTGACAGATAGATTAAACTACTTGAAAACAAGGTGAAGAGGGAATGATCAGGATTCTGTACTTTTAAACTGTTTGCGTCATGCAATCTTTCTTCTTGAAGCTGATTTGATGGCTTACTGGTTTTATGTCCATATCAACAAAGTACTTTATCTATATGGCAACGGTCCTTTTTTTCTTTTTCCTTTATGACCTTTTTCATCTGAGCTCATTTAGCGAACCAGCGACTGATGGCTTCTCTTAATCGCTGAATAGAATGCTAACCCTAGCTATCAACCGGAGAACTGGTGACTGCTGGCTTCGCTAGTTCTCTGAATCTTTGTTTGACCCTGGTTCACATCTGGAGAACTAGTGACTATTAGCTTCGCGGGTTCTTAGAATCCTATCCTTAACCATCCAAGCATTTCGCGAATCAGCGAACAAAGGGTTCCCACTTACACAGTTAACCTGCAATTACCATTTGGCGAACTAGCGAACAAAACTATGTCCCATTCTCTTAATGTTATGACTGACGGTCAATTTTCCTGGAGATCTAGCGAACAAAGGGTTCGCGCATTCGCTAAGAGATATACTTAACCGCTTGACTGTCCGGAGAACTGGCGAACACTGCCTTCGCTGAGTCGCTAAATCATTTAACTTAATCATCACTTTATACCAGGATTCCAGATTAACCGTTGATCTTCATCAATCGATGGCTATCGCTAGTTCTCTGAATAACAAAACCCTTGACCATTTTATTCCGAGAATCAGCGAACAAAGCCATTCGCTAGTTCTCCAAATACTCTATATCAGTGACAATTTCATTTCGAGAATAAGCGACTGAAGCCTTACAACTTATCATCCATTGATTCGCTTATTCGCCAGATTGCTTTAACCTTTACCTTTTTATTAAGAGAACTAGCGACCAAAGGCTTCGCTGAATCGCTGAATGGTTTAGCATATCACCAACTTATTCTGAGAATCAGCGAACAAAGAAAACTTATCTCCGCTGAAAACCTTTTAGGCAAACCATCAGAACCGCCAAATTTAGAGGATAGCATTATTTTCATTTAGTCACTCATTCGCCAGATCAAATATGCAGGACCCACAGATATCTTGAGATTAAAACAGGGCCGTTGATCTTGAAAGCAATCCACGGTATTCGCTAATTCTCTGAATATCACAACCCTTGACCACCAGATTCTGAGAACAAGCAAACAAAGAGCATTCGCTGAATCGCTAGATTGCTTCAAAAGACCGCCAAGTATTGCGAGAACTGGAGATAACCGCCATTCGCTAATTCTCAGAAAAGAAAATAAAACCACCGAAACACTTGGAGACTTAGCGAACAAAGGGTTAGATGCTTGGCTTTAAAGCATTCGCCAATTCGCTGGATGTTTGGGATAACCGCTAGAGGATCTAGAGAACTGGCGACTGATATTAATAATGAACATGAACATGACTCATTCGCCGAATCGCTAAGTGGTTTTGACCTTTGATAATACATTTCCCGATTCAGCGAACACTAGGGGCAAATACGCATGTGCACAAATAGCAACTTAAGTGATTTAAAGGTAACCAAGAAAAGAAACAAGAAAGCCACATGAAGTTTGGAAATGAAAGGAAACACTTTGGAAGACAAAACCTAGGGTAAGGGTTTTCCTGAACATGTCAAAACCACTTTCACGACACTTTACAAACCCTAGTCCAGGAAAAACACTCGCATGGAGACCTAAACCATGAATTTGACTTCAAACCTTGAAAAATTTTAGGATACCCAACAGTGGCTCCATCTGAGGATGCTTGATTGTAAGATCAAGGCAAGAAACCATGAATCTCTGGGAGGCAGACCACAAAACCTGAACCTAAAACAATAAGCAAACACACCTATACATATAATACAAGCCTACTGTGCATGGAAAAAGAACTTTCAACTGAAGAAGAATTTCAAGAATTGTCCATGCACTGGCAATTCTTGCTCTTCACCATCCATACCTTGCAAAAAATAGGAATCTTTGCCATGAATCTGACAAACAATGAAGGGACCCATCCATAAGGACTCAAATTTTTTATGCTTCCCTTTGTCTTCAAATCTGGCATTCCATTGAAGAACCATGTCACCAGGCTGAAATTTCCTTATAGTAGCCCTTTTATCGAAAAGATACTTCATTTTTTGCTGCAGTTTAATGTTGCTTTTCTGCCCTTCCCTTCTCATCTCATCCAACTCAATCAGTTGAACCATCCTATCTTGCAGTGGGTTGCTGATTTCAATATCTTCCTCTTGCATAAACTTGTAGATGGGAAGGAAATTATTAATTGGCAATCTTGTCTTTGCACCATAGACCATTTCAAAAGGGGATTTCCCTGTGGCCTTTTTCTTAGAAATTCTATCAGCCCATAGTGCTAACTTTAATTTTTCATGCCAACCTCTTTTGTTCTTTTCCAAGGTCTTCTTGAGAATTTGCAATATGCTCTTATTGCTAGACTCAGCTTGTCCATTGGCCTATGGGTGATATGGGCTTGAATAAGACAAGATAATTCCCATTTCATCACAAAAATTAGTAATTTCCTGAGACCTAAAACTCATTGCATTGTCTACAACCAATTTGATTGGGACACCAAATCTTGTGATTATGTTGTTCATCAGGAAATCAATCACCACAGCACTTGTTGCTCCTTTAGTGGGAATAGCTTCTATCCACTTGGTGAAGTAATCAGTAGCCACCAAAATGTGACTGTCTTCCACTGGACTTTTCAGAGAACTCTCCAATAAAATCCATACCCCACATTGCAAAAGGGGCTTCTGCAACAACTGGATTTAACAACAATGCACCTGAAAATTTTAGTTTCTTTGAGAACCTTTGACAAGGTTCACATTTTCTAACATAAGAGTGGGTGTCTTTAAACAATACAGGCCAATAATATCCTGCCCTCAAAATTTTATGAGCTGTTGACCGAGCAGAATAATGCCCTCCACACATTCCAGAATGCATTTCTTTTAGCACCTTCTCTGATTGATGTTCATCCAAACAGAAGAGCAAAATGCCATCATTGTCTTTCCAGTATAAATCACCTTGAATGAGGACATATCTTTGAGCCTGTAATCTCAAGCTTCTTCTCTGATTATCATTCAATTCAGGTGGACATTTAGCATTTTTAATAAAATAAACAAGATCCTTGTACCAGGGTTGCATCTCAATACTAGTAACTGTATCAACATTAGCAGCAACATTATTGATCTGGACAAGGTCCATGTTTTCCTCAGTCATCAACTTAGCTAGTCCCAATCCTCTTACCAATTTGGTAATGTGAATCTCAAGGTCAAACTCTTGAATCCTGTTTATCCATTTACATCTTTTTCCTGTAACTTCACTCTGTATCAAGATATCCTTTACTGCAGCATGGGGTACATAAGCATTAACCTTTGCACAAACCAAATACGGTCTGAAAGCCTTGACTGCTTTCACAAGTGCATAAGCTTGCTTTTCCATTATTTCATAATTTAATTCAGCAGATTGTAAAGACTTGCTGAAAAAAGCTATAGGATGTTCATATCCTTCTTGATCTTTCTGCAGAAGGACAGCTGCAATAGTATGGAAAGATGCAAAAGAAAATAGGGAAAAAGGTTTCAAATAGTCAGGTGATACCAAAACAGGAGCTTCTTGAATTGTTTGTTTGATTTTTTCAAAAGCTTGCTGAGCTTCCAAGTTCCATTCAAATTTCATTCCCTTTTTAAGGAACTTAACTATTGGCTTGACCAACTCAGCAAAGTTGGCAATGAATCTTCTCACAAAATTTATTTGCCCCAAAAATGATTGTACACCCTTTATGTTCTTTGGTGGGGGGACCCTTTTTATGGCTTCCACTCTTTCAGGATCAATCCTGACTCCTTCTTTTGATACTATGTGTCCCAGTAGTTTTCCTTTTGTCACTGCAAATTGACATTTTCTGGGATTCAAGGACACACCAAACTCTAAGGCCTTGAGAAAAATCCTTTCTAAATGAGAACAATGATCATCAGCACTTTTGGAAAAAGCAGTGAGATCATCTTGATACACTACCATTAAGACATTGATCATTTCTTTGAAAGCAACATCCATGGCTCTCTGAAAAGTTGCCCCAGCATTTTTTAGACCAAAAGGCATGCGAACATATACATAAGTTCCCCAAGGAGTTGTAAAGGTTGTCTTGAATTGCTCTGATTCTTTGACCAGCACTTGATTATACCCTGAGAAACCATCCATCATTGACAGGAGTTCACATCCAGTCACCCTATGCAGCATGGCCTCCATATTAGGCAATCCATAATTATCCTTGAGTGATGCCACATTTAGGTTCCTAAAATCAACACAAAGCCGAATGTCACCATTCTTCTTCCTCACTGGTACAAGGTTTGAAACCCAAGTTGAGTGCCTAATTGGTTCAATAATACCAGCATCTCTCAGTTTTGTCAACTCAACTTGCATTTTGGTGGCCAGTAAAGGATTAATGGGTCTCTGCTTTTGTCTAAAGGGTGTGGTTTCCTCCTTTAGAGGAACTTCATGCTGGAATAAATCAGCCCTATAAGCTTTGAGGTCATCATATGACCAGGCAAACACATGTTTGTACTTTTTCAACAGTCTGATCAAGTTGCCTCTGATCTCCCTACTCAATTTCTTTCCAATGTATACCATTTGTGGGGAATTTTCTAATCCTAGGTTTATCTCCTCTAAGTCTTCCAATTTTGCATTAGACTTTTGGGACAGACAACCATCATTTATTTTAAACATTCCCTCCAATTCTACTAGTCCTTTGGGTATATGATTAGAAAGTAATTGGACTATTTCATTTCCCATGATGCATTCTTTTCCTTCAATATATTCCTGTACCTCATTGAAATCTATCTGTTGACCATCATATTGATCCAAGCCTTGAAGGAATCTAAGGATATCAAGATCATCCTCAAAAACTTGCCAATTGTACACATTGTCAGGAACTGCAGGCCTAGTTTTAGTTTCCAACATGGAAACACCAGAGAGGGTGATATCATTGTTTTTCAAAGCAACATTAGCAAGAAAGTTTGCCATGATGTTATTTGACCTTTCTACCCAGAGCAGATTAAAAGCTTCAAAAAATTCTAATCTATCCCAGACAGCATGCTTATATAACTTGAGCTTCTCATCCTTAGAAGCATATTGGGATCTTACTTGGGCTACAATCAATTGGGAATCACCATGAACTTTTAAACATTTAATACCATGCTTTATGGCTACATCTAATCCCAAGATCAGGGCCTCATATTCAGCATTATTATTTGTACAACTGAAAGTCAACAAGAAGGAGTACTTGAAAGTATTACCTGATGGGGAAATGAAAACAACACCAGCTCCTGATCCTTCTTTGGAGCATCCACCATCAAAAAACATTTGCCACAATCTATCTTGTTGCATCATCAATTCTTCCACAATTGGGTCCGTGTTCTTCAACTGAGGTAACACTTCTTCAATGACAAAATTGTTCATGTCAATATCTACAAAACAATTAAGGGCTTCTGGAGCAACCATCTCCACCATAACTGAGGAACGGGGCTCCCTGTACAACTTTACTTCTGTCCCATTCACTGGAATAGTGGCATAAGATAGATCTAGTTCCAGCTTTCCACCCACTGCTGCAGCCCATTGTCTTGACAATAACATGCCATAGTGAGGCTCTATATCTACAACAACTACATCCATTTTGTATGTAGCCTCTGGGAATGCAGCAATTTTTACCTCAATTCCAATCAAGGTCCCCACAACAGGCACTGCCCTATTATCCATTGCATAACACCTGCCATTAGAAGTGTCAACTTGCAATCCTAATTCTTTCATCACATGATATGGCATCACAGTTGTGGCAGCACCAGAGTCTATCATACAATTTTTTAACAATAAGTCATTCACAATTAAAGTGACATAAAAGGGATTGATGTAAGAAGGTTCTTGTGTTACAATTGTCCCAACACATACATCTGAGATGGGAATAGGCCTTTTCATAGAACTCCCTTCTTCTTGTTTGGTAGGAGCAAATCTCTGCTCATTTATAAGAGCCAAGGCTGCTGTCTTGTGCTCCTCTATTTTCAACATTTCAAGTAGAGGGATGGACACTTTCATCTGAGACAACGCATGTCTCATATCAAATGTAGGGGAATTAGCAGGAGAATCAGATTGATCCTTTGTCCTACCAGTTTTCTTTTTGATCTTGTCAGCACTAACTTCCTCCCCTTTCTTCTTTTCACTCACAAGTTCTTGATCCTTGCCATCTATAACATTGGGTTTTGGGAAACCCTTATCTTGAGGACTACTTTTGATGAATACTGATCTAGGAATTCCCTGTTCATTATCCACCTTTCTGTTCCTCAAATTGTATGAGGATCTTGCTTGTGTTATGGCAGCCACAGTTAAGTTTTTGATTTCCTCTTCACTGGGCTTCCTCCATTGCTTCTCATCTGATCTGGATCCCACCATATGAGTTTTATAATCATTACTATCAAATTCTTCAGGATCAGATTGAGTAAATATTTGTTGCTCATAATCAGAGAAAATCTTTCTCTTATGATCAACATCTTGACAGCTTGCTTCATCATCTGAGGACACACAATCCTCTATTGGATCTGTAGTAAACATGTTAATGGCAGGCTTTTCAGATTCTTCATAATCTCCTGCACATGAGTTATCAGCCTCTTCTCCTAAGGCTTGGGCCACAGCACACTGGAAAGGTGAATGAGGCATATTACAAGCAACACACCAAGGAGTGTTTTCTACATTGTGTGTTGTATTCTTCTTTAAGGGATCTGGGGTATCTCTCCCTTTTTGTACCTCATTACTGTCAAGAACAGGTCTCCCATCCTTCCAATTAGTTTTGTAAGGCATGTCTCTCAAATTAGGGGCCTTGTCCTGCCTTTGATAAGGGGGTCTTGCATCTTGAAAGTTTCTGCCACCTTTATCAAATCTTGTTGGGAACTGCTTGTTAGCACCCTGTCCTTTATCCTCCTCTTTAAAAGGCCTTGTATGTTGTGGTCTGGTCTCTTTCCACAATTTACCCTCATCCCTCTTGTACATTTGGCTAGATGCCTTTCAGTTACTCTCAATATTTATGGCCAACTTAAATGCATCCCTAAGGGTGCGGGGATTTTTATCTCTTAAGAGATAAGACATTTTGCCATCCATAGAATTGAAATAAGTGGTCATGCAAACTGCATCATCCAACCTCAAAACCTGGAACAATTTGTACATAGCCTTTTGAAACCGGCTATTGAATTCTGACATGCTCTCATTATAATTTTTCTTGATATTATTGAATTCATTGAGCATGTAACTAGAATTCACATGTTCAGCATATTGCTCCTTAAAACTCCTGACAAATTCATCCCATGAAGCAATACTGTTCTCAGGTAACCCTCTGTACCAATCCCTAGCATCTTCAATCAATGATTGAACAAAAAGTTTCATAATGACATCTTCATGCTCAATCTCATAGTCATTAACTTTATCTGTGAAAAACTTCAAATGCTCTTGACAAGTAATAACATTATTCCCAGTAAATAATGGGATCTTCTACCTGATTTCATTAGGAATGGCATTAGGTTGGCCAGGAATACCATCAAAAAACAAGGGCCTATATCTATCCAAATGAACTGGTCATCTTTGGATAATTGGCTGATTTGAAGGGGTAATTGCAATATTTTGACAAGGTATAGTTCCCACTGTACCCTGAGAAACTAAGGGAACTTGACTAGGAAATTGTCCAGAATGAAAGGCTTGAGTATTTGGAATTGCAATGTTAGGCTGACTGGATGAAGTTGTTCCTATGGTAATAGGGACAGAACTACTAGCAGATGTATTCATGTTAGCATGTAGGAAGGCAATCTTCCTTTTTATTTCATCTGCAGCAGCCTCCAACTCAAGTTTCTCAAGTTGCATAGCCAAATCCTCCTTTGCTTTCCTAGCTCTGTCTAAATCTGCACTAGCTTGAGTAGGCACATTAGGAATGGGCACGACCTTCTTCGGTTCATTTATAGCAACACCCACCACCTTTTGTTTTCCCTTATCAGGGATTTCCTTGGGAGCAATTTTAATCTCCTTGTTTATTTTGATTTCAGAGGGATTCAGTTGTCTTAAGACATGACCTGTTCCCTCAAATTCACTTTGTTTGGGCCTGGTATCCTGAGCTTGCTTTCTCAAAGCTTGCATATCACCAAACAATTCTTTATCCAAACCTTGTACATCCTGGTTTAGATCACTCACGTGGGTCTCATTTCTCCTGGTTCTTTTGAGGAGTTCTTCCCTTTCCAGAAGCAATTCATGAAGCTGCTGTTCCCTTATCTTCGTTCTATTAGCAATTTCTGCTAATTGCTCACGTTCCTTTTCTCTCAAAGCAATCACTTCCTCTCTTAACTTCTCAGAATCATAAGAAGCTGTTTCAGCAGTAGAGGTTTCATCAGGTTGTTCAAGGGTTTCTCTAGCAGGGAAAAAACCTACTTCTGTGACTACTTCTTTCTGCATATAGACCTCTGGTGCGACCCTTTTGACATGCTCAGGATCGCTAGAAGATGAAGAAGTTTCATGAGGAAGTGGGACACGAAATCTTTCTCGAGAATGAGCCTGGGAACTAGCATTATTTTTGCCTCTCCTAGACCATTGCTTTCTGCTTGGTGTGTGGAGTTCATCCCCTATATTATCTTCTGGATGATCCCTATAATACCACCTAGTGTTCCTTGGTCGACTCATTGTAAATGACAACAATGTTTACAAAATTTTGCAAATAACAGCAACTGGTACACAGATTTCTTTAGAGTCGCCACCCACTACTCAAGCGGGAATGAAAAAAAAACTTTTACTGGTCTACAAACATACAATAGACAAGATTTGCACTAACCTATTGCAGGCTATCAAAATAAATCCCCAGCAGAGTCACCAATTTTGTTAGTGTTTGAACCTGCAGATTAATCAAATACTCAAATAATCCCAATGGCTGTAACCTAGCAAGTTACAAACTACTAAGGTGTTAAGGTTAAAACCTTCTTCACTTCGAGTAATACATACTCAGGTGGGTGTACCTCTATCAATTCGACGTTCAGCTGAGCTATGAATTGAGAATTAGCTCCTTCACTGTTCTGTTACTGCTTTCAAAATCCGAATCAATAAGTTGCTAAAACTCTGATTATAGCCCAAATCATCCTGATACACAACATCATGATATAGACTATAAAAATAGCAACACGATACAATGGCTTAAGGATATTCATCCTTCTTCCTTTTCCGTCAGCTGGATGACCGGTTTCTTCTTCTTCTTTGTGATTAACTTTTCCCAAGCTGCCACATCATCATCAGATGGCCAATTGTAGCTCTGCAGCTCCTGTAACAAGTTGACTTGCCGTTCCCATGTAGAATCAGTTACATTTTTAACTTCTAATATAAACTTGATACAATCACTTTCAACTTTGAATAAACTATCAATTATACTGTTAGTTCCTTCTACGTCCAAAGCCTTATTGTCTTTTAGGAAGGCATCTTGATTGATGACCAACTGACCCATTGACAGCTTCCAATCTTCCAGCTTAACCACATTTCCATTGTCATCATATACTGGGGGCAGATACTTGCTGTAATCTTTATCAAACATGGCTAACTTAGCCTTTATTTGGTTTGATTTTCCTTTAAAAAACTTTGACGCTGCACTTATCAGGCCAATCCTTTCAAACACATCAGTTACTACATTTGGGATATCAGGCCTGTGTTCTTGTAAACTGTCAAGCTTATCAAACAATAAATTCCTCCCAGACCAAATACTATAGAGTGGTTCCAAGGTGGCCAAATAGTCATTCACCTTTTGATTGGTCTGATGTAACAGGCTGACTGATTTATGAACTGCATCCATCCTGTCCTTTATTTTGTCCCGCCTGTACTGCACTATTTTGGCTATAGTGTCCAGGGATGCATCCAATTTTACCTTTTCCAAGTCTTCAGCAGGTCCCTCAATTGCCTCCAAATTTACCTGAACAGGTACCTCAACTTGCAAAGGAGGAGGAGGAATTATTTTTGAGGCTTCCTCAAGTTTGGCATTTATTTCTGCCAGCTCATCTTCCAACTGTTTGATCCTCATCATTTTCAGATCTCTGTCCTTGGCTACCATGCTTGAACTCTCAAACAATTTGGCATATCTTTCTGACAGCTGAGCTATCTTGGCTTCATTCAGATTAGCCCAATGAGTTACTGCCTTGGAGACCTCAAGGTCTGTTGTATTTTGTACAGTCCATATAATCTTATTCCCCTCCATCTTATCCTCTATACTCAATAGAGATGGCTTCTGAGTTTTGGGAGCCATGGACCACATTGCAACAGCCTAGGACTTAGGGTCATAGCCACTTCCTCTAATCATGTCACCAATGTGAACTTCATATGAGAGGCTACCCTCTGGTTGCTTTCTCAGTTGATCAATGAGGAATACAGAAGTCAGATCCCATCCTGGGGTTAACAACATTCCACTTGATTTAACCAAATCTCTGGCTTCATCCACTGTGATGGGATCAAGGCTAGGATCATATGAAGCAAGAGCTCTCAAAGTTTCTTCACTTGGCTCCATACCTTCAGGCAGAGCTTTCTTCACTTCTTGCTGCTTGTTCCAAATGAGAAAACTCTTGAACTCATCAGTCTTAATGAACTGATCATCACTCAAGAATTCCTCTTGATAGACTTCTCTGATATCCTTCTCTAACCATAAGGATTTTTCTCTGTCTTCTTGCTCAGTGGCTATCTTCTTGCCTGCTCTTATTGCTTTCCTCAATTGATGATGATAGGGCCTATCACCTGGTACAAGAGCAGATGCTCTGTCAATTTCCCTTCTTTGCCTCACATGCCTTGAAGGTTCACCTTCCTCAAGCCTCTGTCTCTTCAATGGTGGCTCTGAGATATCCTGCATTTCTGGTTGATCTTGAGTAAGATCAACAACTGGTGGTCTCTCAACCTGTGGAGGACTATCTTCTTCTTGTGACTCATCAGTGAATTCTTCCTCATCAGAAGATGAATAATCTTTCTTCTTCTTCTTCTCTGGCTCATTCTGATCAATCAAGCCTTCCAATTGATTTGCCAAGGTGTCATACTTTTCAATCATCCCATCAATCCTCTTGAAATAAGGAAGATCAGGGAAAAAACCCTCAAAAGGAATCTGAGATGCCTTCAACTGGTTGGACAAATCTACTAAATCAAAAAATCTGTACCATCTCCTTTTAACTTCATCTTCATCTAGGATGTTTCTGATCACATCTTCTTCATCCAAACCTTCATGCTCTTTAATCACACCAATGTTTGGGATGTAAGTCATCCTGGCAGTCTTGATGAAATCCTCAGGATCTATGTGCCTACAAGCACCAGTAACCATTTTGAATTGTTGTAGCCAGGCACTGATTTGAGGAAAAGCCCTCTTTCCTATCAGGAAATCACCTACCTTGAATTGCCTAGGTGTGAATGTACCCTTTCTGTGAGGGGCGAGGAGCTCTTTATCTGTACACATAAGCTGCCAAACAAATTCCAAACAAGCCAACCTCGGAGGCACATACTTTGGTAATAAATGTGGGGGTTGGGGACAGCCATAAACTCTGATAATTGTGGAATTATCTCCCAAGTAGAAATCACCCCAATTGTGATTTCCATCCCACTTATCCACATACTGCAGTGGTCTTTAAAGCTTGAGGACTCTAGGAGATAACCTAGTGACATTTATACCCAACATCCTGATAATAGGATAAACAATGAAATTCTGAAAAACACAAAAATCTGCCTCATTAGATGTAGAATTCCATATTCTCACCCACAACTGCACTGGGTTGTGCTGATCCTTGAAACTGAACCTTGGTTTCAACATGTTTGCATCAAAACTGTTGATGTTGAAAAACAGAATCAAATGCATTAATAGAGAATAATGCATGAACTCAATAGGGCTTTTACTTTCCTGGACAGACATTAGCCCCTGATGCATCCTATCGATCACATACTGGATGTAATCATAATCAGTGTTTACCAAAGGATTTTGAATATCCAGGATGATCATCAGCAAGTCAGCTGGTAAAAATTTTGCATTCCCATCCATTCCCAAAACTCTACATAATGCATAACAAGTATATCTCATATAATGATGAAGGGATTTGAACTGGTATGGGGCATTCATGTTAGCAGGAAGGGGGGCTATATATTTGTCCTGTTTTGGCATATACTTAACCAATTGGTCTTTTACTGACCCTACATTGCTTCTGTATCTTGCCTTTTCTTTGTTCAAATCAATCTCAGTGGAAAAGGACGTGTAAAGACCAAAAGCTTTCATAAAGGATCCCCTATCAAGAGTAACTAAGGGTGATTGGTCTTCTTTTCTGATTGTCCTTGAGATAGGGTCATATCTTCTGGCTAGGGCAACAATTAAATCAATATCTAGGAAAACGTCAGGGACAACCATCTTTCCTAGTCCTAGCACCCAACCATTACATACAGGAACATGCTTATTCCTATTGCCGTAAAAGAAATTGAAAATGGTGTAACCTGTGAATTCCGGAGTGATTGGGTCTCTACACCGTTCCAAAAGATCTTGAAACACGTCATCAGCAGCCCTCTTGTTCTGACTGGAGCCCGGCAACAGTTTCAGGAATTCATCTGAAAAATTAGGCTTATTCTTGTCCTCACCAGCTTTGGACTTGGCTTCACCACTGGAAGACGCTGCACTCTTCTCAGGTTGACTCATCTTTGCTACAGGAACACCTTCAATTCTATGTATCTCAAATGCTTTTATGCTCGGAAATGCTCTGGATAGACAGAAACTCTCAATGACTGAAACTTGAACAAATAACAACGAGCTTCAACTTATTTATCGATATGAATCCAAGGTGTGCAACTACCACAGTTAATGCAAATCTCCTTAATGGATCCCATATTCAATTTCATGTACCCCCAGATTTCAAATTTCGAGCTCGTCATGTCTGGATGTTGACAGATAGATTAAACTACTTGAAAACAAGGTGAAGAGGGAATGATCAGGATTCTGTACTTTTAAACTTTTTGCGTCATGCAATCTTTCTTCTTGAAGCTGATTTGATGGCTTACTAGTTTTATGTCCATATCAACAAAGTACTTTATCTATGTGGCAACAGTCCTTTTTTTCTTTTTCCTTTATGACCTTTTTCATCTGAGCTCATTTAGCGAACCAGCGACTGATGGCTTCTCTTAATCGCTGAATAGAATGCTAACCCTAGCTATCAACCGGAGAACTGGCGACTGCTGGCTTCG
This sequence comes from Chamaecyparis obtusa, assembly GCA_027943335.1. Lineage (NCBI taxonomy): Eukaryota > Viridiplantae > Streptophyta > Pinopsida > Cupressales > Cupressaceae > Chamaecyparis > Chamaecyparis obtusa. The sequence continues at coordinate 144,584 of BSBK01005014.1, forward strand.
CTAGTTCTCTGAATCTTTGTTTGACCCTGGTTCACATCTGGAGAACTAGCGACTATTAGCTTCGCGGGTTCTCAGAATCCTATCCTTAACCATCCAAGCATTTCGTGAATCGGTGAACAAAGGGTTCCCACTTACACAGTTAACCTGTAATTACCATTTGGCGAACTAGCGAACAAAACTATCTCCCATTCTCTTAATGTTATGACTGACGGTCAATTTTCTTGGAGATCTAGCGAACAAAGGGTTCGTGCATTCGCTGAGAGATATACTTAACCGCTTGACTGTCTGGAGAACTGGAGAACACTGCCTTCGCTGAGTCGCTAAATCATTTAACTTAATCATCACTTTATACCAGGATTCCAGATTAACCGTTGATCTTCATCAATCGATGGCTATCGCTAGTTCTCTGAATAACAAAACCCTTGACCATTTTATTTCGTGAATCAGTGAACAAAGCCATTCGCTAGTTCTCCAAATACTCTATATCAGTGACAATTTCATTTCGAGAATAAGCGACTGAAGCCTTACAACTTATCATCCATTGATTCTCTTATTCGCCAGATTGCTTTAACCTTTACCTTTTTATTAAGAGAACTAGCGACCAAAGGCTTCGCTGAATCGCTGAATGGTTTAGCATATCACCAACTTATTCCGAGAATCAGCGAACAAAGAAAACTTATCTCCGCTGAAAACCTTTTAGGCAAACCATCAGAACCGCCAAATTTAGAGGATAGCATTATTTTCATTTAGTCTCTCATTCGCCAGATCAAATATGGAGGACCCATAGATATCTTGAGATTAAAACAGGGCCGTTGATCTTGAAAGCAATCCACGGTATTCGCTAATTCTCTGAATATCACAACCCTTGACCGCCAGATTCTGAGAACAAGCGAACAAAGAGCATTCGCTGAATCGCTAGATTGCTTCAAAAGACCGCCAAGTATTGCAAGAACTGGAGATAACCGCCAGTCGCTAATTCTCAGAAAAGAAAATAAAACCGCCGAAACACTTGGAGACTTAGCGAACAAAGGGTTAGATGCTTGGCTTTAAAGCATTCGCCAATTCGCTGGATGTTTGGGATAACCGCTAGAGGATCTAGAGAACTGGTGACTGATATTAATAATGAACATGAACATGACTCATTCACCGAATCGCTAAGTGGTTTTGACCTTTGATAATATATTTCCCGATTCAGTGAACACTAGGGGCAAATACGCATGTGCACAAATAGCAACTTAAGTGATTTAAAGGTAACCAAGAAAAGAAACAAGAAAGCCACATGAAGTTTGGAAACGAAAGGAAACACTTTGGAAGACAAAACCTAGGGTAAGGGTTTTCCTGAACATGTCAAAACCACTTTCACGACACTTTACAAACCCTAGTCCAGGAAAAACACTCGCATGGAGACCTAAACCATGAATTTTACTTCAAACCTCAAAAAATTTTAGGATACCCAACACAGTACATGTTTCAAGATTGTCCTCTGCAATGATAGTCTTATTATTCTTTGTAATCAACCAATAACCTAGTCCTAAACATAGTAGGCATGTCTTCATCTTTTCTTTCCAACTATCAAAATTTACTCCATCAAACTTAGGGCTTTCTTTCCTAAAATTCACCATGGATCTCCTTAAGCTGTTAAACTTCCTTTTTAAGGACCTACTGCTCTGATACCAATTGTTAGAAAGTAAAGTCCACCAAGATAACTGAGAAGGGGGGGGTGAATTAGTTATCAGATAATTATAATTTTTATCATCTTCAACAACATTAAACCATATAAGAAATATAATTACCAACCATAGAAAGATATTCATACACAATAACACAATGACACAAGATATGTTGACTAGGGAACGTCTTGATCAAAGAGTAAACCCCAGTGGGAATGATGCCCATAAAAGATGCACTAATATGAATATTCCTTGTGAAAGGATGGACTCTGTTAGGAGTCTTATGAAATACATTTAGTACATATGAATCCTTGTTAGGAGATTTTGAATCCCTGTTAAAAGATTCTAAACCGGTTAAGAGTTATAGAAGACAGAAGGACCCACTACCCAAAAAGCTTCAGGGTAAGATCACTGAACACACTATCCAAATAATCTTTGCATTACTCAATAGAATAATATGTTACCTCTTCTCTGACTGTGCCAAACCGCACTCACTGTTACATCATATCTCAATTTTAGATCTCTCTACTTTGCATGTTTTCCTTCACAAATTTGCTTTCATACTTAGCTCTTTTCTTCACTTCATGCATACAACATCACACACAGTTGCTACTTCGACATCAAAAATACATAATACTACATTTCAAGAAGGAAATACATTCCTTCCTTTATACCACACTCAAATAATTACAAATGAGTTGGCATACAATTACAAAATAAAAGTTTCCACGCGCTACACAAAAATTACACAAAACTGTTAGCTTCCAAATACAATAAATCTTCACTCATGCGACCTCAAAGTCTACATTTTCATCCATGTCACTATCAATGTGTCTTCAACTTCCCTTTAACTGTGCAAAACCAAATTCCATCCCGATTAGGAGATATCATCAAATTTCCACAAACCGCTACTCAGGAACACTACCTGAATACTACTTCCACAAAATGTTCATAACTTCAATCAATAAATGAGTTACTATCTACGCTCTTAACCATAGACATATAAAATATCAAAGAGTATAACCTCAACATCACATAGCTCCAACTAAAATAACCCACATGCGCTAATCTAAATTCTATCTGCTTCTCTGCAAGTCTTCGGTAAATCACTGTGTTGACATCAATGCCAATCATAGTCATGAATGCAACAAAAACTACTACAAAATGGCTACCAAACATTTAGCATTCATTCCTAACAACTATATCTATTGTATTGTTGTGAAGAAGGGAAAGAAATGATGGTAATAATAGCACCTAAGGAAAGGTTGAGTTATCTTGATACTACAAAGTGTACTTGACTATGTTGTACAATGATGAGACAATGTATTGTTTATCTTAGTAAGATTGAAAACTAAACTGGTAGGCTTGACTGAGCAAAAATGGAGAAATCATGTTCAAGCCGAGTAATTTTAGTGTTGACCAAGTCAGTATATGTTGAGAAAAATTCTAGTGTCGACTGAACATCAGTTAATTGCTGAGAAAGACAATATAAGCCGAGGAAACATTTTTAGTAATGACTGAGCTTTCTACATGAAGACTGAGTAGTTGATCATAGTATTGACGGAGCATCAATATTTTTATATTTGAAAAGAATTCAGATTTGGAGCTGACATTGTTGAATTCTTGGATTATGTAAAATGTGTTGACTTTATTTATTAATTGATTGAAAGCATTGAATGCACTAAAAATCATTTTATTTTAAATCTTTAAGAGATTTGAGATGTTTCTAAAAAAGGAGATGAAGAACATAAAGTGGGTAGAGTCAATGACTCTGACCTAACCCTAAGATATATGAAGGAGATTGAGTGGAAAAAGATGAGTTAACCTAATTGAGGAAGTATTAAGGGAACCTAAGCATTAGGTATATGTGCATGGGTGAAAAGAGGATGCTGGAAGATTAGTAGATGTTATTGATTATATAAGCAGAAAAGGCTGAAGGAGAACTGTGGTGATTCCTTGAAGAAAAGTTCCAAGTAGATCAGAGATGGAGATGGTAAAGTTTCAAAGTCAGTAAACCAGCATTTGTGTATGGAATTGGATCTAATATTTGCAAAGTGAGCTGTATGTTTTTCAAATCAATACTGCTGCTACTTTCTAACCATTATAATAGTCAAAATTCTTTTAACAGAGGTTGACCTAACAATCATATGTTTAAATCCTTTGAACAAGGTTGCATTCTAATGGAATGTATGTAAGTCCTATAACAAGGCTCACTTCTAATAGAGTGATTGAAATCCTTTAACCAGGTCACACCTAATAGTGTGTATTGTGACCTTTGACAGAGTTGGCTTTTAACCGAGCTCACTTTAGAATAGTGAAAATAATAGTAGCATGTTACAAAGTGGTTTTTCCCAGATTGGGTTTCCACTATAAATCCTAGTGTCAATGCTTGTGTGAATGTTTTTGTTTAAACATTTCTATGTTTTATAAGTTAGATACAGTTGGGTAGTGGACTGCAATGTTATATGTTTTTATTATAGAATCAGTGATGACCGAGTTGGTTTTGGTTGTTAGATCTGATTTAAAGAAAAAATTTTGAAGTTTGTTTTATACATTTGGACCTGAGAACAACTTATTCAACCCCCCTCTCTGTTGTTCTAAATTCTAAATCATATTAATAGGAGATTCTGTTGTAACATAAGAAATGTTACAAAGTCTTAAAGGGAATCTTGAAGCCTTGAAGATGAATGAAGATGAAAATATACAACCTTGTGTTCATAAGGTGAATGAAATTGTTTATGGAATTAGAGGTGTTGGTGTAACAATGGATGAGGATGAGATTGTTTCTAAAATTTTGAGATCTTTGTCTCCTTATAAAAACAAAGTTACTGCAATTGAATAAATTCGAACTATTTCTAAGGAAACAAAAGATTCACTAGCTAGTAAGTTATCTTCTTTTAAAATGATAATATTTTATGATAATCTTCCTAAGTATGAATCTACATTTAAAGCTACTATTTCTAAGGATAATTAAAAATATGATTCTGGTGAGAGTTCTTCAAGTTCATCTAAGTATGGATCTAGATATGATAATGATTTGGAAGATATGTAAGAAGAGGAGAGAAAAATGGAAGAGTTGGAAGCCTTGATTTCTAAGAGAGTATCTAAAGGTCAAAGTAAGTATGAAGTAAAATTACCTCTGTAATTATTTTCATGTAATAAGATCGATCATTTTGCAGGGTAAAAGCACAATAATCTGTCACCTTTTAGGCTAACTTATCAGCACAACTGAATTTTAGTATTTCTAACTAAAAATTAATTTTGGTCAAACATATGGTCTAGCTAGATTCATTTTAGCTAAGTTAGATAAGTGATTTAACTTTTCCAATTGAAAATGTCTATTAAATGCATGTTTTATACCACTTTGGGTCCAATTACCATAGAAATAAAATTATTTTAGAAAAGTGTTGTTTCAATAACTCCTAATCTTTTTAATGATATTTTTTTTCAAAAAAAAAAAAGCCTTTTGTAGAGATCAAAGTCAAGGATATCCTCATATAAATTTTTAGTGTTTTAATTAGACATAGTCTATTGTAATTAAAAAATGTTTCAAGTAGGTATTTTAACAGTCAAGGAGATGTTAATTCGGAGAAAGAAAAAAATAGTAAATCATATTAAATAAATTTGAAAAACATATGCTGCACTAGAGGGGAGATTCATCTTCAAGAATATATATATATATATATATATATATATATATATATATATATATATATATATATATATATATATATATATATATATATATATATATATATATATATATATATATATATATATATATATATATATATATATATATATATATATATATATATATATTTGGATATATTTGTTATGAAAAATATGGCAGGAGATGAAAACTATCGATTTCAGGTGAGTTAGAATTTGAATTGTTGTAAAAGATAAAATATAGGTCACAAACCAATTTTTATTTTTTCATGCACTCACTATATATGTCATCTATAACATATTTTTAAATTAGGGGAAAAAATGATTATTTACATATAATGTTTTGGTGGGAACTAGACCCCTAATTTTTAGCATTTTTTAGCAACTGAAAAATCATCTTTAAAATTTTTTTTAAAATATCAATTCTTATTCATAAAAAACATTAATATTAATCATAAAATTCATCAATTTTAACACATTTAATTAGTTTACATCATCTCCAAATTCCAAACATAAATACCATTTTTATGCTATTGAAGTTGATCAGCTTTAATTTTGTTAGCCTTTTCCTTTATAAAAGGGTGACAGATTATTGTGCTTTTACCCTGCATCTAGATGTCCTAAGAGAGTACCAAAGCATAAACCTAGAAGGTTGCATCTGAGTTACAAGAAGATATTTTATCATGCTAGTGAGGGTGTGACTGAGGAAGAATCTCAAAATACTGAAGATGAAATTGTATTTATTTCTATCAAAGAATAAAATCCTATTTTCTTGAATGAGGAGAAAGCCCCAGTTACACATATTGAAAATAAGTATCAATGGGTAACAGATAGTGGATGCTCACATCATATTATAAGATATATGAACAAAATTGTGAAGTTAGAAAGACATGATGGTGGCGTTGTCAGATTTGATGACAATACTCCTTGTTTGATCAAAGGAAGAGGTTCTATTGCACTTGATGGTAAGAATAATACTAATGATGTCTTATATATTTAAGGACTAAAGCATAATATATTTAGTGTTGGACATCTTGTTAACAAATTTTATAATCTACAATTCAAAGAAGGAAAGTGCATAATCATTGTAAAATCAAAAGTGGAGATTGCATTAGGAACCAAAACCTAAGGTAATATTTTTCATTTGAATGTGACAGAGAATATATTCTTAATTGGTAAAGTTGATGATAGTTGGTTGTGGCATAAGATATTTTGTCACCTAAAGATTGATAACATTACGAAGATAAGCACTTCAAATTTTGTGAAGGACTTTCTTAAATTATTGAAGCCTACTAATGCAATATGTAAGGAATGTTAGTTGGGAAAGCTAGCAAGGTCTACTTTTAAGAACAAGACATATTCTTCAAGTGGATTGTTAGATTTGGTACATAATGATTTATGTGGCCCTACAAGCACTAATGGCTATTATGGAGATAAGTACTTTATTCTTTTCATTGATGATTATTCTAGAATGATGTTGGTCATAGTTTTGAAAGAGAAGTATGAGGCATTTGACAAATTCAAAATCTTTGGAGATATAATTGAGACCGAGCTAAGATTGAAGCTAAAAAATTTTAGATCAAAAAAAGGTGGAGAATTTACTTCAAGATATTTTAATTCTTATTTTGAAGAACATGCAATAAGAAGATAGATGTCAGCTCCCCGATCCCCCCAGTCGAATGGAATTGCAAAGAAAAGGAACAAAAAAATTATTGACACAACAAGGACTATGATGTCAGAAGGAAAAGTACCATAGATGTACTAGAGAGAGGCAATTAGTATTGCAATCTATAGATTGAATGAACTTTAGATTAAACATGGAACTGGTAAGACTACTTATGAGACATGGTATGGTCATATCCCTACTATGAAATATTTTAGAATCTTTGGAATTAAATGCTACATTAAGACAGAAGAAGATTTAGGAAAGTTCAATCTTAGAAGTGATAAAGGAATTTTTCTTGGATACTATAACAAAACAATAGCGTACAAGTGTTATAAAAATAGATTGATGCAAATTGTTGAAAGTTATAATGTCAAAGTGTATGAGAGCTAGATCAAATACATGAAAAATCTTGCAGTTATAAATCAGATGATGAAGAAGAAAATTAGATTGTTCAAGCACAAAATTAGAATTAGAATCAGAATGGGTTGGTAGAAAAAGAAGGATAAATTATTGATAAAGAAGTGGAAACACAAGAGTCTACTAAAAAAGAAAATTATAATACTATGAGGTATGTAATGCTAAATCATTAAGAGAGTCATATTATTGGTGATACAAATTAGGGTGTTTTGACTAGAGGAAAACATGATAGAATCAAAAATGAGATTTTATTAATTTATCAAGTTGAACCTAAACATGTTAGTGGAGCATGAAAAGATGAAATTTGGATTAAGGCTATTAAAGAAGATTTGGATCAGATTGAAAAGAAAAAAGTATGGATCCTAGTTCCTAGATTGAAATAAAAGAATGTGATTAGAACAAAATGGGTTTTTAAAAACAAACTAAATGAAGATGGTAAAGTGGTAAGGAATAAATCTAGACTTGTTTGCAAAGGATATTTACAAATGGAAGATATATATTTGGAGGAAAATATTTCCCCTGTTGCTAGAATTGAATTAGTTATAATGTTTCTTGCATATGCTACTTAGAAATATTTCAAGGTCTACCAAATGGATGTTATGTCATCTTTTCTAAATGATGATCTAGAAGAGGAAGTCTATATTGAATAGCATGATGGTTTACTTTTGAATAAAGAGAGTGACATGGTATGTCGATTGAATAAATCCTCGTATGGATTGAGGTAAGCACCTAGAGACTTGTTGGCATTAAGTATGTTTGTCATTAGTGACAACACTTATTCAGACTCTGTGTGCTTACTGAGCTCATCTAGCAGAATAGTGTTTACCCAGCAATCTAAGCAAAATAGTGCTTACCAAGTAGATCAATCTTTGTAGTGCTTACCGAGTTATCATTACCACGTGATGAGATGAGCAGTGTTTACCGAGTGCCAGCACGATAAATAGGGAATTTAGTTTCTACCAAGTGACACTGTATCTACCAAGTCTCCAGTGTATACCGAGTTTGAAACTACGACCGAGTGGTTAGTATGGACTGAGTCTCCACTCCTACCAAGAGCATGATGATGTTGAGTATTGCAGTGGATGATGAGTATCAAAAAGTCACTGAGTTAGTTTGCAGGAACTTTGTAACTATATTTGGGCCGACTCAGTAATACTTGTGTTGACTTGTATTTTAGCAGCTGACTTTGTAATTATTTTAGATTGATATATAAGCAATGTTTTGTATCATATCCAAGGTGTGAATAAGCGAGAAGTGTGAAAAAGAGAAAAAGGCAGAGATAAGCGAATTACAAAGGGCTACAGTAGTATAAGGAGCAGCAGAGACATATCTATCACAGAAGGTGATCAGTACATCAAAGAATCTCAATCAGCAAGTACAGTTGCAAGTAAGAGATCTACTATTTCATCCTAACAAGTGAATTAGCTTGAAATCCTTTAACAGGGTAGACTTAACAGTATTTTGTAAAATCTCTTAACCAAGTGCATACTTCATTGTATGTTTGTAAATCCTCTAACAAGGTGGACCTAGCAGTCCTAATTGCTCCTAATAGGGTAGATCATTAGAAGTGATCATTGTAAGCCTTAACCGGCCATCTTTATACTATAGTATTGAATTTTTGTGGGTATCATCCCCACCCCAGTTTTACTTTCTATTTGGAAGGTTTCTGGGTCACCAAATCTCTGTGTTCAAAGTGTTATGAATGTTTTATTCTTTCTTTTACTCATGCATGCAGTTAGCTTATTGATCTAAATGTTATTTGGAATATGGTTAAGATCTACAATTTGTAAAAAGTTTTGAAGTTACTGATTCACCCCTCCCCTCTCAGTAACTTGGCTAGTCTTGAATATTTCCAACAAAGACTAGTATGCAAGATTGGATAAGTATTTATTGAAACTTAGTTTCAGTAAAGGTATTGTAGATAGTAATTTGTACATCAAGATTAACAATGATAACATTTTGATTATTGAAGTATTTGTAGACAATATCATTTTTGGTGGTGATGAAAACATGAGAAAAGACTTTGCAAATGAAATGTGGGAAGAGTTTGAGATGTCCAAGATAGGTGAGATGAAATTCTTTCTTTGATTGTAGATTATATAGTTAGAATATAAAAACATCAAATCATAGTCTAAGTATGTGTTAGTAAATGAATTTGTCTCTTTATTCTATTTATATTTCTTTCCTCTATAGCCCTTCAAGAAACACTTATCTCTTATAACAATTGGATTAAAATTGAATGATTTAATCCTTTCAATTATGGTACAATGCCCAATATGATTTTCAATAAATTTTGAAAAATCAGAATTGCATTTCTACTCATATCATACTTTTAACCAGAAAGTAAATAAGGTACATGTAGTAATTCACATAAAGATGTCTTAATTATTGGAATCTGATAAGTAAACCAATTTACTGAAGCTCACAGACTTCAATTCATAATGCACTCAAAAATAAATTGACAATATTTTAAACTAAGATTCAAAATGAAAGAGACACTTCAACAAATAATTATGTCCAATAGAAGATATCCCAAAAAAGACTAATTCAAAGATATAAACCACCAGATTCATAATAGTAAATATATTCCTTTCATTGATTTAGAAATCTAACTGAAAGTCTCCTACAGAAAACCACACCAAAATGATAACTAAACTATTCTAATTTACTGCTAAAAAACTATCATCGACAACTTAAAATTTTTCCCTTGCTATATATAGCCATTCAGCTACATCATATAAAAAATTAAAGTTTTTAAAACTCCTAGAGTTTTGGAAGAAACAGTTTGAAAAAGAATTGAAAGCATAACAAAAACAACATAAGAAGAGAAACTGGGAATGACCAATGATTGGTGGGGCATGATCACTGAGTCATGGATGAGTTGGACATCATCGATTGGCCTTGAGAGGAACTGATAGCACGAGCATTCTTCCACTCCTTCTGTGCACATAAGATGTTGACTATCATGGCATGATGTGGTAAGGTAATATGGATTATCCTCTGCCTGAGGACCTTCTTGTCTTTATAAACCTGGACCACCTTCTATTTATGGGATTCCAAATGATCCATGCACACCACCAGCATTGCCTTGATATTTTCCATAGATGTAAGTCTTTGGTTGTTGTAATACCCCAAAAATGGGCTATAAGTTCATTAACCTCCTACATCGACAAATCGAATGAAATTGACATCAAAGTCCTAATCTAAGGCACATCTAAACATCATCGAATCATAATTGATTATCTTAAATTCTACATCGAGGAATATTCCTAGTAATATTCCTAATTATCTTAATTATCTTTAATTTAATGATTATTTGGCAATAAATCACATTTATCCTAAAATTTGATTAATTAAATATTTTGCATATTTAATTAATTAGATTTAATATTTGCCACTTAATTGTTTAATTAAATTTAATTCTATCTATTATTAATTGTATTATTTAATTTTGACAATAAATCAAAATTCTTATCTTTAATTGATTAAATTCTTATTTAATTAATTAAAGCATGTTGTCATTATTTAATAATATAATTTTTAATAAAAGTTTGATAAAATAGTTAATTAACCCATAAATTAATTATTTTATTTCAAAAATCAGTTAAGTTGAGCATAAATCACTTTATTATTAAATTAATTCATAATTAAAACATGCACAATCATAAAAGCAGACAACTGTCAATTATCAATTAAAGCTAAACTCTATTTTGAGTTAAAACTTAGCTTTTGCATGTTTTTGTGACTTAATTATCTGTTATTATCAGATAACTCAAAAATCAACCTGAGTTATTTGAGTGATTTATGGCTTTTATCCATGCACCTCCAAAGCCTTGGATTTCTATAAATTAAAGGCTCAGCTCTTCATAATTCATCCACATATTTTGCACAATCACGTTGGAGAATTGGAGGCTGAGGAATCAACTTGCGAATTCAAAGCTTTGTGAAATCAATTTCAATTGCATAGCTTTTATATCTTAGCATAGAATTTCATAGTTTTCATATCATTGTTAGAATCTTCATTGTTAGATCATTTAGCATTCATTTCATATCAATTTTCAATAGCATCCATAGCATATCAGTTTATCATTCTTATTGCATAGAAAATATCAAAAATATAGATTAATTGCATTCAATTTCATATCCATCTTTTGCATTCAAATCCTTCATTTAGGTGTCGTCTAGGTCACTGATCTCGATTACAATCTGAGAACATCAATCGCGCACCTATTAGAAGGCAGTAAATCGCTTGGTTAGATTAGATTTCAATTTTGCATGATTTTGATTATCACTAACCTCTAATGTTTTACTAAGTGTTGTGTTTACAGATCAGGTACAATTTTCACACACACAGTTGTGAGGTCTTTGTTGTCCCTGATTGCCGCTATCACTTTCTCAGAATCTTGGGTCATTTCTTTGGCTCCTTTGATACTCTGGCTTCCTTCATTCATCAAGGTAATATTTAGACACTTGAGATCTTTCTACATCATGTCTGTTAAGCCTCCCAAATCATTGATAAATCAAGTTTCCCCTTCATTATAGCCTACTCTAATTATGGAATTCTGCCATTCGATGCTCTTGATGGACACATAGAGAATATCCTCATCTAAACCTTGGACTAGTTTTTCAATGAGGAACTTGGTCATTCCATACTGTTCTATCTCACCTATTTGATTCATTAAGAGAGAAGTGCTCCCAAAATTTTGGATTGGGTTTTTCATACTTACTTAACACATGGAGTGGAACAGTGAAGCACAAAAGTTTCTAACATGATTTGAAATTTGACAATGCAAAGAGCTTCAATTGGAAACAAGGGGACCAAATAGAGAAAACTAACCTTGATGCAGGAGCATCTTTGGTCTTTGAGCAATCTTGCATCAACCAAAAATATTTCCTATTTCTATTGTTTTCTTTATAATTGTTGCATCTATTGGTTTCATGTTGTGTGAAGCTTACATGATGTTGAGGACCTATTTGGGAACCTTCTCCTATAAGCACATAAGGATTGGATGGACCGTTTCAAAATTACAGTTGTTTTCCTTACCACCGGAGCTGTATTCTTTCCTACATTCTGGGTGTTGATTGCGCACCCTGTAGCCATTGATCCTTAATGAATCATCCTTTTTGCTCTTAGGGAACCTAAATTAATATCATCTCCTAAGACCACAAGTCCTAATTCATTATGAGTTAAAAGTTATGAACTTTTTGCTCGGGTACCTATTTTCATCCAGTTTCACGCGAAACATGGAGTGTTTCTTCTTGTGTGGTTCTGTGTGATGAGATGGGGCCTTGCAAAGTTAAGGAAATGTTCTTGGGTCATGTGTGGACCTAAATGTAAAGGTGCATTAATTTTTTATCATTCTTGCATTATTTTTGGTTTAATCTTCCAGACTGGACCTATAATGTAATTAAATGCCTGACTGGCCAACTTGTGGCTTAGCTAGCTTTATAAGGAGTCTAGATTGATGTAGTAGGGAAATTAGGAAGCATTATTATCAAGATAAATCATTAGAGACCAAGATAGGATGCAAGCTGAGATTCTGATTTCATAATTTCATTGTATAAGGCCAAAACCCGGAAGGCCTCACAGCCAGGCATGTTAAAACATATAATATAAATTCTCTATTGTTCCTACCAGTTGCTTGTCTCATGTCCATTATGTTTCCATTGATTTCATGTGGTATTCATATTGCTTCTATGTGTAACTCTAAGTAGGGCTTGTTTGTTGATTCAAGTGGAGTATATTCTACTTGATTCTGCTTGTATTACCCTGCCCCTGCATTAAGTAGAATCAGAGCGAAGTTCTTTCTTGTGGATTAGATCATGGAGAACCTTGTTGGATTGGTTGTAGGGTGGTGGATCTAAGATCAAACCTATAACTTGTAGAAGGTTACGATCTTGTTGGAACCTGATTGTCAAGATGGTTCATGGTAGAGGAAATGATAATGCTATCATGGATATGTTGAGGTAGATTGAAACTAGGCTTGAAGCTATATAGACAACCCAGAGAAGAGGTGCACATCTTGAAGATGTTAACGATGAAGAAGAAGAAACACCTAATCATAAACTTGAAGTTGAACAATATGAGGAAAGTCTCTTGAGAGTTTTGTCTAAGGCTGACTCCAGACCTGCAGTTGGAGTTTCTTGCTATGATGGAAGACTTGAGACCGATACACTTTTGGATTAGATCTCTAAGATGGATAAATACTTTGAGTATGAAGGTACTCCTAATAATAAGAAGGTTAAGATAGCTGTCACAAAGTTGAAAGGGCATGCATCTCTTTGGTGGGATCATTTGCAAACTGAGAGATAGAAGAGAGGAAAAGAAAAGATCAAGACATGGATGAAAATGCTTGGAAAGATGAAGAAGTTCCTTCTAGCTGACTGCCAAGTTATTTTGATGAGAAAAATGCAAAATTTGAGACAAAAGGACATGCACGTGAAAGAATATACTAAGGAGTTTTACAAATTGGATATCAGATCTAGACATGTGGATGATGAAGTTGAGAAGGTGGCTAGATATCTAAATGGCCTAAGAACATCTATTGAAGATGAGATTAGCTATGTGAAAATAGATAGTGTGGAAGAAGCATATCAATTTTCTTTGAAGGCAGAAGAAAGATTAACAAAGAGACATGAACAAAGAAAAAGAGGAAGAGGTGGTAGATTTCATAGAAGTAGAGGCAGATCTTATGGAGAAAGTAGCAGATCTAACAATGCAGTACAAGATAAAGGATGGAAAGATGAACCTGCTAGTAGAAGAGGTAATTACTCTAGAGGTAGCTATACTAGTTACTCTCAGAATAACAATAATGGGAAAAGAGAAGATAAATCTTGGTTTAAAGGTACTTGCTACAAATGTGGTGAAGAGGGACATAGAGCTTTTGAATGTACTAACTCTAGAAAGAAGACTAGAGGTAATGGAAGAAATAATTTGACTTGTGAAGAAGTTGAGTAAAGGTCTAATGAACCTGAACATGGTGAGAACTTGATGCTAAGAAGGATCTTGTGGAATGAAGAAGTTGATGAGGAACCTATTTTGAGGAAAAGTTTGTTCAGATTCAGATGTAAGATTGTTGAGAAATGTTGCAAGGTAATCATTGATAGTGGAAATTCTTATAATTTGGTATCCAAAGAGCTGGTTAACAAATTACAGCTGTAGAGATTGAAACATTCTAAGCCATACCATATTTCTTGGATCCAGAAGGAGCATAAACTACTTGTAAGTGAACAATGCCTTGTTAAATTCAAAATTTGGAATTATCATGATGAAGTCTTGTGTGATATTATGCCTATGGATTGTTGTCATAATCTTTTGGGTAGACCTTGGTAGTATGATAGGAAAGCTTTGCATGATGGTAGATTGAATCAATATACTATTTGGATGGATCGAAAGAAACAAGTATTATTGCCTTTAGTAGAGAAGTTTGATGAAGGTCACTATAATACATTTAGAGTATGCTTAGTTGATGGTAAAAAGTTTGCAAGAGAAATGAAAGAACATAATGTTTGTTTTGATTTAATTCCAAGGAAAACTGAGAAACAAGATGAGTTAGAACATGCACCTGAGGTTAAACCTTTGCTGATTGAATTTCATGACATCATTTCTGATAATGTACCTGATGGTTTAGTTCCTATGAGAAGTATAAGTCATTGTATGGATTTGATACCTAGAGCTAGTTTACCTAATAAAGCACCACATAGGTTGACACCTAATGAAAACACTGAGTTGAATAGACAAGTGCAAGAATTGCTTGAAAGAGGTTTGATTAGGGAAATTTTGAGTCCCTGTGCAGTACCTATTGTGTTAGCACCTAAAAAGAATGGAGAATGGAGAATGTGCACTGATTCTAGAGCTATAAACAAGATAACAATAAAGTATAGATTTCCTTTACCTAGGATGAATGACATAATGGATAGTTTGAGTGGAGAAAAGTATTTCACAAAGATTGATTTGAAAAGTGGATATCATCAGATTAGAATTAGAGAAGGGGATGAATAGAAAATTTCTTTTAAGACTAATGAAGGTTTGTATGAATGGTCGGTTATGCCTTTGGTTTGACTAATGCACATAGTACTTTCATGAGGCTGATGAATGAAGTTATGAAAAGATTCTTGGGTAAGTTTGTGATTGTATATCTTGATGACATTTTGATATTCAGTGAGAATAAGGAAGAACATCTTGAACATATTAGACAAGTACTGTAGATATTGAAGGAAGAAAAGTTACTGATTAATTTGAAGAAATGTTCATTTATAAAGAGGAGATTGTATACCTTAGTTTTGTAATTTTAGTCGATGGATTAAAGATGGACTCTAAGAAGGTAAGAGCTATACTTGATTGGCCTACACTAGAGAATGTTGGAGAGGTAAGAGCATTTCATGGATTGGCAAGTTTTTATAGGAAGTTCATCATAAATTTTAGTTCTATTTGTAATGCTATGACTGAAACTATGAGAGGAGATAAAAGGGATTTCAAATGGACACATGTAGCACAAAAGAGTTTTGAAACATTGAAACAAAGAATTACATAATTACCTACACTTGCTTTGCCCAATTTTAGTAAAGTTTTTCAAGTTGAATGTGATGCTACTGGAAGTGCAATTGGATCTTTTTTGAGTCAAGAAGGAAGACCTGTAGCTTTCTTTAGTGAGAAGTTGAATGATGCTAAGAGAAAATATTCAATTTATGACCAAGAATTCTATGCTATTGTTCAAGATTTGAAGAAATGGAGACATTATTTGATGCCTAAATATTTTGTGTTGTATACTGACCATAAAGCTTTGCAGTATTTGGGAAGTTAGAATAAGTTGAATCAGAGACATATGAAGTGGGTTGAGTTCTTGCATAATTTTTCCTTTTCATTGAAGTGTAAGAGTGGATAGTCAAATAAGGTTGCTAATGCCTTGAGCCGAAGAAGAAATTTTTTGATAGAGATGAGAGTTGAGGTACTTGGTTTTGATTATTTTAAGTGTTTGTATGAAACTGACATTGATTTTGTAGAACCTTGGAAAGCTTGTAAGGAACACACTATGAGTGATAAGTGGACTAATTATTTCATTCAAGAAGACATGTTGTTTAAAGGAGTTCATTTGTGCATACCTAGAGGATCTATGAGAGAAAACATAATAAAGGATAAACATAGTGGTGGACCTTCTAGATATTTTGGGATTGATAAGATTGTGAATTTGATTTTAGAAAGATACTTTTGGTGATAGATTTATAGAGATGTACAGAGAATGGTAAGAAGTTGTAGAATTTGTCAAGTAGCAAAAGGAACTAGTAAGAATTTGGGATTGTATACACCTTTGCATGTACCTGATAGACCTTGGGAAGATGTGAGTATGGACTTTGTTCTTGGATTTCCTAGAACTCGGAGAGGTAATGATTCTATTTTGGTAGTGGTTGACATATTTTCTAAGATGGCTCATTTCATACCTTGTAAGAAGACATCTGATGCATTTCATGTAGTTGAATTATTCCTCAAGCAAGTGGTAAGATTGCATGGTTTTCCTAAATCTATTATTTTAGATAGAGATACTAAGTTTACTGGTTACTTTTGGAGAACACTTTGGAAAAAGATGAATACTGAATTGAAGTTTAGCTCTACATTTCACCCTTTGACAGATGGAAAGATTGAAGTTGTGAATAGTAGTTTGGGAAACTTGTTGAGATGTTTAGTTGGAGATAAGCCTGCTAATTGGGATTTGGTTTTGGCACAAGAAGAGTTTGCATATAATAATTTGGTGAATAGAAGCACTAAGAGGACACCTTTTGAGATTGTTACTAGATTTTATCCTAAGGGAACCATAGAGTTGAGAGATTTACCTACTGAGACCAGAAGAAGTGATGAAGCTGAGGATTTTGCAGTATACATGAGAACTTTTCATGATGAAGTTAAAAATAATTTTGAGGACAGTAATCTAAAATATAAACAGAGAGCAGATAAGAGAAGGAGAGATAAATATTTGGAATTTGGAGATGATTTTATGATTCATTTGAAGAAGAATAGATTTCCAGTTGGTACCTACAACAAGATAAAAATGAAGAAGTTTGGACCTTATAAGATTCTAAAGAAGTTTGACGATGGAAATGCTTATGAACTAGAATTACTAGAGGACATGGATATATCACATATATTAACATTGCTGATACCTTTGAGTACTTTGAATCAAATAAGGAAATAGAAGATGATCTAGATTATCCTAAGAAGAAGAATGACAACATTGAAAAGATTTTGAATAGCAGAGTGAGCAAGAGTACAAGAGGAAAGGACTACATGGAATATCTAGTTTAGTGGAAACACAAAATAGTTGAAGACAGTTCATGGATTGCACAAGCTGAGTTGGATCTTTATGATTCAAGTCAGAATATGAGAAGTTCCTAATGTGGACATCAGTTCTTTATTTACCCCAGGTGTCTGATGCAGGAGCATCTTGGGTCTTTCAGCAATCTTGCATCAACCAAAAATATTTCTTGTTTCTATTGTTTTCTTTATAATTGTTTCATTTGTTCATTTCATGTTGTGTCAAGATTACATTATGTTGAGGACCTATTTGGGAACCTTCTCCTATGATCACATAAGGATTAGATGGACCATTTCAAAGTTACAATTGTTTTCCTTATTGTCAGAGTTGTATTTTTCCTGCATTTTGGGTGTTGATTGCACATGATGTAACCATTGATCCTTAATGAATCAGCCTTTTATCTCTTAGGTACTTAAAGAGGACCTAAATTAATATCATCTCCTAAGACTATAAGTCCTAATTCATTATGAGTTAAAATTTATGACCTTTTTTCTCGGGTACCTATTTTCAACTAGTTTCACATGAAATGTGGATTGTTTCTTCTTGCTCAGTTCTGTGTGATGAGATGGGGCCTTCTGAAGTTAAGGACATGTTATTGGGTCATGTGTGGACCTAAATGTAAAATCACATTGATTTTTTATCATTCTTGCATCTGTTTTGGTTTAATCTTCCAGACTGGACCTATAATGTAATTAAATGCCTAACTGGTTGACTTGTGGCTTAGCTGGCTATATAAGGAGTCTAGATTGATGTAGTAGGGAAATTAGGAAGCATGATTATCAAGATACATAATTGGAGACAAAGATAGGATACAAGCTTAGATTCTAATTTCATAATTTCATTGTATAAGGCTGAAACCCGGAAGGCCTCACAGTCAGGCATGTTAAAAGATATAATATAAATTCTCTATTATTACTGCCAGTTTATTGTCTCATATCCATTGTGTTTCCATTGATTTCATGTGTTATTCATATTTCTTCTATGTGTAACTTCTGAGTAGGGCTTGTTTGTTGATTCAAGTGGAGTCAATTCTGCTTGATTCTACGTGTATTATCCTGCCCCTACGTCAAACCTTTTGTCTTATGCAACACATTAAGCTTTGAAAGGAGAAAGATACATCTTCTACTCTTGTCGCATGAAAATTTTCCACCACAATGAACAAAATGACTAAGTTCTAGCAATTTATTTACCAAATTTCTCACAAAACTCTAAGAGATTCATAATAAATGGTGAAGTGATGGCCCAAATATTTAGTTAATGATGATGGGAAGTTCTCTTAATTGATGCATTGAATATTTGTACTTTCCCATGAGTGAAATGACATTTAGATGTCACTTCCATTAATGATTATATCCACATCACTCATGGATATCATAATCTCTTCCAGCTATTACTTCCATCACATCACCGCCGCCCACTCTTCTTCTTATGAACAAGGAAGGGAGTTCATAGTTCAAGTTCAATGAGAAACAAGATACGACTACCCTTTGACATGTTTTTTATAAATAAAAGAAAATTTAACACCTATAAAGAAAGATAAAAGAACAATTAAAATAATTTGCAAGTCAACAAAGTCCGTTGAACTTTGAACTTTGAAATAAGAGAGTTCATGGTTCATAGTTCAGTAGAAGGACGTGATTTGCAAAGACAAACATGCCTCTAAACTCACAATAAAGAAAAAGAAATCCAAACAGACCGCAAGTTGTTATTGAACCTTGAATCTTGAACTAAGGATAGTTCAAGGTTCAAGTTCAATAGACAAGGGGTACATTTAAAAGGACTAAAAGAACTTTGAAAGAAATGTACCTAGAAAATATTATGGGGGAATTTTTGAGAAGATTAGAACCTTGAATAATTAAGAGAAAATCAATGGTAATAGTATGTAAAGGATATGCTATAAAAATTGGCATGGATGATTCAAAGCCTATTGGAACTCCTTTGTTAATTAGTTGTAAACTAACAAAGGAAGATGATTCACCTAGTGGTAATCTGATAAGTTAAAGATTAATGATCAGTGGATTGTAATACCTAACTCACACCGGATAAGACATATCTAATGCATTTGGTCTTTTTGTGATATTTCAAGCCAATCCTAAGAAATCACATGTTGTTTCTGTTAAAAAGGTATTCAGATATTTGAAGGGTATAGTTTATTATGGGGTGTGGTATGGTAAACATGATAATTTTACTTGGATTTCTTCCACTAATGTTGGTTGGGAAGGAAATGTGAGTGATAGAAAAACTACCAGTGGTGGAACATTCTTTTTGGGAAAAAGGTTATTTGCATGGTTAAGAGAAAAGAAAAATTGTATATCTCAATATAATGATGAGGATAAATATGTTGTTGCTAATGTGAACTATACACAAGTTGTTTGGATAAATAAAATCCTAAAAGATATAAGAGTGAGTATTGATGAACCTATAACTATTCATTGTGACAACTCAAGTGCTATTAGTATTTAAAAGAATCATGTGTTGCATTCAAAGACAAAGCATATATATATATCAAATATCATTTCTTGAGGGATAAGTTAAATGAGAAGGAAGTGAGATTGGAGTATGTAGCTACTAAAGATAAGATTGAAGATATTTTTATAAAGATTTTGCCTGAGGATACCTTTGAATATCTCAAAGGTAATCTTGGGGTGATGGCCCCTCTTGATGAGAGTGTTGGTGCCCAAAAATGATGGACTCTCTTTTGGCCAACCGACAAGTATGATGGTGATACACCACTTATACCTCTACAATTTTGGCTTAATCAAGCCAAGGCTAGTAGGCCTAATTTCACTTTGAACTATCAAATTCACTATGATGCTCAACTACGTACATAAAACAAAGTTCCTTGAAAGGTGGTGAATGATCCTTTGAGGAAAGCAACAAATGTTTTGATAATCTCTACTCTATAAAACTTGACTAAAATGGATTATACTAAGGACTAAAAGTAATTCTTTTGAAATAATAAGTTAATGATCTACAAACTATAGATGAACTTAATGTGACAATTTCCAATTAAAGATTAGATCAGTGCCTTCTAAGTGTTTGGGTTATAGAGTCAAACCACTTTCAATCCTACGTACGATCAAAGATAGTTTTAAAAAATTTCTTTAATAAGACAAGACCATCACTTTACAGGCTTCCACATGACTTATAATTCAAATCAATCTATATAGCTAATCTTATCGAATTTAACTCAAATTAAGAGACTAATAAAAATAAGAGAAGATATATAGAGCTTTCAATTGATATTTAAACTATATATATTAATTTTGAATTATGATACTCAGGGAATTTAACATAGTGAAACAATATATTTAATAGAATATCTGAAAGACTAATTGAAAACATATAACTTATAACCACAAATAAAAATAAATGGCACTTATCTTTATTAATTAATAAAAACTAGTACATAAGAGTTCATAGTTGTAGTTGTTTATGAAATTCTATTCTATCAAAATATATCTTATCTTATCTTGTCTCTACATTTTACATTATATATATATATATATATATATATATATATATATATATATATATATATATATATATATATATATATATATATATATATATATATCTATGTTTGAGTGGCTTTCACACCTCTTTAGGGTGAAAAGACACAACCCTTATTACAAATCATTTTTAAAAATTAATAAACTAACTAAAAAATAACTACCTAACTTTTGGATTTGGGTCTGGTCGAAAAACCAAAACACCTCATGGAAAGCTAATATTTTTATGGGAGATAGGAAATTTGATTTCCCAAGCTGGGTCATTTTAAGATTTTTAAAATTTGACCATCTTCATCCTCTGTCGGCATCATCTTTGTAGCAAGTCAAAATTCCAACATTTTCTGAAGGCTTTGAAAACATAATTTTGATTGTTCCTGTCACAGTGCTTCCTTCCTTAATCTCTCAACTTTCTAATTGAAAATTAATATAATTTTTTCATCCCATTTCATGTACTCCATCATTAATTATTTTTCATGGAGTTCAAGAGGTCATTTTTTAGGGTTTTATCACTATATAGGACTCCAAATTTTGCCCAAAATTTAGAGCTCCAACAGGCTCTTTCTGGGGATGTATGCTCCATGTGAGCATAGAGATAATCTAGCTATCTCTGGTAGAAGTAGACCAAGTATGAAGTTCATTAGGATATAGAGTTATTGCATATTTCAATAATCAAATCAAATCTCCTTCGATGGCCCCGGGCCACCAAAACATAGAATCAACATTTTCCCCTATCAAACACTTGATTCTAATCATGTAACAACTCCCTCCTTTCTGCATTTGGTGCATCTTCCTTATGGAAAATTCTCATTGTTTCATCATGTGGTCCTTGGTATTTGACCTTTGTTTCATCTTTGAGGAATCATTAAGTGCATCATGATTTTTTCTGAATGAAGGATCTCTATGCATTAGACCAGTTGTATCAAAACAAAATTTCATTACTTGGACAACTTCTTTCTCATAATTTGCTTTGTCTTTATACTCCATATGGTGTTTCTCATCATAAAATGGTTTTGAAGATAACTCATATTTAGGAGACATTACTGTAGTTTTATCAAGAATCTTATTAGATAGGATATTTGGAAAAGTTTCAGCACTATTCCTCAACACATTCTCCTCATTATGCCTGGCCGATACCATCTTATCTTCACATGTTTGATACAAATTATGTTCATAGGATGAACTGAAAGATGTCTGACCTCTTGAATACACTTCCCCAAAAATATTTTGAGTTTCATCATCCTCAAAATCATCATTAGGCATGTTATCTTCATCATGATGTCAATGGATTTGATTGCATAAATAATCTTCCTCAAACAATGGATTCATGAACATAGAGAACTTGGAAGCATCTTCCTTTGTATCCTCTTCAAACAATGGGTTCAATGTCATAAAGAATTCAGGCATACATCCATGAGATCTTTCATTTGGATCATCAAGTGTTTCATCAACAAGACTAATATCTTCATTAACATTATTTCCTGAACGTTCCTCATGTTCATGCAGTTTTATTTCATCTCCATAATTTGATCCCTAGGAATTATCATCTCCTTCATCTAGTACCCCCTGAATATGTGTTGATCTATCAACTTGTTTACTATGATGGATTGAGAAAAAATTTGGGTTTCTCCTCTCGATATATTTATGATATTCTATGTCTAACAAGGTTGAAATATCTTCCTCACTGAGAGAATTCTCTTCCTCATTTTTATATTCATCGATGTTTGATGTCATACAAGTATCATCATGGGTGGTTTCTTCTCCAAATTGGTCCAAAATTTCTTCTATATTTGGATCTGAAATATCATTTTTATGTTTCACATTGCATTCATTATATTCTTTTACTTTTTGAAAAAGGATCTTCCAATCAGGGTCATCTAAAGAGACCCCAAAATCATCAAGCCTTCTTAGAAATTCCCTACTTGAAGGTGCGATATCTAAAGGTATCTTTAGATAAAAAGAAATCATCCTTATGAACAAACAGGTTGTGGACTCACCCTCGTCTTTCCAAATTGTGAAATTCATCCAGAGGGGATATATAAGATTCTTCCTCCATATAGATTTCTTCTTGTTCATAACATCTTATATCCATTTCCACACATGTCTCATCTTGGATGAAATCTTCTTCCATTTGATTCAGACTTTCTTCTTGATTAGAATCCAGGGCCTCATCTCTTGTATGTTTCATGTTGTATTCATTATCTTTTGCCTTTATTTTATCATATATATACTTTAGAAAACTACATGCCCGAGAATCATGAGCAATCCCTTATTCATGTATTTTATTGCATATTTCATGAGATGAAGGTTTGACCTTTGAAGGTATCTCCTAATAAACATCACACATCCTCATGAACAATTGTATCATAGATTCACCTTCATACCTTTCCAAATTGAAAAAGGCATCAGGTGGAGACATGCTAAGATACTCCTCCATGTTGTAGCTTTGGTCTTCACACTATTCATAACACATGTTATCTTCATCTCTTGCATCATGGAATTCATATAGAAACCACTGTTCAAATTATTTCTGAGATGAAATACTTTGTGTAGGTAATGATTCATATTCCTCTCTTGCATTATCTTCTAATGTCCTGAAAAATAGTTTCATTGCCTAATCCTGTGCACAAATCTCATAGTTCTCTATAAATGCATAAAATGCATCCAAATGTTCAACTTTTGATTCATCCCATTATCCATGGAACATTGGTACAAGATGAGAAAACTCAAGGAGCAACTTAAAAGGAATACAATGGAATCCCCTGAGATCCAATGGCCTGATACCATCTAGAATAAATCATTTTCTTTGAAATGTTTGTTTATTCTAATACATTCTAAATATCTAAATCAGTAATAATTTTTTTCTTTATACATTAGGTTCTTGTCAATAGAGTCACCACCTCTTTCAAAGAGGAAAATATTACTTATCTCCTTCTTGGTCTTCTTCCTCAGTAGAGTCACTAATTAAAATGCTTTATTGAATAGAGGCGCCACCTCTTTCAAGGAATGTCTTGCTTTTGGGTTCTTTCTTCTAGTAGAGTGTGCTTCCAAATAACTAATATAACTACTTTATGATTCTAATCTGTGAAATCTGAAATTCTAGGTAACTTCACAATATATATTGTGAGCAACTCTCCCCAGCAGAGTCGCCAATTTGTTGGTGCCCTAAAATGATGGATTCACTTTGGGCCAACTGACAGGTATGATGGTGATACACCACTTATACCTCTACAATTTTGGCTTAATCAAGCCAAGGATGGTAGGCCTAATTTCACTTTGAACTATCAAATTCACTATGATGCTCAACTGAGTACACAAAACAAAGCTCCTCCAAAGGTGGTGAATGATCCTTTGAGGAAAGAAACAAATGTTCTAATAATTTCTACTCTATAAAACTTGACTAAAATGGATTATACTAAGGAATAAAATTAATTCTTTTGAAAGAATAATTTAATGATCTACAAACTATAGATGAACTTAATGTGACAATTTTCAAGTAAATATTAGATCAGTGCCTTCTAAGTATTTGGGTTATAGAGTCAAAACACTTTCAATGCTATGTATGATTAGAGACGGTTTTAAAAACTTGCTTTAATAAGACAAGACCATCACTTCATAGGCTTCCACTTCACTTATAATTCAAATCAATATATATATCTAATCTTATCGAATTTAACTCAAATTAAGAGACCGGTAAAAAAAGAGAAGATACACAGATCTTTCAATTGATATTTAAACTATATATATTAATTTTGAATTATGATACTCAGGGAATTTAACACAGTGAAACACTCTATTTAATAGAATATCTGAAAGACTAATTGAAAACATATAACTTATAACCACAAATAAAAAGAAATGGCACTTATCTTTATTAATGTTGAATAATTGGTACATAAGAGTTCATAGTTGTAGTTGTTTGTGAAATTCTATTCTATCAAAATGTATCTTGTCTTATCTTGTCTCTACATTTTACATTATGTATATATATGTGTTTGAGTGTCTTTCACACCTCTTTAGGGTGAAAAGACACAACCCTTATTACAAATCATTTTGAAAAAGTAATAAACTAACTAAAAAATAACTACCTAACTTTCGGATTTGGGTCTGGTCGAAAAAAAAAAACACCTCATGGAAAGCTAAGATTTTTAATGGAGATAGGAAATTTGATTCCCCAAACTGGGTCACTTTTAGATTTTTAAAATTCAACCATCTTCATCCTTTGTTGGTATCATCTTTGCAGCAGGTTGAAATTCTAGCATTTTCTGAAGGCTTTGATCACAGATTTTTTATTGTTCCTATCACAGAGCTTCCTTCCTTAATCTGTCAACTTTTTAATTGAAAATTAATATAATTTTTTCATCCCATTTCATGTACTCCATTAATTATTTTTCATGGAGTTTAAGAGGCCATTTTTTAGGGTTTTATCACTATATAGGACTCCAAATTTTGCCCAAAATTTAAAGCTCCAACAAAGAGCTAGTTGAAGCATGGAGATACATCAGTCCAATGATCTTAACATAATTATCTTTATTCTGGGTTGATGTTTTTGGTGATTGCTCCTTAGGGGGATTAATTAGTTTTGTGAGGAATAATTTTTATTTTTTAGATGATTTGACTTCTTTTACTTAGTTCATACATATTCCTTTTCCATTGATGTCAAAGGGGGAGTGATAGCTATGTAAAAAAAGATTACACTTTATACAAGAGATAGCTATGTGATGGAGAAGATTTTTTCTAATGGCTTTGTGCATTGATTTGGTTTTTCACATCATATGTTGCCATAAATGTCAAATGGGGAGATTATTTGGAATGTTTCAGTGATTTTTGGGATGGATATGTTTTATGTTCTAGCATTAATGTTTTTGTGTTGATGTCAACATAGCTCCTTGTTCCTAAAAGTGTTCTCAGTTTGTTTAGAAAAGAGTTTTGATTGGTATGGTTTTTGTATTGAGGTTCATATTTTGTAAAGATTCAGATGATTACAGAAATGTCTTTAGTTGATTCATGTCATATCATAGAGGTTAATGTTATAATTTGAGTGAGTTTCAATTCAGTGATCAATAACTAGTTTATTGGCTTTTCTGGTTAATATAGAAATGATAGTGTTATATTTTTTAGACCAGTGTGGATCGGTTAAGAAATATTTCTTGTTGCTAATTTTTTGATCTATATTAGAGTTGGATGTTTCTTCATTTGGAATTGTTCATGATTTGGAAAGGTGCAAGATATTTATATTTGATGATAGAGATTATTGTTTGATGTTCTTGATAACAATGTAGAGTTACTTGTAAATTCTAAGATAGAGATGCTTATGTTTGTGATGTGGTATTTCATGATTCTTTTTTATGTTTCTTAATGGTTTACTATTATTTTTATTGGAATTTCATGAACTGTGTTGGTATTCTTGGTTGAATGGATGAAATAGCATATTGTGATTACTTGTAGCATGATATTTGGATCATGGAATGTCTGAGGATATTTTCTTGGATCCTATCTATGTCTTATTCGACATGTTTTGTATCTCACTAATTATTTTAATTCATTTTGTAATTAATGTCATGGTTAATGTTGATGTAATATATATAAAGTTGAAATAATTTATGCAATGGAGAGAGAGTGGGTGATGTGGATGTGAGCATGTTGTATTAGAGATCTGAGTGAAGAGGTGTGAGTAGAATTTTTAATTGAGACAAAAAGTTGGTGTAGTTCATTGGAGATGTATTAGCATATGAGAGATGTTATCAGTTAGTTCATAATTTAGTGCCCATTATTGTCCACGGTGGATTATTTTCCATATTAGGGTTTTTTCCCTTGTTATAATATTAGGGTTATTTCCATTACAATTGTTTCCCTTGGTTTATGTTTGATAACTAAGGTTTAGGCAATGTACCTAAATTCATGTGCATTCTCCTTCTATCTTTAACATGGTATTTGTACTAGTAAATTATCTAGTGGGTTTGATCTTGACCTTATTTTTTCCCCTAACAAGGTTTACACACAAAAATATTGTGTTGTGGTGTTTTTTTCTTCTATGTATTGATGTTTATCTTTCACATTTAAGTTGTTATGGTGATTTATTAGTTAAGTTTTTAAGTTTTGGGACACAATTGATTCACTCGCCCTCTCAATTGTGTGTGTTGCCTTGGTTCTAATACTTCTTGTATTTCTTGTCATTCTTCTTTATTTGTCGTTAATCACTAACATAGTGACCAAACTCATGAATCCCATAGAACTTTATCTTATAAATGGCATTCTTCTTCTTCTCACTTTTCAAATTTGATCCTTTGTAGACCCCCTCTTTACTTTCCCTTTTCCTGCTAGTGAAACATTTTCTTGTTCGACCTTACTTTTCTAACTCTTTTTGTTGGTTCCATTGACAATAATTAGTCTACTCTCCTCCTAAGTGAAATCACTCCTCACTTGATCCCAACTTGGTAAGGTGTCTCATCAATTAATAACTTAAGTAAAGTCATCCCACTTCTTAGTAAACCTATTTAGGGTTATTCTTACTAGCTCATCATCATCTACATTATCTCCATAAATTGCTAACTCATCCTTAACAAGTATAAGCCTCGTGAGGTAACTTGTAACATCTTCTCCCTTGTTCATCCAGGTATTCCTCAAGTTTTCCCATATAATTTTCTTCCATTTAGTGGTCACATTCTGGTATAGA